>OX465104.1:2453973-2796473 GCA_949987565.1 Luidia sarsii | reverse complement strand
TCAGCATTCTTTCCATCTGAGATATCCAGCTCTTAGATGGCGGCCTTCCCAAATACATGTATAGTCAACTTGTCATTGCCGGGGTGGGGGCACCAGTCCGGAATCACCGGGATCCTCTGAATGTGGAGTGCCGACAGTGTTGCTCTGCACAGGGCCCTCCGAATCCGGGCACCAACCCTTGTCCAAGTCACAGCGCAAAGCAATGTGTAGCGTTACAAAAATCCACACAGACATCTGGGGCCGATTTTCAATTTCATAGAGCCGCTTAAGCGCCAAAATTTCACAAAAGGTCATGAGCCACGGGAGCTTCTTGCCTACCCAAATTTCACTTTTGTTTAACGCTAAGTGAAGAAGAGTGGAATACAAGTCAAAAGCAATGGACGTCAAATTGCAGGGCAGTTTGTAATCCTGCTTACACGAGGAAGACTTTTCCTTCTTGGCAGATTTTTGCGCTTAAGCGGCTCTATGAAATTGGACCCTGGTTGCACCAGGTCTGACTCGCTTGCACACATTGGTTTCTCAAAACCCACCCGTGTGGCGGCCATGTGTGCTGAGATGTGGCCAGGTTGCGAAGTGGTTAATCTACCAGCTCTCTTACTGCTATCCAGCTCTTTATGTGAGCAGCCTTCCCCTAAAAAGTCAACCATCTTTCGCTAGGGGTTTGGAGGCGCCAGTCAGAAGTGTTCAAGCACTAAACTACGGTACCATCAACCGTTAAGAGTTAATGTACTTAGGCCAACCCCAAAAATTATTTCTGCTTCCGGTTTGATACCCGACCGACTCTATTTTCAAGCCTGCGACCCTAAAAAATTTTATCGGGGAAAAATGATGATAAAAAATGTGTAACTTGATCGTATTAAGGCTTGAGCACATGCAGATGCATCCATATGATTGTACCCAAAAAATGTCCAAAAAAAAATGAAATCCCTACCTACCTACCCTATTGTGAAATGCCATGTAATCGGAAGTAGAACTCTTTTTGTTCTTTTTTTTTTTGGCCTGAAGAGTATAATTATGCTTGTTTGTTCAGGTGAATTAGTGGAAAGGCAGAAAGATTGCGCAAAGCCCTATTACGTGGTGATCTTTTGATGGTCAGCCAGTAGTCAAATGGCAGTAAATTTGTGCCATTAAAATCTGCTTGGTGCTTACGGTCCATTGGGGTCCTGTTATTAACACCAACACCGACCATTGGGATGCTTGTACTTAACATTCATTTATGTTGTTGGTTTCGGATGAATTGCAGCGGCATTTTCGCATGGTGGTAGGTGGTCATGCGCTGGTCACTCACATTGGTGGTCGTGTGGTGCTGTTTGAAACTGACTGAGACTGAGACCAAGACCGAGACCAATACTGAGACTGAGACTGGGACCGAGACTGGGACCGAGACTGGGACTGAGACTGAGACCAAGACTGAGACCAAGACTGAGACCAAGACTGGGACCGAGACTGAGACCAAGACTGAGACCAAGACTGAGACAAAGACTGAGACCAAGACTGAGACCAAGACGGACACCAAGACTGAGACAAAGACTGAGACAAAGACTGAGACCAAGACCAAGACCAAGACTGAGACATGACCAAGAATGAAATGGAGACTGAGACCAAGACTGAGACCAAGACTGAGACCAAGACTGAGACCAAGACTGTGACCAAGACGTGACCAAAACTGAGACCAAGACTGAGACCAAGACTGAGACCAAGACTGAGACCAAGACTGAGACCGAAACTGAGGCCAAGACTGAGACCAAGACTGAGACCAAGACTGAGACCAAGACTGAGACCAAGACTGAGACCAAGACTTGGACCAAGACTGAGACCAAGACTGAGACCAAGACTGAGACCAAGACTGAGACCAAGACTGAGACCAAGACTGAGACCAAGACCAAGACCAAGACTGAGACTTGACCAAGACTGAGACTTGACCAAGACTGAGACTTGACCAAGACTGAAATGGAGACTGAGACCAAAACTGCAACTGAGATTGGGAGCATGACCAAGACCGAGACTGTGACCAAGACTTAAACAGTCTGAAGCAAGACCACAGAGTATCAAGACCGAGACAGAGACCAAGACCAGCGCAAAAACAAAAGTGGTTTGAGACATACGATGCTGTCAGTTGGGGGTTTCAGAGCTAACAAATGTCACCAAACCATGTACTCATATGCTATTTGATCGCATCAAAATTGAGAGTTATGAATGAATACACTATGAAAATGCCCACCATATCGTGATACCTGTGATAGACAGTTACTTCGCGTTGCATTGATTTTGAATTTTTTTGTCATTTCGTTCTTGGACTCTTTCTCTCGGCTCCTCGTCTCAGGTTGAAGGCCTCCTCACTACCCCGACGGTCCCAGAAGAAGAACCCTGCCCCACCGGTGCCCCACACGCCGCTCACCGCTTCGCAGCAGAGCTCCTCCCTCCCCAGGGACCTCCCGGCGGCCACCACCGCCACCTCCGCGGCCACTACGGCCACCAGCCCGATCCCGAGCGATGAGAGCAGGCTCAACGGCAACGGGCCGGCAGTTGTGGCGGCCGCCGACCGGCCCGAGCCGCCCGACCGCCCGTCCAAGATGGACAAGCCGCCGCGGCTGGACCGGCCGGCGCCGGCCAAGGCCGACAAGCCGCCGCTCCTGGAGAAGCCGGCGCGGCCGCCCGTGCCGGTCAAGAAGAACAGCCTGGGCCGGGAGGTCACCGCCCGCCCCTCCAGCTCGCCGCCCTCCTCCTCCTCCTCTGGGTCCTCGTCTTACGACAACATCCCGCCCTCGCCCACGCTCAGACCCAAGTCCACCAACCTGTCGCGGCCGACGATCTCGCCGCCGCCGCCCCCGCCCCCTCCCAAGAGTCCGAAGCCCGGTGCCGCCAGCCAAGCTGAGATCCCCGAGGAGGGGGAGAACACGCAATTTTAACGTTGTACATTACTTTTGCCTCCCTTTTTTCCCTTTTTTTTCTTTTGTTGGTATCATACTGATACTAAGACTGGTATCGATGCAAATATAATGCTATTATTATGTTAAGGTTATGTTTCGAAGTGCTTTATACAGAGCTGCAAATGACCAAAATGCAAATCTAACAAAAAAAGAATTTGAGAGAGTCTCAATTTCTACGATCTTTGTTTTGAAAGGCCTTTCTTGAAGGACCTTTCTCAAGCAATTATTAAGTTTAATAATACAAAAAACTGTCCACTGACTAAAATGACCTGCATTACATAAATGGGAAAAGTTAGAAGGCCCGACGTTTCGATCCTAGCAGGACCTTTCTCAAAGGCAAAGGACCTTGGAGAAAGGTCCTGCTAGGATCGAAACTTCGGGCCCTCTAACTTTTCTGATTCAAGCAATAATTCTGCGAATGTTCAGAGCAACTCTCTCGACCTGAAAACCGAGACTAAAGGAGAAGAGCTTCGTCATAACTTAAGGGACAACTCTCTCTCTCGCTCCTTTTTTAGGAGTGTCATTTTGTTTTTGGACACTGGACCTCTAACCTGATGTCGGTCCTGAAGTGTAGTAACTTGGCTTTCTCGATGGCAGAATTCCCTTACCCCCCCAAAAAATGCCCGATACCATTGAAGGAGCTTTTGGTAGCGCATTTTGAGTTGACGACCAAATCAACCAAATCACGCGGATTGACCCAAGTAGTTATTTCAAATGGATCATGATCAGTGTATGTCGATGGTATTGTCACTGTACCCAGACCAAAGTCTTTTTTGGGGGGTCTTGCTAATGCCATTTTGTACCCATTTCTCCCCCAAGATGGAATCATTACTTTTCCGAGAGCCAAATTGAACCTTTGTCCAGTCGAGTGTATTTCAACAAAAATCCACCAATACGATAAGTGGTAATTTCAGATGATACACAACTGTTTTTTTAATTTTTCGTCGGGGGAGGGGGATAAAAACAATTTCTAGGGCTGGGTAAATTCGAACATGTACGTGTACTCCTTTACGGCGTTGAATAATCTATTTGACTGGAGAATTAAGCCCAACTCATTTAGATTTGTACTGTACGGTTCACTTAAATTTGTACATAACACCAGAGACCATTGCGTTCTACTATTGTCACACTGTATATCTTGTATCGACATATTTTTACATTAGCTTTTGAATTTACCGATTAAAAAGTGCTTGGAGGGAAATTGAGTGAGATTTATGTACTATAAAAGTCCCAGGCATTTATGTGAAAATAAGTTGTAGTTTTTTTATTTCAGAAAAATAATAGAGGGTTTTTCGTATGATCGGGAATTAAGTTCGCGCAACGTTATTTGTATTGACTGTATTGACGTACATGTACTCACAGTGTCGTTGTAGAGACAACCACCATGGGGTCACATGCCCTTTACGAAACTTAGGCTTAGGCTCGGGCTCAGGCTTTGTCTCCGTCTGACAAAACCTGAAAATTCAGGTCGTGGTTTGTTTCCGCATTTGAATGTTTGTTGGCTTGATAGGTACAGAGTATTCACTAAGAAACTGGGGCCAAATGCTTGTTTTTAGATGTCTGCGATATTATGACGAGTAAAGATGAATACGACTGAAGCCTGAGCCCGAGCCTATGCCTTCATCTCGAAAACGGCCAGTGAGCTACCTCCTCCTGTGGACGAGGGCGCCCTTGTGGTGATGACATCACGGGTGAAGGCTGTGATGGGGTCGCGTATGGTGTCTGCACCACAGGCATTATGCATTTGACTTGTGCACGAAGACAGGTCAAAGAATTGTGAATAGTGCATGGCGGCCGCGGCCAAACCAGGGGAAGAAGGGGCTGCTGTCAGGATTTGAGGTGGTTGCTAGGGCATTTTTTGTTCACGCTTTTTACCCCGGCATACGTCATCTGTCTGCCTTTCTTTTACTTTGAGTTTGCTTTTGCTCTTGGGCTGTGCGTGTTCAGTTTGGAAAGATTGGCGCCATTGATTTGCTTGGTTCTCTAAGGCCATGTCTGACACGTGCGTCTAGAGCTAGGTCTAGGTCTTCCCCCTATTGGAAATACATGAGAAATAGATGCGAAGACAATAGCTCTAGCCATAGCTCTGGAAGCCCGTTTCGGACATGGTTTAAGTATGACGATTCTCTGTTGAAAAGGAGGTTAAAAGCATGTTAACCCTAACCCGCATTGAAACCACAATTAACCACCCATGGTTTTTTCCTGTGGTATGTTGTGGTATATGCAGTCCTCTACACACACACACACACACACACACAAATGCTTGTGTTGATGTGTGGTATTTGGACCTGCACCCACGAGTGCAGTGTGGTTTCCTGTGGCACATACACCACGACATACCACAATGGGGTTTGTGGTTTGTTGTGGTATATAGGCTGCCAGGCACTGTCTGTGCAGTGCTGTTTGGGAGGATAAGGGCCATACACCACGACTTACAACAGCGTGGTTTTTGTGGTATCCTGTGGTATGTGAGCCTGCACCCCTGAAGGCACTGTGGTAAATTTTGGTATACAGTATGCGTCCTGTGCGGGTGGTACAAAGCGTTAGGGTTAACCCTAACCGGCATTGAAACCACAATTAACCACACATGGTTTTTCCTGTGGGAGGATAAGGGCCATGCACCAGGACATTCCACAGCATGGTTTTTGTGGCGTCCTGTGGTATGTGAGCCTACACCCCTGTGGGCACTGTGGTAAATTGCGGTATACAGTGTGTGTGCGGAATTTTGAGGCATCCTCGACCCATCTACGCCCTCCTGAACCCAGTAGCCCCTTCCAGATAAGTCCCTGTGATTCCAACTTTCATCACCTGACCTCGGCTGGGTCATATCTTCCCCAACTTCCCCGCCATGCATAATTATTATTTTCCACGGCAACAGCTCGTGGCATTTGATTGGACGTGAGGATGTCACGTGACACACCGGATGTCGGAATAACCTCCCGCCGAGGGAGGCGATCAGAGAAAGAAAAAACGTGTACAAAATGATAAGTAAGAATTTTGCTGTACATGTACATGTACCCGTATAAAGGTGAATGTAATTTATATAAACCGATGGCTCTGATGCATTCGTGCACCAAGTACTGTACTGGTACTCTGTTCCTCGGGGTCGAAGTGTTTTTAATGGTAAGTTATTTGGGAAATCTGAAATTCTTGTGTTTATATTTCACATCTTATGAATGCAAATTTTCCAAAATAAAACAATCGCTTGGTAATCACATTGGGCTCCGCTGCTGTCTTGGTTTTTTGTTTTCGCTTGCAGATAGTGTGTCTGAGTCGCGGAGCTTTTGAGTTTACATTCAGTACAATGAAAACCGTCTTTGGTTACGGTAACTAAACAACCGTACCGCCCCAAACTCATTCCCACACAATCAGCCACCCGGCATGTCACCCACCCATTCACCCACTATGGCGCCCCACCCACTAACCTATATGCCCAAACCTTCATGTAACCCCACAACGCCCCACCCCACCCCAGCCACCCACAACACTCCACCCACCCACTGGCACCCCACCCGCCCACTGCACCCTACCACCCACAACTCCCCAGCCACCCACAACACCCCACCCACCCAATTTCTCTCTGTCTCTCCCTCAATCTCTCTGTCTGTCAATCTTTGTCTCTCTGACTCTGTCTGTCTCTCTGACTCTGTCTGTCTCTCTGACTCTGTCTCTGACTCTGTCTCAATCTGTCTCTCAATCTGTCTGTTTCTGACTCTGTCTCAATCTGTCTCTCAATCTGTCTGTCTCTCGGACTCAGTCTAAAAAAACCAAAGTAATACAAAAAAGGTCAGTAATGCACCGAGGATTGGATTGTAAAAGCCTCCAACACGAGTGGAATTCAGTCACACAAAAGTCCTCCACAAAAGTTGTAAGTAAAATGACTCAGCATGGTTTTTATTCAAAATACACGTTCTTCTCCTCTTCATTAAAAAAAACCCAAATAGTTTATTCCCCAACCAGCCGCTCCCTATAAACATCTAATGTAGCCATCTCCATCATTGCAAGAATATTAACCAAATCTGTGGAAATATCAAAGTATTAAACGGTTTGCAAGGCAAAATAAGGAAACACGGTTTTACAGTTTTACAAGAGAAAAACAAATCCTTCTACACTTCAAGGGAAATTTGCATCTTCCAAGGTTACAATATGCCTGTCATTTTTTCAGACCATTCGCATTTCATGTAAAAGTACATAACTCAAGGGATTTTTTTCAAACTCGGTGTTACTACAAACATTTATCCAAACATCTTAATTAAGGCACCTTTTTGCCTGATTGAAAAATCATGAATATTCAGCGACTGGTCTAAAGCCTGCAAAGTACAAATATTATTTTCACAGGAAAGCCCCATTGAAATGATTCTATTTCAACTGAAGTATAGCGAAGAAAGTTGAGCGTATAGGAAGGCGGTCATCTAAGGGCTGCTTGGATAGATAGCTTTGGTGGTAAGAGCGCTGGTATGTTAATCCAGAGGTCTCAGGTTCAAGTCCTGGTCCACTTGAATGTGTCAAATACCTTAACTAAAAACAATACATCCAAGAGGTTTATTTGATGAATAAAAACTGAGATCTGAGTAGGAACGCCATTTTTATTAAAACTGATTTTGCAAAACAACCTGAAACAAACAAGACATGTACAGCAACCAGTCTATTCTACAAGCATAGCACATGCATGACTCTTCATTATATGCAAACAAGTAAGTACAATTCCGCCCACGCACAAAAAATTACCCTCGATGTATCACCCATCCCTTCTATGATCTAGTAAATATATTTATAAAAGGCAACCTTTCAAAATTCCCGAGCACTACTCGCCAGTTAAAAATCGCCCCCACACAAGGCAAAGACTATAGTTGACCATTTGGAAAGGCCACCATCTAAGTTTCCTTTGCCAAATGTTCAATTAGTTAAAAATCGCATTAAAAAGTGAAAGACAGACTTGGTATTATTTCAAAAATAGTCAAAATATAATGCATATACATCATGTGCTTCTCCGATTTGTAATAGGATAAAAACAACATATCTAATACTTTTTCTTTCTTTCATACATATACAAACATTTCCATAATATTTTTTTAGTAATTTAAAAGGCATTCCGCCCATGCCATGTTCAAATGTTGATAATCAAGGCTAAAACTTGAGACGATATCTGAGTAAGATCAATGGAAAACCAGTTCCCATTCCAACAGTCTTAGTCCCATTGACACGAAAGAAACTCAGTAAATTCTGGCTGAAGAGATCGGCAAATAGCCAACGATCTGAAAAGCAATCACAAGGTTATCGTTTCAGTCCTCACTGGGTTTAAAGAAAAATTGAATTACGGTAAAAAAATAGTTTCTTCCCACGTACATGTACTGCTACGCTTTGGAACTCTCTACCTACATCCTGTTTTCCATCTTCGTACAAGTTGGATCTGTTTACAGGCCCTATACAACATTGGGAAGATCGGAAAACATTGATGTCCACAGATTTCCTTCTAATTTACACAGTTTGTAGATGACCATGAAAGAATCCTCATGTTGAAATCTTATGGTCTAGGATGTACTTCCCTTGAAATCTTCACTCAAACATCGACAAATAGTTTATTACTCGCAAGTCATAAACTATTTCTTACACTACAGAAAGGTGCAAAAACCGTGACGTTTTTTTTTACCTTTTTCTACTTTCTCAGATCACCATTTGAGCTAAGACCTTCGCAGGATTGCTTTTTTGGGATGTTTAATGGTTTAACACAAACTGTGGCAATCTTTTGACCTTTACCAATGTTGTATTGGGCCCTTAAGAGGAACGTGAATAGATACCTCTGTTCTCTTTGACTCTCTTTTCTTTCTTTATTTGTTGATTCCTCTTCTATTTTTCCTGTAGCCATCACCTACAGTGGCCTTATAAGGCATTGTGTTTGATGATCTTTCCTAAAAAAAATATGAGACCATTGTAGCTGTTCCGAATGCTAGATGAAAATGAAATGTGCAACATCCTATTCAACTGTAGACAACAGTGGCCATCGCAAAAGATCTAGAAGCGTTTTAAGTCCTCTGGCTACGAACTCTAGTCTAGAAATAGACGCAGTTTTTGTTGGGCCTAGTGTCGCCCATTAAGCATTTTATACCCGGTATGCACATTAATCTGGTATCCCAAAGTTGAGTTTTAAGCCCGCACACAACATTGGTAAGATCGAAAAACAGAAATGTTCACAGATTTACATGAAACTTATACAGTTTGAAGATGGTTATGGGAGAAACCTCGCACTGAAAAATTTCTGCCTAAAATGTTGTATTTTGGGAGAGACAAGTAAATGAAACCGTTTACGTCTCACCGAGATCTAAACTATTTTTCTGAACAGTACGGCGTTGAATGCTGCATTTTTGTGAAACAAATGAAGCCGTTTTCACGATTTTCAGTCAAGTTTTCAGTCTTTATGCTAATGGTGATTTCAATACCGGTATTCATGAGGATATTTGTGATGTCATCACAGGATCATGCAACAGAAATCCAATTGGTTGTGTACAACTGGTTGATTTACTGCTAAAATGTATGCTTCATTATCATTTAGTGAAGAAGTTTTTCATCAAACCCAATCCAGAGGGATTAATTTGCAGTTTGAAAGTGAATGTTTTTTATTATGTTTTGTAAACTGCCGGTTCCTGACACGACCTTACAATAGCGCCCTCATTTTTAAAGGTCAAACAGATGACCAATTTCTGACTCCACTAAGAAAAAGAAGCTTGCCGATTTGTTTGTACACTTGAGATCCCTAGATGACAGCAGAACATGAGCTTGACTGTGATATGTATTGCAGAGACCCTTTAAACTAATGACATAATCGTTTAACCGATGAAAGATTACTACTGAATAAATATCCCCTCCTACTTTATTTTCTCTACGAATTTTACTGTCTGGTGGTTATGCATCGTTCTTCAGAAAGACAAAATGTATCTGACACTCATCTGTCGACCAAAAGAGGTGGGCACGTTGATTTCAACTTCTAATCCGTGGACAATACTGGGAAATTACCTTTAAAATTATAAGAAAGTAACTTTTTTAAGACAACAGAGAATTTGCATATTTCAGTCTTCTTAAAGAAAAATTCTCTCAAAAAAATGTATTCCTCGAAGAAAGGCCTTTCTAGGAATCACACATTATCCCCTTTAAGAAAATAACCCCCAAAACAAAACCCTTTTTTAAAAAGGCCCGATCCAGTCAAATTTCCTTTTCCATTTTTCAGGTTGTAAAAAAAACAATAAAAATTGACAATTTCCCTTCAAATGGTTTGGATAATTAAAAAGAAAGTCTGTGTGAACTTGCTAAAGTCAAATCCATTCTATGCTTGCTAATCCCCCCCCCCCCAAAAAGAGAACATTCTTTAAATTGGATTTGTTTTTGAATAATTAATACAGTCAAGTTTCGAACCAAGAGATAAGATTATAAAATTCAGCCGATAAAACAATCATCATTTTTTTGGTTGTTGTAGAAAACTGTGTAGAGGTTCTCTGTGTATTGTAGCCAAAGAGACCAGTCTTCAAGAAGCCTGGCTTGAGCTCAGTTGATCTCCAACGTTTAACGATGTCATCTGCTCCGATGTGCTGCGATGCTCAAACTTTTTTTTTCTGAGAAAACGAAAAAAATTGAATTGAAAAAATGGCAAAGAAAACTTTGACTGGACCGGGATTTGAGCCCGAGACCTCTGGATTAATGTACCGGTGCTCTTCCATCTGAGCTATCCAGCCCTTAGATGGTGGCTTTCCCAAATAGTCAACTTGTCTTTGCTGGGGTGGGGTGCCAGTCAGAAGCATTCAACCATTGAGCTATCCAGCCCTTAGATGGTGGCCTTCCCAAATAGTCAACTAGTCTTTGCAGGGATGGGGGCGCCAGTCAGAAGCAATTCAACCATCTGAGCTATCCAGCCCTTAGATGGTGGCCTTCCCAAATAGTCAACTTGTCTTTGACGGGGTGGGGTGCTAGTCAGAAGCAATTCAACCATTGAGCTATCCAGCCCTTAGATGGTGGCCTTCCCAAATAGTCAACTTGTCTTTGCCAGGGTGGGGGCGCCAGTCAGAAGCAATTCAACCATTGAGCTATCCAGCCCTTAGATGGTGGCCTTCCCAAATAGTCAACTAGTCTTTGACGGGGTGGGGTGCCAGTCAGAAGCAATTCAACCATCTGAGCTATCGAGTCCTTAGATGGTGGCCTTCCCAAATAGTCAACTTGTCTTTGCCAGGGTGGGGGCGCCAGTCAGAAGCAATTCAACCATTGAGCTATCCAGCCCTTAGATGGTGGCCTTCCCAAATAGTCAACTAGTCTTTGCAAGGGTGGGGGTGCCAGTCAGAAGCAATTCAACCATTGAGCTATCCAGCCCTTAGATGGTGGCCTTCCCAAATAGTCAACTAGTCTTTGACGGGGTGGGGTGCCAGTCAGAAGCAATTCAACCATCTGAGCTATCCAGCCCTTAGATGGTGGCCTTCCCAAATAGTCAACTTGTCTTTGACGGGGTGGGGTGCCAGTCAGAAGCAATTCAACCATTGAGCTATCCAGCCCTTAGATGGTGACCTTCCCAAATAGTCAACTAGTCTTTGCCAGGGAGGGGGCGCCAGTCAGAAGCAATTCAACCATTGAGCTATCCAGCCCTTAGATGGTGGCCTTCCCAAATAGTCAACTAGTCTTTGCAAGGGTGGGGGCGCCAGTCAGAAGCAATTCAACCATCTGAGCTATCGAGTCCTTAGATGGTGGCCTTCCCAAATAGTCAACTTGTCTTTGCCGGGGTGGGGGTGCCAGTCAGAAGCAATTCAACCATTGAGCTATCAAGCCCTTAGATGGTGGCCTTCCCAAATAGTCAACTAGTCTTTGCAAGGGTGGGGGCGCCAGTCAGAAGCAATTCAACCATTGAGCTATCCAGCCCTTAGATGGTGGCCTTCCCAAATAGTCAACTAGTCTTTGCAGGGATGGGGGCGCCAGTCAGAAGCAATTCAACCATCTGAGCTATCGAGTCCTTAGATGGTGGCCTTCCCAAATAGTCAACTTGTCTTTGCCGGGGTGGGGGTGCCAGTCAGAAGCAATTCAACCATTGAGCTATCAAGCCCTTAGATGGTGGCCTTCCCAAATAGTCAACTAGTCTTTGCAAGGGTGGGGGCGCCAGTCAGAAGCAATTCAACCATTGAGCTATCCAGCCCTTAGATGGTGGCCTTCCCAAATAGTCAACTAGTCTTTGCAAGGGTGGGGGCGCCAGTCAGAAGCAATTCAACCATCTGAGCTATCGAGTCCTTAGATGGTGGCCTTCCCAAATAGTCAACTTGTCTTTGCCAGGGTGGGGGTGCCAGTAAGAAGCAATTCAACCATTGAGCTATCCAGCCCTTAGATGGTGGCCTTCCCAAATAGTCAACTAGTCTTTGCAAGGGTGGGGGCGCCAGTCAGAAGCAATTCAACCATCTGAGCTATCGAGTCCTTAGATGGTGGCCTTCCCAAATAGTCAACTTGTCTTTGCCAGGGTGGGGGTGCCAGTAAGAAGCAATTCAACCATTGAGCTATCCAGCCCTTAGATGGTGGCCTTCCCAAATAGTCAACTAGTCTTTGCCGGGGTCGTGGGTACCAGTCATAAGTAATTCAATCGTTAACTGCCATGTCTCTCCAGGGATCATACCCCTGTTTATTGATCCAATCACGTGTTCATATATTACGTTGTGATGATGTAAAAAACTAATTGCAGAAAGTCATAAAGCGATTTTAGCAACTGAACGCACTTAGGACCTTTTGCTGGGTACCCGACGACGGATGATAAAGCACTTTGTTTGAAACATGGATCCATGGTACGACTAGACTTGGTGCAAAGGAACGTGTTGTCTCAACTGAAAGTATGAGTTGGCTAAGGTACAAGATGACCTATTTAATACCAACCATTCAAGTGACCATTTTCACTATCCGCCATCTTAGGGATGAAAGCTCCTCTCTCTCCCTCTCTCTCTCTCAAAACAACAACAACAACAACAACAACAACAACAACAACAACAACAACAACAACAACAACAACACACAAAAAACCACCCAGAACAAGGGCTACGTGCAAGGAAGAGGCTGTTTGAAACATCGAGTTCCTCCGGTTCTTTTCAGAACCACACTTACTGACAAAAGAGATACTGTATTGTACATGGTGTCACCGCAAAGCTACTCCTTCTGCTATCGTAACCATGAAAACCTTGCAATCTCAGGAGGAAGAGGCTTACCGATTTCTACTTGCGATTTCTCCAGATGCAGCAGAAAGCGAGGAGAATGACCAGCAGGGTGACGGCCAGTACGGCCAGAATGGTCAGAATGACGATCCACTCCCACTCCAGACTAGTCAGTGGGGCTGAAGTCACCCTGACCGTCACTAACGATGAAAAACCAAAAAAAAAAAAAAATAATAATAACACAACATCAAGCACTGGTAAATTAAGCCCAAGATCTCGGGTTCAAGTCCTGGTCCGGTAAAAAAAAAATTAATTTTTTTTCATTTAAAAAAATAATATCCAAGTCTGTTTTTCTTTATCTTAATAATTTATTTAATCAAAAAATTGGCCATGAAGATTGAATCCCAGTCCTGTCAAAGTTTTCTTTGCCAATTTTTCAATTTGTTCAGAAGTTGGCAGTCAGAAAAGAAAAGAATCGGAGAGACGAAGTTCCAAACTACAATTTTCAGTATATAGCTACAAGAACTGAGAAACTTCTGGTAATATCTGGATGTGGGATAATTGGCTTTGAAAGTGGGTGTTTTTTTGTACAGTGTTCAATGGGAGCTCGATTTAGTGTTCTGCAACCTGATTGCTTCTGACTGTCGCCCCCAACCCTGCCAAAGATCCAGTCGATGGTCAATGCAGTCATGGGCTGGCCTCGTGTTTGGCCGTACTTACGCGTCTCGCACATGGCGCCTTTGTAGTTCTTGGGGCAGCTACAGTTGAAGGCGTTCGCGAGATCCTTGCAGCGGCCTCCGTTGCGACACGGGTTGCTCTGACACTCATCGGAATCTGTGAGATGGACGAGGGGATGGAGGAAGAGGGGAAGGATGGGTAGGAAAAGAAGAGGGAGGAAGAGGAGGAGGAGGGAGAGGAATGAGGGGAAGGAGAAGGAGGCAGGAGAGGGGGAGGACGGGGAGGAAAAGAGCAGGAGGAAGAGGGGGAAGAAAAGGAGAAGGAAGAGGAGGAAGAAAAGGAGGAAGAAGGGGAGGAAGAATAGGAAGAAGAGAGGGAAAAGGAGGGGGAAGAAAAGGAGAAGGAAGAGAGGGAAGAAGAGGAGGAAGAAGAGGAGGATGAAGAAAAGGAGGAAGAAGAGAGGGAAAAGGAGTAGGAAGAAGAGGAAGAAAAGGAGGAAGAAGAGAGGGAAAAGGAGGAGGAAGAAAAGGAGAAGGAATAGGAGGAAGAAGAGGAGGAAGAAGAGAGGGAAAGGGAGGAGGAAGTAAAGGAGAAGGAAGAGGAAGGAAGAAGAGGAGGAAGAAGAGAGGGAAAAGGAGGAGGAAGAAAATGAGAAGGAAGAGGAGGAAGAAGAGGAGGAAGAAGAGAGGGAAAAGGAGGAGGAAGAAAAGGAGGAGAAGGAAGAGGAGGAAGAAGAGAGGGAAAAGGAGGAGGAGGAAGAAAAGGAGGAGAAGGAAGAGGAGGAAGAAGAGGAGGAAGAAGAGGAGGGGGAAGAGGAGGAGGAAGAAGGTGGATTTTTGTCAGTAAGATCAGACTACAGTTGATTTTGACTCGTCGCACCAATTCAATCTGACACTTGAATTGCTGCCTTCACCATGAATAGCCTAGAGTTCCTACGTAAAGACCTACCCCAAAGTGACGCCACACAAACCCCGGTATGTAACTCAGACTACAAATACTGATTCATTCAGCGATGGAATCTTACCGAGGTGGCAGTACTGTCCGCTGTATCCAGCATCGCAGTTGCAGGTGTAGTTCTTGTTGGTGCCCCTCTCACATGTGCCGTGAAAGCACTTATTGCCGATACACGGATTATCCAGAGCTGCACCGATGGAGAGACACACAGAACGACATCATCAGTCATCAATTGTAAAAGCACTTGACGATTAACATTGCCCCAAAAAGCTTAATATATTGAAGAGAACCTTTATCTACAGGTATTATTCAATATCCAGCCAATGCTCTGCCAAAATTGTCCATGTACGACCAATATTTGGCCAATATTAAGTCAATTTTGGTAATATTATGTCGGTATTGTGCAAATATTAAGTCCAAATTCTGTGAAAATTCAGCCAATATTCAGTAAATTTTCGTCCAATATTCTGTCAATGTGGACAATATTCTGCCAATATTTGGCCAATATTCAGTCAATATTTGACCAATATTCAGTCAATATTTGGCCAATATTCAGTCAATATTTGGCCAATATTCAGTCAATATTTGGCCAATATTTGACCAATATTCAGTCAATATTTGACCAATATTCAGTCAATATTTTGCCAATATTCAGTCAATATTTGGCCAATATTCAGTCAATATTTGGCCAATATTCAATCAATATTTGGGCAATATTCAGAATATATTTTGCAAATATTCAGTCAATATTTGGTCAATATTGTCAATATTTGGGCAATATTCAGACAATATTTGGCCAATATTCAGTCAATATTTGGGCAATATTCAGTCAATATGTGGCCAATAATTTGTCTGTCAATATGTGGCCCATAATATTCTGTCAATTTCTGTCAATATTCTGTCCATATTCGAACAATATTCGGCCATGAGCCAATATTTCTGTCAATTTCTGCCAATATTGTCAATATGCAGTCCATATTCAGTCAATATTCATGTGACTCATCGATCAGAACCGGACTGACCTCTCTCGCACAAATCGCCCACGAATCCCGGGAGACAAGAGCAGAGCGTGAGGCCATTGTCTACGATGCAGGTGCCGTCATTCTGGCAGATATTCTCCTGGCACTGAAGACTCGGGTCATCCACTGGGGGGAGGGAGGGGGAGAGGGAAGAGGCCCAGGATTCCAAGAAAGTCAAACAACATATTCACGAACCTCGAAAAATGTTCGAGTAATAATGAAAACAAACAAACCATTGTATTCAAGCAATAGGGCTGTTTCCACTACACCAAATAAACACGATTATTTGGGTCACGGTTTGAATCGCAATCCAAACTCCAAACTTTTTTTATGTGTGTTGGCTCAATAAACGCGATTAGAATTGCGATTCGGACTCCACTAAGATTGAGATTTGTTCAAATAATCGCATTTATTTGCGACGCGATGTGTGTTTTTGTATCGCGATTCAAATCAAAATTATTATTGTAGCAAACTGCTTACGCGGAACAAAGATAAAGACCAAAATTCAAAATGGAAAAACAAAAATTATATGAAAACAGGACAGAAAATGAAACAGAAAAATATGAAACCACATGAAAAATATGAAGATATGGTTTCTAAGACTTTCT
Organism: Luidia sarsii; assembly: GCA_949987565.1. Lineage (NCBI taxonomy): Eukaryota > Metazoa > Echinodermata > Asteroidea > Paxillosida > Luidiidae > Luidia > Luidia sarsii. The sequence goes on along the minus strand of OX465104.1, from coordinate 2,780,127 downwards.
TCCATTCTTTAAAACTGGGAATCATGATCTTAAAAAAAAATCTGAAAAAAAAAATCCCAGAGGCCTTGAAATGCAACGCCAGCCCCTCCTTCCTTTTTTGAAAATTGCTTTAACAGCGCCCTCACACATCAAAACAGCGGGGTCTGGATCGCGGTTCAAATCGCGTGCCCGATAATCTGCAATTTTTGTTTTGCGCCAGTGTGGACAGCCCTCATGTTTCCCGCAGAAGTATAGACACGGACGGAAGTCACAGCGGACTTGGAGGATTTCAAATACCTCTTCAAGAATGAGGCTGTATATCCGAAATGCATCGACTATGGCTTCAATTAACACGCGAGTGAATGGAAGCCGCCAGCTAGCGGCTGCAAGCAATTCCCATTGACATGTGTGCATTTTCAAGCCATAGCCAATAGATTTGGACACGATCTGACTTTCCCCCGAGTCAAGACGTTTTAGTCAGGCGACCCAATCATCAAGTTGTCACTCCCCATTGTACAGCGTGGCATCGTGAACGATAGGCTCGGGGCGCCAGCCCAGGTGTACCTACCCAGGGAGCAGTCCTTGCCTGTCCAGCCCTCGGGGCAAGCGCAGCGGTAGTCGGCGTCGATAGTCTCCATACAAGTCCCCCGGTTCTTGCACGGGAGGCCGCTGCACGCTTCTGCATTGGGGAGAGGAGAGTAAGAGGCTCGAAATGAGACTACACTAAATTGTGGTGCTCTCAGAGATCACTGGTCAGATTGAGATGGCATGAATCCAGCAGTTTGTCTATGAAGTATGAAAATAGTCAACTATGGTTACTAAGGGATTTGAACCCAGGACATGCAGTGGCTTAACAAACCAGTGCTCTAACCACCTGAGCTATCCAGCCCTTGGGTGGTGGCCTTCCCAAATAGTCAACTATGGTTGCTAAGGGATTTGAACTTAGACCAGTGGCTTAACAAACCAGTGCTCTAACCACCTGGGCTATCCAGCCCTTGGGTGGGGACCTCCCAAATAGTCAACTACGGTTACTAAGGGATTTGAACCCAGGACAGTGGCTTAACAAACCAGTGCTCTAACCACCTGAGCTATCCAGCCCTTGGGTGGTGGCCTTCCCAAATAGTCAACTATGGTTACTAAGGGATTTGAACCCAGGACATGCAGTGGCTTAACAAACCAGTGCTCTAACCACCTGAGCTATCCAGCCCTTGGGTGGTGGCCTTCCCAAATAGTCAACTATGGTTACTAAGGGATTTGAACCCAGGACAGTGGCTTAACAAACCAGTGCTCTAACCACCTGAGCTATCCAGCCCTTAGGTTCCTGCCTTCCCAAATAGTCAACTATGGTTGCTATGGGATTTTAACCCAGGACAGTGGCTTAACAAACCAGTGCTCTAACCACCTGAGCTATCCAGCCCTTAGGTTCCTGCCTTCCCAAATAGTCAACTATGGTTACTAAGGGATTTGAACTCAGGACAGTGGCTTAACAAACCAGTGTTCTAACCACCTGAGCTATCCAGCCCTTGGGCGGGGACCTCCCAAATAGTCAACTATGGTTACTAAGGGATTTGAACCCAGGACAGTGGCTTAACAAACCAGTGCTCTCACCACCTGAGCTATCCAGCCCTTGGGTGGGGACCTCCCAAATAGTCAACTATGGTTACTAAGGGATTTGAACCCAGGACAGTGGCTTAACAAACCAGTGCTCTAACCACCTGAGCTATCCTGCCCTTAGGTTCTGGCCTTCCCAAAATAGTCAGCTATGGTTACTAAGGGATTTGAACCCAGGACGGTGGCTTAACAAACCAGTGCTCTTACCACCTGAGCTATCCAGCCCCTGGGTGGCGGCCTTTCCAAATAGTCAGCTATGGTTACTAAGGGATTTAAACTCAGACCAGTGGCTTAACAAACCATCGCTCTAACCACCTGAGCTATCCAGCCCCAAGTTGGGACCTTCCCAAACAGTCATCTACCGGTATCTTTGCTAGGGTGTCTCTCCCTATTCAGGCAAATCGTTCTGGACCCTCTACTTTGGTAGTTAACTTTTATCCAATCGCCTTTAGACTTGGCACATACGTACTTAGAAGCCCAGCCAAAGATAGTCCTTGAAGAAATTCAAAATGATGATGACTGAAGACGTCATCTGGTGTCGAGTGACGTCACCTTACAAGAGGCATTTTCTGGCATTTCTGGCCCCATAGATTTTGTACACGTTTTTTTTTCTTCATCTACGTAATTTGGGCAGTTTATTACACACTAATTGTTGCTGTTGTCTTGCTCACCTCCGATGCACTGCGGTCCCATGGCGCTGGGACAGTCGCAGACGTAGGCGTTAAGTACACTCATGCAGTCATAGCCGTTCTGGCATGGGTTGCTGGCACACTTGTTGTGCACTGCAGCAGTGGGAAGCAGATTTATAACAAACAAAACAAAAACCCAGCGTTACGAAGACAAAACGGGTTGCAATGCAAAACTAATGCCACACTCCTTCTTAAAGAGAAGTGTACGGTGTCACTGCAAATTTTCTGCTTGGTATTTCTACCATGCAACCTTTTAAATCTCATCATACTCCTTCTCTTCAGAGATGATGTACGTACATGGTGTCACCGCAAACCTCCTACTTGGTATTTCCACCGTTCAAACCTTCAAATCTTATCATACTCCTTCTCTTTATAAGGTGATATACAAAAATGTTGCAAACTGCTAGGATTGAAACGTCAGGCCCACTAAATACTCCTTCTCTTAAATAGATGATGTACATGGTGTCACCGCAAACACCTACTTGGTATTTCCACCATGCAAACCTCCAAATCTTATCATACTCCTTCTCTTAAGAGATGATGTACATGGTGTCACCGCAAACCTCCTACTTGGTTTTTCCACCATGCAAACCTTCAAATCTCATCATACTCCTTCTCTTAAGAGATGATGTACATGGTGTCACCGCAAACCTTCCATTTAGTATTTCCACCGTGCAAACCTCCAAATCTTATGTTCGGCAAAGTTGCAGTTTATGTACAAGATGGCGTCGGGACAATAATCGGGCGCCTACCTATCTCACACTGGGCTCCAATGTACCCCGGCAGGCAGAAGCACTTGTACTGGTCAGAGGAGATCAGGCAGGAGCCTCCATTTCTGCAGGGGTTGGGCTCACACAGGTCCCTCGAGATATCTGCGGAGGCCCCCAAAAATAAAAAATGGTTCATCGTCAAAACGAGTAAGCAAAGGGGGGGGGGGGGGGGTGTTGGGCTCGTTGATGTGTCACAAAATTAAAGTAATTTTTTTTTTCAAATTCTCCCTAAACAAGGCTGAAAAGCCACTCAAGGTTAAGGGCTAAGTAAAGAAGGAGATAGAGTGGAACTCAGGAAGGCTTGAGAAAGGAATTGACATTCCCAGATTTTCCCAAAACAAGGCTAGAAAGCCACTCAAGGTTAAGGGCTAAGTAAAGAAGGAGATAGAGAGGGACTCAGGAAGGCTGGAGATAGGAATTAACATTCCTTTCAGATTGTCAGAAGTTCAATCTTATCAGCCGTCTGAAGGCTTTAGCTTCCAGACTCTCACTGTGAAAATCTAAACCCTGAAAATTGGGTGAATGAGTACATGCTGACAGGAAAAAAGATATTCAATGATTTCATGGTTTCTTTTAAAGTGAGTTCACTCTGAAGGTTTCACCTCATGTGAACTGGGTAAGGGCATGGTAAGGTAGTATAAAATACAGTGGAAAAGACCCTGAATATCTAGGGTGGTAATTAAGGTCTAGCGCCTGATTTCTTCAGGGTTTGGGTGTTCACAGTAGGTCATTGTTGTTCATCCTCGGTCAGCCTGTAAACACTCAAAATGAGAGGACCCCCGAGGCTCAATACAACATTGGGAAGATCGGAAAACATCGATGTCCACAGATTTCCTTCTAATTTACACAGTTTGTAGATGGTCATCATGATAGAATCCTCATGTTGAAATCTTACGGTCTGGGATGCTGTACTTTTCGAGAAATCTTCACTCAAACATCGACAAATAGTTTATAACTCGCGAGTAATAAAGTATTTCTTACATTACAGAAGGGTGCGAAAACCGTGATTTTTTTTTTGCCTTTTTCTACTTTCTCAGATTACCATGTGAGCTTAAACCTTCGCAGGATTTCTTTTCCAGAATGTTTAATGGGTTAACACACAAACTGTGACAATCTTTTGACCTTTACCAATGTTTTGTAGGGCCTTTAAAGCCCCTACACAACATTGGTCGAGGTCAATGAATAGCATCCATACATTGTCTGATCCAACATTATGCATGGAATAGCACACCTGTGAAAATTTCAGCTCAATCCGCCAACCGAGTCTCGAGAAAATAGTGGAAAACCGCTTCATTTGTTTCGAAAAAATACAGCAATGAACGCTGTACTGTTTCAAAAAATAGTTTAGATCTCGGTGAGATGTAAATAATTTGTTTTACTCATTTCTCCCAAAATACAACATTTTAGGCAGAAATATTTCAGTGCGAGGTTTCTACAATAACCATCTTCAAACTGTATAAGTTTCATGTGAATCTGTGGACATCGATGTCTTCCAATCTTACCAATGTTGTGTAGGGGCTTTAAGATGTTGGTCTCAAAGGGGAGCTTTCAGACTCACCTGTTCTGCACAGAAGTCCTGTGAAGTCTTCGTTGCAGTGGCAGGAGAAGGAGCCGACGGCGTTGATACAAGTGCCGCCGTTAGCGCACGGATTGCTGGAACATTCGTTGATATCTGCAGACACACACACCATGCACACCTACACCTGAATCTGTATCCTTAGACATGGCTTCGTTTTCGTGGACTAACACAACCGAGTGAAAAACAATGTTCTAAAAATGCTACTGTTTCAACCACATTCACTTTCCTGGGTAGAAATTTGGATCCTATGTCACTGACTCCCTTAAATAAAACACTTATAGATAGATAGATTTGTACTCATCAAAAATTTCCCCTTTTTTATTTATTTCAAAATTACATTTTCGTGAAATTCTTGTGGAGACCTATACACCTTTAGATTTTCCCTGTGGAGACCTATTCAACCTATTGGACTAGGTCTTCACAAGGCACTAGATACCCCTGCTCTGCACAGTGGAATCACAATGTGGAGGCTGAAGTTGTCAACCTCCCCAAAACCAGAGGTCTTGGGTTCGAGTCTCATTCCAATCAAAGTTTACATTCTGGTACGCAAAACCTGAGGTCTTGGGTTCGAGTCCCGGTCCAGTCAAAGTTTTCTTTCTGATACACAATTAAAACCAGAGGTCTCGGGTTTGAGTCCCGGTCCAGTCAAAGTTTTCTTTCTGATACACAATTAAAACCAGAGGTGTCGAGTTCGAGTCCCGGTCCAGTCAAAGTTTTCTTTTTGGTACACAATTAAAACCAGAGGTCTCGTGTTCAAGTCCTGGTCCAGTCAAAGTTTTCTTTCTGGTACGCAAAACCAGCAGTCTTGAGTTCAAGTCCCGGTTCAGTCAAAGTTTCCCTTCTCGTACGCAAAACCCGTGGTATCGAGTTCAAGTCCTGGTCCAGTCAAAGTTTTCTTCCTGGTACATAAAACCAGAGGTCTCGGATTCGAGTCCCGGTCACGTCAAAGTTCTGTTTGCAAGAATCAGTGGTGCAAGAGCCAACTTGAGACTTGAATTTTCGGAGCCGAGATAAACTCACCCTCGTTGCATTGGGGTCCTTCCCATCCAATGTGGCAGTCGCACACATAGGGGCCGTTCAGGTCATGGCAGGTAGCGCCGTTGGGGCACGGCTGACTGTCGCAAGCCGTCAGCGGCTTGACGTCTGCACCCGCCGAGAAATAGGAAGAAAAAAAGATTGACAATCCGAGGGCCAATATCATGGAGCCACTTCGCCACAACCACTGCTCACCAGCCCGAGAATTATCGGGATACACTTACCCACAGCACGGTGCTATAGAGCTTTTTCACCCACGTGACCAAACAAACGCACTGCTGCCGCGTTGGACCACAGTGTAAACTGATGTTTACACTGGGCGCTGCCATTGTAAGGCGGTCCGGCATGACGTCACGTGAAAAAGGTCTATAGCTATGGCTGAGATTTCTCGGGCTTATAGTGCAATGGGTTGCTGCCCTCTATGTTTGGCCCAAGCATTGTAACATCGTTTTATTTATTTATTTTCAACCTGAATTAAGGAATGTGGCCTTGGAGACCACTGGTGAAAACACTGAAAAAAATGCCTGGAAAACATATTCATAGTGTTATGCTGCGTTCCAATCACGTCGTGTTTATGGTGTTCACGACCAGTATTTCCCAGTTCACGAGTGGGCTGCATTCCAATGCTACTCACCAACACCACGCCAACACGCACAGTGCGCAAGCGCAAAGACCGAAGAGTATGCTATTGCTAATGCTAGTTGCTACGCGGCTGGTTTTCACAAACGATTGGAACGTGGCATAAATACCCAGGACATAAGAGTACACTACGTGTGCAAGCATAACTCAAGTTCCGATAGATATATTCTGCCAAAGTTGCCATAGGTCGTATATGATAGAGTGGACATGTACATACTTGGCACGGCGCACTGGACGTCCTCCAAACCGGCCGGGCAATTGCATGCATAGCCATCGGCAGTCATGATGCAGGATGCTTCCTCCGGACACGGAGAGGAAGAGCAGGCGTTCTCAGCTGTGGAGAGCAAAACAAAATGCAGTTGGGTCATTTTTTTAGATGGCAATCCTCCTCAGCACGACCCTTATATTCCTCCTCATTATCATTCTGCTCATTATCCTAATCGTCCTCATCTTCGTCCCCCTCATCATTCGTATTTCCCTCCTCCTCCTCATCCTTCTTCTTCATCATCATAATCCTCTTCCTCATCATCGTAATCCTCGTCCGTCTTCATCATCATCATCCTTGTCCTCCCCCTCATCCTCATCCTCCTACTCAATCCCTTTTCCCTTCCTAAACTTCCTTCAACCCTCCCTCCTCCTCATCTTCTTCCTCCTACTCCTCAAGATCTTCTCCTCTCCATCCTCCTCCTCCTCTTTTCTCTTTTCAATCCACCTCCTCCTCCTTCTCTTTGTTCTTGACCTCCTCTCCATCGTCTACCTCCTTCCTTATCCCTACCCACCTAGTTCTGTTTAAACTTTACCCCCATCTTCCTCTTCACATGCATCATCCTCATTTTTTCCTCCTTTCCTCAATCCTCCTCCTCCTATTCCTCGGTCTTCTCCTCTCTATCCTCTTCCTCTTTCCCATTCTTCCCTTTATCCCCTTTCTCCTCATTCTCCTCTAAATCTTCTTCCTCCTATTCCCCAGTCTTCTCCTCTCCACCCTCTTCCTCTTCCCATTCTTCCCTTTATCTCCTTTCTCCTCATTCTCCTCTATATCTTCTTCCTCTTATTCCTCAGTCTTCTCCTCTCTACCCTCTTCCTCTTCCCATTCTTCCCTTTATCCTCTTCCTCCTTATTCTCCTCTATATCTTCTTCCTCCTATTCCTCATTCTTCTCCTCTCCATCCTCCTTCTCCTCCTTTTTCTCCTTATTTCAATCCACCTCCTCCTCCTTCTCAAACTTGATCTCCTCCTCTCCTCCTCGTCTACCTCTTCCTTCCTTATCCCTACCCACCTAGTTCTGTTTAAACTTCACCCCCATCCTCTTCTCCACACTCCTCATTCTCACTCTCTTTCTCCTCCTTCCCTAAATCCTCTTCCTTCTCCTTATCAGTCTTCTCCTCTCTATCTTCCTCCTCGGGCTTCCCCTCTCTATCCTCTACCCCTTTTCCCCATTCTTCTCTCTCTTCTCTTCCTCGTCATTCTCCTCATCTCCATCCTCCTCCTTTTCCACCTCCTGCTCCTCCTCCTCATTCACTCATCCTCCTTCTCCTCATTCCTCTTCCTCTTCTCCATCGTCTACCTCCTCCTCCTCTTCCTCACCCCTATACCCACCTAGTTCTGTTTCACAGTTGGTGCCCGTGTAGTAGCGATGGCACATGCAGACGTACCGGTCCAGGCTGTTGATACACGTGGCCCCATTCAGGCAGGGCCCACTGATACACTCATTGACAAGGTCTGGATTAGGGACAGAAATAAATCGTCGGTCGAGGCACAAAATAGTTAAATGACGGTCTTATAGTCATGCGAACCTAAATCTAACCTAAATCAACATGAATAAGACTTAAGGCTTTGCATGGTGGGTGAATCAATAAAGGAAGGTTTGCGGTGAACACCATGTATCAGGTCTCTTAAAGGAAGAGGTATGGTTCTGAAAAGAACCTGAGGGTAACTCGACGTTTCGACCAGTATGCTCTGGCCGTCATCAGGAGAATGTCTTGGATCGGTGGTGGAACTCCTTATGAACTCCTTATCCACCACCGATCCCAAGACATTCTCCTGATGACGGCCAGAGCATACTGGTCGAAACGTCGAGTTACCCTCAGGTTCTTTTCAGAACCATACCTCTTCCTTTAAGAGACCTGATACATGGTGTTCACCGCAAACCTTCCTTTATTAAATCACCATGCACGAACTACTTGGTTATGTTAATGAACCTGCTTTTGGTGTAAACTCCACTTCTCTCTTTTCACCTTTTCCCTTTGATCTCCCCATTGAATTTCTGAATGCTGAGGTCCCGGTGCAAATTAAAGTGGAAAAATCCCAGCCAGACAGTCTCCACCTGACGGACAGCCATACATGTGCTTCTCGTAGTCTTGCACCTGCTATTGTCTGTCTATAGGTTATATACGTCTGTGCTTCCATGACATTACAGTCTGGCGCCCACTCTTGTCCGTCTATTGGTTATATACATGTGTATGTCTGTATGACCAACCACAAAATAATCTCATTTTGTAAAACCAAATAATTGTCTGTTTTTTTCCCCCATTTTACTAGCTCTGTAACAATAGCCTTTGTCAATTAACTGCTATTGTTGTACTTATATTTAATTGTAAATGTAATCATAATCATAATTGGAATTGTTCTTTATTGCAGTGGGGGTCTTCACTTGACAAGCTTAGCTTTTTGGAGACCTCCATCCATCCATACACTATAATTCAAATGTTAAACAAAATCATAATGTTAAGTATGTGTCGGGAAAAATTAAAGATCTTGATTGATTGATTGATTGATCTCTGACACTATGAACATCTAAACAGTGAAAATAGGGTGAAAATGTCATTTAGTCATGAAAAGAAAATTCACCGTGTTTTCATCCCTATTTCATGGCACACAGTTAGCCAAGTCATTTTCACAGTGTTTTCACCAGTGGTCTCCAAGGCCACATTCCTGGTGGTTAATGGCTAGAGGCAATTTAAAAGTATCTGGGAGTGACAGGTACAATGACACCATACAGTACCTCTATGGGGGCTGGTGGTCCCTACTGGTAATTGAATTAGCCATCCCTCAAGGCTGGAGCTTGCCACCCTAGATACATGTACTCACCTTTTTTCATGGTCTCTTTAGTGACCTGAAGATGTCAAAGAAGCAATTATTTTCATGGTGTATTTACTGTAAAATTCACCATGAAATCACATTTAGTTTCACGGCCAAATGACATTTTCACCCCTTTTTCGCGGTTTAGATGTTCATAGTGTGATCTACGAGGCCTGCCCCTCCATCATGCCTTTCAAACTAGCCTCCCACAGCTAGCTCTGGCTTTGCCTCACCTGCTTCGTCCACCTCGGTGAACCTCATGGAGAAGCCCGCCTCGGTCTTGGAGTGGTCGGAGACAAAGCGGGCCCAGACCACGTCCGAGGTGGTCCGGAAGGGGGGCGGGAGCTCCGCGCCGGCGTAGTGCACCACGCGCGAGCCCAGATCCGCCGGGTCCGCGCCGTTGCCCACCGAGACAAAGTCGTACTGCCACTCCGTCTCAAAGTTCTCAAACTCCACCAGGATGTGCTTGCCCGGCCTGGCGAAGATGAACCAGCGGCACTCGTCGTTGCTCAGGTAGTTGGCCGGGTACCGGGGGGAGGACACCGTCTGATAGCCACTGGCCCCGACCGTGTAATTGGCCAAGCACCTTCCCTCTGATCAAAGACCGAAAGAAGAAGATTATGTATACACATGCAGACGTTTGGCATTTTATGAAAGCGCTTTTCCCCCCATAGGTTACAGATGGCTAGCAACATATAACAAGAGATATTAGCATTGTCATCGTGGTCAGTGCTGTCATCATCATTGCCATTGTCGTCATTATCACCGTCATTGTCATTGTCACCGTCATTGTCATCGTCACCGTCATTGTCACTGTCACCTTCGACGGTATTGTCATCATCATCATTGCCATCATAACCACCATCGTCATCATCGTCATCATTATCATCATAATCATCATCATCCTGTTTATTATCATCAACCTCATCATCTTTGTCATTCAAGTTTCTCCAACCATTCTCTGTCCTCAGCGTGAAATTTACGTGCAATAAGAACACTGTGAGTCTATGCATAAGACATTGTACACGTGCAGTTCAAGGCACGGTACAACTGCCTGTTTCCCACTCTAGGGTTACATTCCAGGTGTGTGAAGTTCATACAGCATTGGGACCGGAAAACAAAAAATTGGAATTGCAACAGAAATTCCGCTTATTTTGGTAAGTGCGAACGTGTAATAACCCCCTCCAAATATGGGGATTTCAATCGTGAGTCGCGCTATTCGATAATTTCAGAAATGTGAATGTCTCTTATCTTTGCTGGGGTGGGGAGAGAGGGGGAGGTCGCCAGTCAGAAGCATTCCCACGATAAACTCCGCGGAGAAGGTACAAAACTGACGCGGCGGCACACTTGAGCTTTGGCCGGAGAGCGCCCTCATCAAACCTACCCTCTTGGCAGAAGTCGCCGCTCCAGCCTGGGGGGCACTGGCAGGTGAAACTCCCGATGCCGTCCATGCAGGTCCCTCCGTTCACACAGCTGTTGGCGTTGCGGCAATCGTTAATGTCTACACATTTTGTGTGGAAAAAGAAAAAAAAACACGACTTGAAGGATTGCACAGTGCAAATACCATAGAGCAGCCAGCTTGCTCTATGGAAATGCTAAGTGGAATGTTTGCGTTGATGACATCATGTAACACTTCTATCTCTTTCAAAAGAAGGGCAGCTCTGAAAAGGGCCGGTTACTCCTAAGTCCTAACCAAAGATCTTATAGCGCGCAAAGCGTGCAAGATGGACTACTCCCAGCAAAAGGTGAAGTACGCACTGGACGCCATTTTAGTAAGCAACGGAATCTGTCGTTTGCTTTCGGTGCTCCGCAAATGAAGCGAGAGAGTCACAAACAATAAAAAAGATACAAGTTTGGATGCATGAACTAAAATGGCGCCCAGTGCGTACTTCACCCGGATGCGCGTGATCTCGCAAGAGTAAGATCTTTGCTCCTAACCCTAACTCCTAACTCTAACCCCTAACCCTAACCCCGGAATTATACCAGCTCGTCTCAGAGCCGCACTCCTTCTTCAAAGAAAATGCTACAATTGGTTTCACCGCAAACCTTCCACTTAACAAAAAAACAAAACATAAAACAAAATAAAAACAAGAAGAGGGAAAATTGGACTGGAGGAGGTTTGGACTTTGGACCTCGCTAGAAGGCGGATTAAACTCAAAACGTATACTAGCAGGACCTTTCTGAAAGGTCCTGCTAGGATCAAAACGTCAGTCCCTCTAACTTTTGAGATTTAATATTTATGTATTGCAGCTCGAAATGCCTGGATGTCAGTGGCACTTGCGCGTAATACGCATAGTGAAAGTATAGCCAAAAGTTTGTGAATGCGGAAACTAAAATGTTATAGAAATGTTTGTTTTTTTTAGTAAGGAACGGAATAGCCATCAATACCACAAGGGATTGGCGAATTATAATGTCCTACTTTCTTTTGTAAAAATCAAATACTGAAGTACTGCACTAAAACCATCCTAGGTGCTATTGAGCTACACGTGCATTACATGTTCGTGTATTTGTGTGTGTGTGGGCATGTGTGTGTTCGAACGTGTCACGTCTAGTTTGCCCTCTTTGGCAATGGCATCGCAGTCCCCTTGTCGGCACACGCGACGAGTGCGCTCTCTAGTGTTATCATAGAGCTCAATTGGTTAATACCTATACAGTAGATGCCGTGGTCGGCAACACTTACTGTTCTCGCAGTGGATGCCGGTGAAGCCGCGGATGCACTGACAGTCGTATCTGCTGATGCCTTCCACACACTGCCCGTTGTTCTGGCACGGCATGCTCAGACACTCGTTAATATCTAACGGCAAAAACAAAATGTGACGGCAACAGATAGAGAGATGACTCAGATTCTAAGCCCACTTCAATTCCTCACTGCAATGCAAGAAGGCACCTTTCAATGTATTTGATACCATTAAATGAATGAGGAGAGCCGGTGAATTAGTAACTGGCTCTCATCAGAGCCATATTCATTCTCAGAGTTACCAGCTCTTCCCAGTCCCACACTCATTCCCAGAGCTGCCAGCTCTTTATAGAGCCACACTCATTCTCTGAGTTACCAGTTCTCTCAAAGCCACATCATTATCTGAGTTACCAGCTCTTCTCAAAGCCTCACTCGTTCTCTGAATTACCAGCTCTTCTCAGAGCCATACTCATTCTCAGAGTTACCAGCTCTTCTCAGAGCCACACTCATTCTCTGAGTTACCAGCTCTTCTCAGAGCCGCACTCATTCTCAGAGTTACCAGCTCTTCTCAAAGCCACACTCATTATCTGAGTTACCAGCTCTTCTCAGAGCCACACTCATTCTCTGAGTTACCAGCTCTTCTCAGAGCCGCACTCATTCTCAAAGTTACCAGCTCTTCTCAAAGCCACACTCATTCTCAGAGTTACCAGCTCTTCTCAGAGCCGCACTCATTCTCAGAGTGACCAGCTCTTCTCAGAGCCGCACTCATTCTCAGAGTTACCAGCGCTTCTCAGAGCCACACTCATTCTCAGATATACCAGCTCTTCTCAGAGCCACACTCATTCTCAGAGTTACCAGCTCTTCTCAGAGCCGTACTCTTTCAAGGAAGAGAAAGTCGTGACTGAGGCAAGGACTGATAGGGAGAGTGAGAGTGAGAGTGAGAGTGAGAGTGAGAGGGAGAGGGAGAGGGAGAGGGAGAGGGAGAGGGAGAGGGAGAGGGAGAGGGGGAGGGAGAGGGAGAGTGAGAGTGAGAGTGAGAGGGAGAGGGAGAGGGAGAGGGAGAGGGAGAGGGAGAGGGAGAGGGAGAGGCAGAGGCAGATGCAAAGGGAGAGGCAGAGGCAGAGTGAGAGGGAGAGGAAGAGGGAGAAGGGGATGGAGAGGGAGAGGGAGAGGGAGAGGGAGATGGAGAGGGAGAGGGAGAGGGAGAGGGAGAGGGAGATGGAGAGGGAGAGGGAGAGGGAGAGGAAGAGGGAGATGGAGAGGGAGAGGTGGAGGCAGAGGCAGAGAGAGAGAGAGAGGTCTTACCGTTCTCGCAGAATCTACCATCATAGCCCAGCAGACAGTCACAGGTGAAGTTCTGTATTCCGTCAATGCAGTTGCCTTGGTTCAGACAGGGCTGGGAAGCGCATTCGTTGACGTCTACAAGGAAACAAAACAAGATACAGTCTAAGTCCTAAAAGGGCAATTTTTTTTTGGGGGGGGGAGCACTGAGCATAGTACAGTGCTGACTACATGTCGTGGTAGGGCAAACCCTCATTGCATTCTCACCGACACAAATCACCAGGCAATCGGGCAAAGCACTGAGAATACCACACCAGTGCTGTCTACATGTGGGGGTAGGGCAAACACTCACTGAACTCCATTCTCTCTGACACAAATCATCAGGCAATTTGGGCAAAGCAGTGAGCATACAGGGCTCACTACACATTGGGTAGGGCAAACCCTCATCACTAAATTACATTCTCACCGACACAAATCATGATCATCAGGCAATTTTGGCGAAGCAGTGATCTGAGCATACAATGCTGAGTTTGTTGACTACACATCCGTGTAGGGCAAACCCTCATTGAATGACATTCTCACGGACGCAAACCACCGGGCAATCCGGCAAAGCACTGAGCGTAGTACAGTGCTCACTGCACATTGGGGAAGGGCAAAACCCTCATAGGGCAAACCCTCACTGAATGGCATTCTCACCGACGCAAAATCACCCCGGACAAATTGAGAAAAAGCACTGATGGGCGCCCCAGTGCTGACTGTACATCCAGACCATTATGTTTTCAATGCTCACTTTCATCGCAGCCTGTACCTGAGTGATAACTCTATAGGAGGGTTTGCGGTGACACCATGTATATTAAGGTCTCTTAAAGAAGAGGTGTGGTTCTGAAAAGAACCTGAGTGATAACTCTATGGGAGGGTTTGCAGTGGCACCATGTATAAGGTCTCTTAAAGAAGAGGTGTGGTTCTGAAAAGAACCTGAGTGGTAACTCTATGGGAGGGTTTGCAGTGGCACCATGTATAAGGTCTCTTAAAGAAGAGGTGTGGTTCTGAAAAGAACCTGAGTGGTAACTCTATAGGAGGGTTTGTGGTGACACCACGTATAAGGTCTCTTAAAGAAGAGGTGTGGTTCTGAAAAGAACCTGAGTGGTATCTCGATGTCTCGACCAGTATGCTCTGGTCGTCATCTGGAGAAATACACCTCTTCTTTAAGAGACCTTATACATGGTGTCACTGCAAACCCTCCTATAGAGTTATCACTCAGGTTCTTTGCAGAACCACACCTCTTCTTTAAGAGACCTTATACATGGTGTCACCGCAAACCCTTCTATAGAGTTATCACTCAGGTTCTTTTCAGAACCACACCTCTTCCTTTAAGAGACCTTATACATGGTGTCACCGCAAACCCTCCTATAGAGTTATCACTCAGGTTCTTTTCAGAACCACACCTCTTCCTTTAAGAGACCTTATACGTGGTGTCACCACAAACCCTCCTATAGAGTTACCACTCAGGTTCTTTTCAGAACAACACCTCTTCCTTAAGAGACCTTATACATGGTGTCACAGCAAACCTTCCTATAGAGTTATCACTCAGGTTCTTTTCAGAACCACACCTCTTCTTTAAGAGACCTTATACATGGTGTCACCGCATACCTTCCTATATTGATTAACCCACCATGCATAGCCTTAAGTCTTATTGACAGAAACAAGTTTGTTTTGGGCAATCCTGCGGGAGTTAATTGGATGTTGTTTCTGGTATTGTTGCTTTTTTTTGCTTTTTTTTTTTAATTGATTTATTTCTGTTTTCCACTTAATTCTTACTTGAGTGTGTTGTGATGTGAATGCTGTACATGTATCCAGAAAAATGAAATAAATATATTATAAATATAAATATAGATATCAAGCGAGCATCCACGGACTTACTGATTTCGCAGGTGGAGCCAACGAACCCCGCTGGGCAGCGACAGCGGAAAGAGTTGGGCAGATCCTCGCAGACGCCATTGTTGACACAGGGCTGGTTGGCACACTCGTCCACTTCTGATCACGAAAAGGACGTAAGGACAAGTATGGAGTCACGCTGAGAATCGTGCAACCAATAGGGCCTGACATTTTGATCCTAGGCAGTAGCAGGACCTTCATCAAAGGCTCAATTTAGAGGGTATTTTGGATCCCAGCAGGACCTTTATTAAAGGCTCAATTTAGAGGGTCTGATATTTTTTATCCTAGCAGGCCCTTCATCAAAGGCTTAATTTAGAGGGCCGAGTATTTTTTATCCTAGCAGGACCTTCAATAAAGGCTGAATTTTTTAGAGGGCCTGAAATTTTGATCCTAGCAGGACCTTCCTCAAAGGCTCAATTTAAAGGGCCTGGTATTTCTTATCCTAGCATGAAATTCATCAATGGCTCAATTTAAAGGGCCTGGTATTTTTTATCCTAGCAGGAACTTCATCAAAGGCTCAATTTAAAGGGCCTGGTATTTCTTATCCTAGCAGGAACTTCATCAAAGGCTCAATTTAAAGGGCCTGGTATTTTTTATCCTAGCAGGACCTTCATCAAAGGCTCAATTTAAAGGGCCTGGTATTTTTTATCCTAGCAGGACCTTCATTAAAGGCTCAATTTAGAGGGTCTGATATTTTTTATCCTAGCAGGCCCTTCATCAAAGGCTTAATTTAGAGAGCCGAGTATTTTTTATCCTAGCAGGACCTTCAATAAAGGCTGAATATTTTAGAGGGCCTGAAATTTTGATCCTAGCAGGACCTTCCTCAAAGGCTCAATTTAAAGGGCCTGCTATTTCTTATCCTAGCATGAACTTCATCAATGGCTCAATTTAAAGGGCCTGGTATTTTTGATCCAAGCAGGACCTTCATTAAAGGCTCAATTTAAAGGGCCTGGTATTTTTTATCCTAGCAGGAACTTCATCAAAGGCTCAATTTAAAGGGCCTGGTATTTTTTATCCTAGCAGGAACTTCATCAAAGGCTCGATTTAGAGGGCCTGAAATTTTGATCCTAGCAGGACCTTCATCAAAGGCTCCATTTAGAGGGCCTGAAATTTTGATCCTACCGGTAGCACCACAGGACCTTTATCAAAGGCTCAATTTAGAAAGAGAGACAGACAAGGGTGGAACAAATGGACAAGAGCAAGGCAGACAGAAAACAATAGACAGCAGTGGAGGGAGGGTGTCCCAGCCTTATGAGAAGGCGAGAGACAGACAAGGGTGGAACACATGGACAAGAGCAAGACAGTCAGCAAACAATAGACAGCAGTGGAGGGAGGATGTCCCAGCCTTATGAGAAGGAGAGAGACAGACAAGGGTGGAACACATGGACAAGAGCAAGACAGTCAGCACACAATAGACAGCAGTGGAGGGAGGATGTCCCAGCCTTATGAGAAGAAGAGAGACAGACAAGGGTGGAACACATGGACAAGAGCAAGACAGTCAGCAAACAATAGACAGCAGTGGAGGGAGGATGTCCCAGCCTTATGAGAAGGAGAGAGACAGACAAGGGTGGAACACATGTACAAGAGCAAGACAGTCAGTAAACAGTAGACAGCAGTGGAGGGAGGATGTCCAAGCCTTATGAGAAGAAGAGAGAGAGAGAAGGGTGGAACACATGGACAACAGCAAGACAGTCAGTAAACAGTAGACAGCAGTGGAGGGAGGATGTCCCAGCCTTATGAGAAGGAGAGAGACAGACAAGGGTAGAACACATGGACAAGAGCAAGACAGTCAGTAAATAGACAGCAGTGGAGGGAGGATGTCCCAGCCTTATGAGAAGAAGAGACACAGACAAGGGTGGAACACATGGACAAGAGCAAGACAGTCAGCAAACAATAGACAGCAGTGGAGGGAGGATGTCACAGCCTTATGAGAAGGAGAGAGACAGACAAGGGTGGAACACATGGACAAGAGCAAGACAGTCAGCAAACAGTAGACAGCAGTGGAGGGAGGATGTCCCAGCCTTATGAGAAGGAGACAGACAGACAAGGGTGGAACACATGGACAAGAGCAAGACAGTCAGCAAACAGTAGACAGCAGTGGAGGGAGGATGTCCCAGCCTTATGAGAAGGAGAGAGGCAGCCAACATTCTCAGGCAGCTAGGGCCCAGTCATAGCTCTACTCACCCCTGTTGCACAGTGGGCCCGTCCAGCCTTGTATACATCGGCAGACAAAGCTGGCGATCATGTTGTCACAGACACCGCCATTTTGGCAAGGATTGACCGGAGCACACTCGTTGATATCTGAAGACAAAACCCACACAAATCAATCAAATTAGAATCAGGCCACAGTGAATACCATGTAATCAAGAAAACTTAAAAAGGTCACTCTGTGCTGAGAGCACAACTTAAAGGCCCAGTACAACATTGGGAAGATCGGCAAACATTGATGTCCACATATTTCCTTCTAATTTACACAGTTTGTAGATGGTCATGCTAGAATCCTCATGTTGAAATCTTACGGTCTGGGATGCTGTACTTTTTGAGAAAACTTCACTCAAACAGCAACAAATAGTTTATTACTCGCGAGTGATACTACAGAATGGTGTGTAAACCATGACTTTTTTCTCCTTATTTTTCTACTTTCTCAGATCACCATTTGAGCTAAAACCTTAGATCTAGGATCAAAATAGCAGGCAGAATTGCCTTTGAGAAAGGTCCAGTTAGGATCAAAACACTAAACAGAACTGCCTTTGAGAAAGGTCCTGCTAGGATCTGAATGCCAGACAGATCTGCCTTTGAGAAAGTTCCAGCTAGGATCAAAATGGCAGACAGAATTGCCTTTGAAAAAAGGTCCTGCTAGGATCTGACTAGAAAGGTTTTGCTAGGATTTGAATGCCAGACAGATCTGCCTTTGAGAAAGGTCCTGCTAGGATCCAAACACAAGGCCCTTGCTGCAGGTGGTTTGCTGGATGCATTTTTTTTTTTGGGGGGGGGGTTGGGCCATACCTTGGTTGCAGAGGGGACCTGTCCAGCCAGAGTGACAGGTGCAGTTGAAGGCATAGTCAAGGTCCGTACAGTCGCCGTTGATGCATGGATTGCTCAAGCACTCATCCTTATCTAGCGGGTGGAAGAGAGGCACAGAGTGAATATGTCATAAACATAGGCCATAGCCACTTATAGGCCATAGCCACTTATAGGCCATAGCCACTTATAGGCCATAGCCACTTATAGGCCATAGCCACTTATAGGCCATAGCCACTTATAGGCCATAGCCACTTATAGGCCATAGCCACTTATAGGCCATAGCCACTTATAGGCCATAGCCACTTATAGGCCATAGCCACTTATAGGCCATAGCCACTTATAGGCCATAGCCACTTATAGGCCATAGCCACTTATAGGCCATAGCCACTTATAGGCCATAGCCATTTATAGGCCATAGCCACTTGTATGTCATAGCCACTTATAGGCCAGTAACTTATAGGCCATAGCCACTTATAGGCCATAGTCACTCGTTAGCACTGGGCCACTTCTCATGCCCACAACTACCGGTACCAAGGAATGATGTGGGAATAGTAGGGCCATTCCCACAACAAAAATAATTGTGATTCAAAAAACGGGTTTTTTTCTTCGTTCGTGTCCACACAGGATGTTCATCCAAGCACATTTTTAGTCTTTTTGATACCTGGTAGGTCTCCTGATGGTGGGCAGTTAAAGTACACACTGCCCGAAATGTTTGAGTTACCGGCTCCTTTTCAGAGCCGCAATCCCTCTCAAGCGGAGATGACTTAAACGGTGTCACCTAAAACCTGTCACTTATTGATCAGGGCAGCAATGACGGGCAGATTACACACTGGCTCTTTTTCACAGGGATGTAATTAGTGACCGACAAAGTCATTTCCTGAAAATCACCGAAGGCCAATCAAATTCTGCGACTGCGAGTGAGCTCTTACGCGACCAAGAGATTCAAAGCAGGGGTGCAGGCGCCCTTCAGTTTTAAGAGGTTTTAACAGATAAAAATGAGCAGTTTGAGATACCTGTTTGACATAAAAAAAATAGTAATGATAATAATAATTTTAAAAAAATTAATAATAATAATAAAAGAATATGAAAATTAAATAAAATCACGCCATTTATGGAAATCTTACATCCCTGTTTTCAGAGCAACATGCCGTCTCAAAAGAGATGACTTACACGGTGTTATCGTAAACCTGCGCTGCTGGGCGTAAAAATAATTTGACAGCTGGAAGGCGTCCACTTACTGACAAGGCAGAGGGATCCGGTGAAACCACGAGGGCAGATGCATTGGAATTGAAAATTCTGGTTCAGGCAGGTGCCGCCATTCCCACACGGGTTGCTCTCACACTCATCCACGTCTGCGCAGGACCGACAAAGAAAAATGAAAAAATTTAAACAATCCAACGTCAAAAGTTGTGTTACCCACTGGCACAAAACATCGCGATTCACTCGTTGATTTTTAGAATCGCGATTATTTTTTAATTTTTTTTTTATTTTTATTTTTTTTATTTATACAAAACTCAATCCCGCCAACTTTGGTCAAGAATGACAAACAGCGCTGGAGGGAATTCAAAAATTGCACAAAAACAAAATACAACAGGCAAAGAGCACGCACAGCAACATTGATAGGACTTTAGAAAAAAGATGCCTAGAAATGTGCTGGGGAAATCTGAACTGTAATACATGAAGCCGTGGACTATGTCAGGCCAATCAAGAAATGATGTACAGCCTCCTTAAAACTCTGAGCCCCCTCCTTTGAGGGCTGCCCAATGATATCAGGGGGAAGCCTATTCCAGATGTTGACAGCGACTGGCAAAAAACTCCTGTCATAGTCCAGCAGAGTCTGGGCTCTTCTTGTATCAGGAGGAAGAGGGTGCAAGAGAGGTTTACCTGGGCCACAACTTCTGACTTTTTAGGATGATAGACTAATAACGACATGTATTTAATCAAACGTTCTTTCATCATATACTTTCAATTTGATTTGAAATTTAAAACATGCTGTATTCACATTGTGCGATCCCCGAGCTGCTGTAGCCAGGTTTACAACTATCAATTGTTTGAATCAGAATGAAAGTGGGGGTGTAATCCCTGGAGATCTAGACGGCAATTAATAGTTAAATTGCTTCTGACTGGCGCCCCCAGCCCAGCAAAGACTAGTTGAGTTTTTGGGAAGCCACCATCTAAGGGCTGGATAACTCAGATGGGAAGAGTGCTGATAGGCAACACCAGAAGTCTCGGGTTCAATTCCCTGTCCAGTCAAGTTCTCAGGACTCGCTGTTCACAGTGCAGATATTCTGAAATCCTCCCGTCAGCTGTGAGAGACTTACCCAGTTCACAGTTGCTACCAGTCCACCCTGGGTCACACGCACACGTGTAGCCATCCCTCCCATCAATGCAGGTGCCGCCATTCATACAAGGCACACTTTCACATTCATTCACATCTATGAGAGACACATAGACACATGAGAGAAATATTCAAGATTAAGGAGCCGGATGGGGAGAATGGGGAGGATTGGGAGGATGGGGAGGATGGGGAGGATGGGGAGGATGGGGAGGATGGGGAGGATGGGGGGATGGGGAGGATGGGGAGGATGGGGGTGATGGGGAGGATGGGGGTGATGGGGAGGATGGGGAGGATGGGGAGGATGGGGAGGATGGGGAGGATAGGGAGGATGGGGTGGATGGGGAGGATGGGGAGGATAGGGAGGATGGGGAGGATGGGGAGGATGGGGAGGATGGGGAGGATGGGGAGGATGGGGAGGATGGGGAGGATGGGGAGGATGGGGAGGATGGGGGGATGGGGAGGATGGGGAGGATGGGGAGGATGGGGAGGATGGGGAGGATGGGGAGGATGGGGAGGATGAGGAGGATGTGGAGGATGTGAAGGATGTGGACGATGGGGAGGATGGGGAGGATGGGGAGGATGGGGAGGATGGGGAGGATGGGGGGATGGGAAGGATGGGGAGGATGGGGAGGATGGGGAGGATGGGGAGGATGGGGAGGATGGGGAGGATGAGGAGGGTGTGGAGGATGTGAAGGATGTGGACGATGGGGAGGATGGGGAGGATGGGGAGGATGGGGAGGATGGGAGGATGGGGAGGATGGGGAAGATGGGGAGGATGGGGAGGATGGGGAGGATGGGAGGATGGGGAGGATGGGGGGATGGGGAGGATGGGGAGGATGGGGAGGATGGGGGGGTGAGGAGGATGGGGAGGATGGGGAAGATGAGGAGGATGGGGAGGATGGGGAGGATGGGGAGGATGGGGAGGACGAAGTGGATGAGGATGGGGAGGATGGGGAGGATGGGGATGAAGAGGAAGAGGAGGAGGAGGAAGAGGAGGAAGAGGAGGAAGCGGAGGAAGAGGAGGAAGAGGAGGAGGATTAGAAATAAGACAATTTCAATCCTGTATTCGGTGTCCTGCACACTTACTGGTGTCACAAATTCTGCCAGTCCAGCTCGGGGTGCACTGGCAGGCGAACGTTTCACGCAGGTTGATGCAGACTCCGTTGTTCTGGCAAGGTGAGCTGTCACATTCATTTACATCTACCAGCAAAACAAAAAAGAGACATCAGTTGAGGCTTTGCTTAGTCTAGTACTTCAAAGACCCAGTTTGAACTGGACTGGAGACTCTCTGGCTCACTTTTCCAAGTCATTCTTCAACCATTTGTGTTAATACGGTGATGCGAAAATGTATCAACCAAAGATCGACTATTAATTGTTAGATCAATCATTGGAGAGCCAGCCGGCCAGTAAGCCAAGCAACCAAACAGCTAATCACTATATATCAGCCAACCAGCCAACCAGCCATCCAGCCCGCCAGCCAGCCGGCCAGCCAGCCGGCCAGCCAGCCACCCACCCAACCAGCCAGCCAGCCAGCCAGCCAGCCAGCCAGCCAGCCAGCCAGCCATCCAGCCAACCAGCCAACCAGTCAGCAACCCAGCCAGCAAGCCAGCCAGCCAGCCAACCAGCCAGCCAGCCAACCAGCCAGCCAGTCAGCCAGCCAGCCAGCCAGCCAGCCAGCCATCCAGCCAACCAGCCAACCAGTCAGCAAGCCAGCCAGCAAGCCAGCCAGCCAGCCAACCAGCCAGCCAGCCAGCCAACCAGCCAGCCAGCCAGCCAGCCAGCCATCCAGCCAACCAGCCAACCAGTCAGCAACCCAGCCAGCAAGCCAGCCAGCCAGCCAACCAGCCAGCCAGCCAACCAGCCAGCCAGTCAGCCAGCCAGCCAGCCAGCCAGCCATCCAGCCAACCAGCCAACCAGTCAGCAAGCCAGCCAGCAAGCCAGCCAGCCAGCCAACCAGCCAGCCAGCCAGCCAACCAGTCAGCAACCCAGCCAGCCAGCCAGCCAGCCAGCCAGCCAGCCAGCCAGCCAACCAGCCAGCCAGCCAGCCAACCAGTCAGCAACCCAGCCAGCCATCCAGCCAACCAGCCAGCCAGCCAACCAGCCAGCCAGCCAGCCAGCCAGCCAGCCAGCCAGCCAGCCAGCCATCCAGCCAACCAGCCAACCAGTCAGCAACCCAGCCAGCAAGCCAGCCAGCCAGCCAACCAGCCAGCCAGCCAGCCAACCAGTCAGCAACCCAGCCAGCAAGCCAGCCAGCCAGCCAGCCAGCCAGCCAGCCAGCCAGCCAACCAGCCAGCCAGCCAGCCAGCCAGTCAGCAACCCAGCCAGCCAGCCAGCCAGCCAGCAAGCCAGCCAGCCAACCAGCCAGCCAGCCAGCCAGCCAGCCAACCAGTCAGCAACCCAGCCAGCAACCCAGCCACCCAACCAGCCAGCCAGCCAGCCAGCCAGCCAACCAGTCAGCAACCCAGCCAGCAAGCCAGCCAGCCAACCGGTCAACCAATCAGCCACCCATATTACATAGTGCACATCCTTACCCTCATTACAGCGTGAACCAGTCCATCCTTGGGTGCAGGTGCAGCTGACAGAATCCACCAAGTCAGTACATGTGGCCCCGTTGAAGCATGGGTTGCTCGTACACTCATTCATGCCTGTAGTATAGGGAGGGCGAGTGGGCAATTTTAAGTCCCGCTTGACAGGTCTTACTAGCTAGGGCCACTGCGTTTACATACACTCGGATTGACCCTAACCAGCTTATAGGATGCTTCAGTCATCCATCCATTCCCTATCAAACCCCACCGGCGTTAGATAAGACTTGAATAATTGCATGGTGGAAGTATTAAAGTGCTCTGGTATCAAATCCCGGTCCAGTCAAATTTTTCTTGGCCAATTTTTGTATTATTATCCTGATATTCAGATGCAGTATTGATGAGTGTACAAAAAAAATTGCTGCAAACCATCCCTTCAGAACACAGAATCATCTCAATTACTAGTGCAGCTCCAATCATTGTTGTACAAACTCCTGCATCCACAACAACAGCTACACAGCAACCCCCCCCCCCCCCCGGGGGGGGGGGGGGGACTAACTGAGCAAATAGGTAACTTGACAATATCAAGTCCAGTGCGAACAGCCCAGGAAGTTTTTTCTCCCACGTAACTTACCCGGCTCGAACAGGTACGGTAATTTAACTGACTGACATCTTTCTGACCGGTTAAATTGACCAGGGCTAGATATTACAAAGCCTTATGATCCATCATAACAATTTACAATGGATAACCCATCGTAAGTTGTGATACACCGGGTTTCTGCACAACGCTCATTGTCTTGCGATTGATCGTAAGTTACGATGGGTTTGGTGAAATTGGCTGCAGGTCAGTTTAACCGTGTTGAAGAGTGCAGAGCAGACGCGACATCTCAGTCGGTTCAGTTTCACCCGTCGCTATGGTTATCTACCCACGTCGATGATAATCCAAGTACGGAAGCTGGTAAGATTGACCCAATGGAATGTTACCAATGGTCTCGGTAAAAAAAGAAGAAAAAAAAGTCCAGTGTGAACACGGCTCAAGCTGAACTTACTCGTCTCGCAGGTAGGACCGGTCCACTGGACGGGGCAGTTGCATGTGAAGCCGTTGACAGCATCCACACAATTGCCACCGTTTCTGCACGGAAAGCTGATGCACTCATTGACGTCTGCAAAAGGATGTGCGAGAAAAACAAGACGGTGATAAAGCAACACAGATAATGTCATAGCGGCGGTTGGGCATGTTCGTCATAGGTGAATGTTCGGTATATCGGCGTTCGTTGTAGCGACGTTCCACTATACATGGTGTCACCACGAACCTCCTACTTGCTATTTCAACCATGCAAACCTTCAAATCTTATACTCCTTCTCTTAAGAGATGATGTACATGGTGTCACCGCAAACCTCCTACTTGGTAATTCAACCATGCAAACCTTCAAATCTCATCATACTCCTTCTCTTAAGAGATGATGTACATGCATGATGTCACCACGAACCTCCTACTTGGTAATTCAACCATGCAAACCTTCAAATCTCATCATACTCCTTCTCTTAAGAGATGATGTACATGCATGGTGTCACCACGAACCTCCTACTTGGTATTTCAACCATGCAAACCTTGCAAATCTAAGGGTATAGGGTAGGAAGATGCACAGGCAGACCACAGTTGAAATTGCAGTGAAACGCTTGTCAAGACCATTGGTCTTGGTGGTGGAATCGCCGTGTATTTTTCATTTGGGAGCGACGACATAACACAAGAGCAGGGTTCAGGTGTTCACAAGCCTCCTGGTGTTGGGGGGGGGGGGGGTGGGGTGGGGAGATGGGTGTGGGCATGGAGTTTGCTGGGGACTCACCAATTTCACAGCTGAAGCCCGAGTAGCCAGACCGGCAGTTGCAGGTGAACGAGTTTATCCCGTCGATGCATTCACCGCCGTTCACACAGGGGTTATTGAGGCACTCGTTGATGTCTGGAGAGCAAAGCGATCAAACAAGTTCGTGAAAAAAGGTTCACTGAAAGGAGGAATGAATGAATGAGCTTATGAACGAATGAACGAATGAACAAATGAACGAATGAACGAATGAACGAATGAACGAATGAACGAATGAACGAATGAACGAATGAACGAATGAACGAATGAACAAATGAACGAATGAACGGATGAACAGGAGAACAAATGAACAAATGAACGAATGAACAAACGAACGAATGAACAAACGAACGAATGAACAAATGAACAAATGAACAAACGAACGAATGACTTTTTGACTTTTCAACATAGACACTTTAATTCAGTTCCAGTGAAAAGCTATGTACAACAAATGGGAATATATGTATATACAATATTTACAAAACATTACATGCAATTAACAAAGAGATTAAAGTCATCATTTAAAACAAGAAAACATTGGAAGGCATTCAAGGATCCAAACATGAACAAATGAACAAATAAACAAATGAATGAATGAACGAATGAACGAATGAACGAATAAACGAATGAACGAATGAACGAATGAACGAATGAACGAATGAACGAATGAACGAATGAACAAATGAGCAAATGACATTGACTTTTCAAGTGGACAATTTATTCAACTCAATATAGACAAATCAATCGCACACACAAAAAACCTAAAAAAATATATTATCAAACAAGACTTCTATGCAATCAAATTATTTGGCATCGTAAAACAAACAAAATAAACCTACAGGGATCATTATACTTCAGAATGTTTGCTATAAATTGTCAGAAATTCCAGCTCATGTTATCATTATTCAGACTCAATAAAATTTGTTTTTCATTAGGGCTCCATCTTTGCAAAAAAGAGGGCATTTCATTTCTCAGTTTATAATGATTGAATTTGATGTATATTGTGCTTTTTATACAGTATTTCCAGGTTTGTAATGTATCTTTGAAGTTATCGTTAACGCACAAATATGCGTTTACGCATAAATAGTGGCTTTGAGGCTAATAATAAGATAGGCACAGAGGTCAACGCCAGTCTCCTTGTTTGACAGGATGAAGGAATGAATGTATGAAGGAATGACCAAACAAATGAATGAACAGACAAGCAGACAGACAGACTAACAGACAAACAAACAGGAACATTCCAATAGCCTTACTTGAGTTGCAGTTTTCCCCCTCGTACCCTAACAGGCAGGCACACTGGTAACGTCCCACCTGGTCAATGCAGGTGCCACCATTGGCACAAGGGCTGGATGCGCACTCTTGCACCGCTGTCAAAAGAAAACCAAAACACACCAACACCATGAATACTGTGTGGGAAAACCAGTACATCTGTGGCCTGTTCAAAGAAAAAAGGCCCTAGGCTGCAAAAGTGTCAGGCTTCAAAAGGAATCTTTATTTTTTAGCTTCATGGCACTGGTAACCACTAAGCCAATCACGATACAGAAACCATGGCAATGGTAACCACCTAGCCATTCAGCAGGCAGTAACCACAGCAATAGTAACTCCTAGCCAATCAACAGGCAGTAGCCGCAGCGCTTTCAACCACTTAGCCAATCAGCAGGCAGTAACCATGCCACTGGTAGCCAGCTAGCCAATCAGGAGGCAGAAATCACGGTGTAACCACCTGGCTTCACATAGCTTAATAATTCAACACAGCTAGGCTTCAGCGTCAGAAATCGTGGCAGTTTTGCTTCAGCCAAATTTAGAAAAGGTCATTTGAGATGCTGGTTTCACAAGTAGTGGACTAGTAAAATACGGAACTTCATGTGGGAATGTATCAGAAGAGAGCAATATACAAGTGCACAGTAGACATGAACTTCTACACAGCAAGCAACTATTACAAATAATGAATGCTCGTCAGACATCAACAGGCATTGCGAAAATCTAAACCGTGACAACTGGGTGTCATTTTGCTCTGAGATTTCACCCCCCCCCCAAAAAAAATCCAAAGTTCTCTGAGTGTTGTTAGGATACAATGAAGGGACAGGACCATTTTGCAGATGGGGGGATGTGCACAGAAGTACAAAAGAAAGATAGTGAAGAAGACTAATTGCCTGTTCAATTTTTCACAGAAGGGTGAATATCAACAAGGTGCACCAAATTGTTAAGAGACTCATAGTGCTAAAAACACACACACATAATTAATAAAGCCCCTACACAACATTGGTAAGATCGAAAAACAGAAATGTCCACAGATAGATTTGCATGAAACTTATACAGTTTGAAGATGGTTATAGTAGAAACCTTGCACCAAAATATTTCTGCCTAAAATGTTGTATTTTGGGAGAAATGAGTAAAAGAAATAGTTTACGTCTCACCGAGATCTAAACCAATTTTTTGAAACAGTACGGTGTTAAATGCTGCATTTTCGCGAAATAAATGAAGCAGTTTTCACTATTTTCTCGAGACTCAGTTGGCAGATTGAGCTGAAAATCTTACAGATGTGCTGTTTCATGTTGGATCAGACAATGATTGAGCCAGAGACCTCTGATTTTGCCTATCAGCACTCTTACCAATCTGAGCTATCAAGCCCTCAAATGGCGGCCTTCCCGGAAAGTCAAATAGTGTTTTGCCGGGCAAGGATTAGTTGACAATTTGGGAAGGCCACCATCTAAGGGCTGGATAGCTCAGATAGTAACATGAGTGCTGGTATGCAAATTGAACCAGAGGGCTCAGGTTCAAGTCCCATTCCAGTCAAAGTTTTCTTGGCCATTTTTCAAAATTGTTACAAATTTCCCAGTCAGTTCTAACTTTATTTGTTTGACTTTTTTTGGGTACTTGACCTACTTGGCTTGCCAAATTCACACTGTATCGATGAGGGGTTTTCCCTTCCCCTCAAAAAAATAATAAATTCAATTTGTGCCGGAATCATTTTAACAACAAAAACTTGACAGAGAGTCATGCAACGGACAAGATATCTGGCAAACAAACAAACATGTTTACTTACATCCTTTGGGAATGAAAATTGCATCGTGAAAACAAAACAAAATGGAAAGTGGACTATTCAATATCAAAGTAGGTTGTATTTTGGGTTTTTTACCAGAAACAAAACATGGCAATTTTTTTGGTGATATGAACAGCCAGAAAGGCTAGATTATTGGCATTTGTGCAAGCAGTAAAGGCCTCTGCACTTGGAAACAGTACGTCACAGGTTCAAATCCCATCCGAAGCAGGCAATCGGGCAAAGCACCGAGCTGAAAGTGCTGACTGCATGTCGGGGCATGAGGCAAACCCTCATTGAATTACATTTTCACCAGACAATTGGGCAAAGCACTGAGCACACAGTGCTATAACTACACGTCAGTGAACGGCAAACCCTCATTGAATTACATTCTCACTGACGCAAATCACCAGGCAATTGGGCAAAGCACTGAGCACACAGTGCTATAACTACATGCCAGTGAAGGGCAAACCCTCATTGAATTACATTCTCACTGACGCAAATCACCAGGCAATTGGGCAAAGCACTGAGCATACAGTGCTATAACTACACGTCAGTGAAAGGCAAACCCTCATTGAATTACATTCTCACCGATGCAAATCACCAGGCAATTGGGCAAAGCACGATTTGTATTGCTCGTTGCAAATTGCAACGAGCAATACTCAAGCCATAGCTGGCACTGGTTTGTTCTTTGCATACCGATGCTGCAGTCGTCCCCAGAAGACAGTAACCTCGGCACTGGTAACCACCTAGCCAATCAGGGGGCAGTAGCCATGGCACTGGTAACCACCCAGCCAATCAGGGGGCAGTAGCCATGGCATCGGTAACTGCCTATCCAATCAAGATGCAGTAACCACGGCATTGGAAACAACCAGCCAATCAGGAGGAAGTAGCCATGGCATCGGTAACTGCCTAGCCAATCAGAAGACAGTTACCTCGGCGCTGGTAACTGCCTAGCCAATCAGGGGGCAGTAGCCATGGCATCGGTAACTGCCTAGCCAATCAGGGGGCAGTAGCCATGGCATCGGTAACTGCCTATCCAATCAGGAGGCAGTAACCACGGCACCGAAAACAACCAGCCAATCAGGAGGCAGTAACCACAGCACTGGAAACAACCAGCCAATCAGGAGGCAGTAACCAAGGCACTGGAAACAACCAGCCAATCAGGAGGCAGTAGCCATGGCATCGGTAACTGCCTAGCCAATCAGAAGACAGTAACCTTGGCACTGGTAACCATTTAGCCAATCAGCAGCCAGTAACCATGCACTGGTAACCACCTGGCTTCATAGCGTGGCCTGCTTAAATTTGATTAAAGCTTGATATGACACAGCTAGCCATTGCTGGGAACTCGTACCGATGCTGCAGTCGTCGCCGGTCCAGCCGACGGGGCAGGTGCAGGTGAAGTAGGTGTAGCCGTTGTTGCAGGTGCCGCCGTTGTGGCAGGGGCCCTGCCTGCAGGCGTCCAGCTCCATGGTGCAGCGCGGCCCCGTGTACCGCTGCGGGCAGGTGCAGAGGTAGGTGTTGATCTGGTCCGTGCAGGAGCCGCCATTCTCGCATGGGTTGCTGGCGCACTCGTTAACGTCTGAACGGGAAATAAAGAAATTAAAAAAAAAACTGCAAAAAGGCCATGGACAGCACCGTATGAGAATTTTTTTGTGTGTTTTGGGGATTTCTTATGAAAGATTGCCAAACAAAAGGCCTTATAAGGCCATTCGAGGTGATGGCTACAGGAAAAATAGAAGAGAAATAGGCAGACACTAGTACTATAACATCTGAATGCTGATGATCAGACA
Source organism: Luidia sarsii (assembly GCA_949987565.1). Lineage (NCBI taxonomy): Eukaryota > Metazoa > Echinodermata > Asteroidea > Paxillosida > Luidiidae > Luidia > Luidia sarsii. The sequence goes on along the minus strand of OX465104.1, from coordinate 2,750,276 downwards.
GCCAGATAGACAGATGGAAATTGGTTTTATTGGCCTGATCTAGAAAAAGCTTGTACTTTCGTAGATTGTCCCCTTTATTGCATCTGGTGGAAGCTTACACACTTTTTTTTCAAAGGGAAATCAAAGCTCATTCCCTCAAGAAGAAAATTGTCTGTCGGTTGATCCTCATCGCCGACACCCGGAAAATAGTTGGTTAGAAATACCGGGTGTTGGTGTGCGCTGGGCAAAAAAAACATGCAGGATTATCACCTCATTTTCACGGTTTAGAGGCTCAGAGTGTGGCACTTACTTGTCTGACACATGGCTCCAATCCAGCCCGGGACGCAGGAGCAGGAGTAACTACCCACCATGTTGATACACGTGCCCTGGTTCTGGCACGGGTTGCCGTTGCACTCATTGTAGTCTGGAGGGGGGGAGTGGACAAGGCAGAGGAGTGAGACGCAGCTGCATGCTTGTGCGGTTATGATTAGTGGAGGGGGGCCAGTTGGCCCTCCGTGGGGCAGCTTTATCGTGGAACGAGGGATCGAGCTTTGGGCTTTGGGCATTGAGGTTTTCCGTCTTGGGCATTGAGGTCTCGGTTGTCTTGGGCATTGAGGTCTCGGTCTTGGGCATTGAGGTTTTCGGTCGTCTTGGGCATTGGGGTCTCGGGCTAGGGCATTGATCGAGGTCCTTGTCTTGGGCACTGAGGTCTCGGTCTTGTGGGGATTGAGGTCTCAGACTTCGGCACTGAGGGCTTGGTATTGGGCATTGAGGTCTTGGTCTCTGTCTCGGTCTTGGGTATTGAGGTCTTGGTCTTGGGCATGGAGGTCTCAGTCTTGGGCACTGAGGTCTTGGTCTTGTGGGCATTGAGGTCTCAGACTTGGGCACTGAAGTCTTGGTATTGGGCATTGAGGTCTTGGTCTCTGTCTTGGTCTTGGGCATTGAGATCTTGGTCTTGGGCATTGAGATCTTGGTCTTGGGCCTTGCGGTCCCGGTCTTGGGCATTGACGTCTCAGTCTTGGGCACTGAAGCCTCGGTCTTTGGCAATGAGGTCTCAGTCTTGGGCATTGAGGTCTCAGTCTTGGGCATTGAGGTCTCAGTCTTGGGCATTGGGGTCTCGGTCTTTGGCAATGAGGTCTCAGTCTTGGGCAATGAAGTCTCAGTCTTGGGCAATGAGGTCTCTGTCTTGGGCATTGGGGTCTCAAACTTGGGCATTGAGGTCTCAGTCTTGGGCATTGAGGTCTCGGTCTTGGGCATTGAGGTCTCGGTCTCAGTCTTGGGCATTGAGGTCTCGATCTTGGTCTCAGTCTTGGGCATTGAGGTCTCGGGCTCAGACATTGAGATCTCAGTCCGAGACTTTAGCACCCAAAACAGTGGGGAAGAGGGTGGTTGGTGGTGGTGAGGGTCGGAGGATATTGTGATACCTACCCAATTGGCAGCGGTCACCCTGATATCCGGGCAGACAGTGGCAGGTGTAGCGATTGATGTGTTTGACGCAGGTGCCGCCATTCAGACAGGGGTCATTCTCGCAGGGGTTAATCTCTGCAGATGAACCAACCACAACCACACGACACAATTAATCCCAGGGGATTATAATATGATCATTTGGGTCGCGATTTGAATCGCGATTCAAGTTCCTCTTTTTTGATGTGTGAACAGAATAATCTTTTTTTGGGGTGGGATTTGACTAGCGATTTTGACTCTACTATTAGTGAGACTTTTCCCAAAATCACGTTTATTTGCGATGCGATGTGTGCGGGAATGCTCTGCAAAATCACCGCTTAAATTGTTTAAGCACCGCTTAAATTGTTTAAGCACCGCTTAAATTTTGTTAAATCCCACAATGCACCGCGCATGCACGATGACTGACAGGAAATGCCGTTTTTTTCATCCGGATTTCATCCGCGATTATTTTGAACGTGTGGAACACCAACCCCCCCTCCACCCCCCCCCCCCCCCCCCCCGAGGTTTTTTTTTTTTTTATAAAATGCTGAAGTGAAGAATAGCCCATGAAAAAAAGACTAAATTCAAACACTAACGTAGGCAGCATTGCACTATGAAAGATATCCCCATGGCCTAATCAGTGGTTCACAGCAAGAGGAAAACTGGAGTGCAGGGGTTCAGATTCAGACGAGTGACATAAGATGCTGGTGCACTCTGCTTTTGAAGGTTGCAACACCATTTTTGATGATGTTGCAAACTACATTATCCGACAGGCTGTTCACAGACATGTACTGCTGCGTGGATGAAAGTCCGGCCAGTAGAGATTGGTTCTGGATGCAGGTACTGCAAGGGCATGGCAAGGCATTGACAGGCTGGTACTCTACTGAAAGTATGAGGCTGAGGAAGTAGACCTTGAAGGTCTACTGGCCAGATGCTGGTCTGCATTTTGCAGAGAACTGTAGCAGCTGCCACTTGACGTCTTTGACGGAGAGTTTTGATGTTAGAGCTGGGGAGTGGACTGACCTTGCTCGCAGTGAACGCCGGTGAAACCAGGGGCGCATGTGCAGGTGTATCCGTTGATTAGGTTGGTGCAGGCGCCATTGTTCTGGCAGGGGTTGCTGAAGCACTCGTTGATTTCTGCCGCAAGAAAGACCGAGGGCAAAAAACACATGGAGTTGACACACACAAAAAAACTGTTGCAAACTGCTCACTGACTAAAATGACCTGTGAAACATACATCTAAAAAGTTAGAGGGCCTGATGACGTCTCGATAATAGCAGGACCATTCTCAAAGACTGAGTGCATTTCAAACCTAGCAGGACCTTTCTCAAAGACAGAGTGCATTTCAAACCTAGCAGGACCTTTCTCAAAGACAGAGTGCATTTCAAACCTAGCAGGACCATTCTCAAAGACAGAGTGCATTTCAAACCTAGCAGGACCATTCTCAAAGACAGAGTGCATTTCAAACCTAGCAGGACCTTTCTCAAAGACAGAGTGCATTTCAATCCTAGCAGGACCATTCTCAAAGACAGAGTGCCTTTCAAACCTAGCAGGACCATTCCCAAAGGCAAAGAGAAATGTCCTGCTCGGATCGAAACGTAAGGTCCTCTAACTTTTGAGAAAAAAATATGAGAGTAAAAGTTACATTTAAAGGTAGGCACTGAGTATACAGTGCTAACCACACGTCGGTGTAGGTCAAACATTCTCACTCATGCAAAGCACTGAGCACGCAGTACTAACTACACGAGTTGGACAAACCCTCATTGAGTTACATTCTCACTCAACGTAAATCACCAGGCAATCAGGCAAAGCACTGAGCATACACTGATACAGTGCTGTCTACACGTCAGGGTAGGGCAAACTCTCATTGTATTACACTCTCACTGACACAAAGCACTGAGCATACAATGTTAACTACGTACACGTTGTGCTAGGTCAAACCCTCATTGAATTACATTCTTACTGATGCAAAATCACACGGCAATCGGGCAAAGCACTGAGCATGCAGTGCTTAATTACTCCTGACTGAATCATGTCCTTACCTTCTTCACAGTTCACACCGGAGAAGCCCGATGCACACAGGCAGAGGTAGCCGTTTAGTTGGTCCAAGCACTGTCCGCCGTTCAAACACACCTGACCAGGCGGGGGCACTAGACACTCGTCCTTTTCTGCAACGGCGCAACGACAACGGCGCGCAAGAAACAAGACAAAAGTATGTGAACCACACCATCAAACGTATTCAAAAAATGGCTGCTAGTGAGGTAAATGCACTTCCATGACAGTACCAAAGGCAACTCGTGAGTTAAAGGTCTTATACAACATTGGTAAAAGTCAAAAGATTGCCACAGTTTGTGTTAAACTGTTAAACATTCCAAAAAAGAAATCCTGCGAAGGTTTTAGCTCAAATGGGCATCTGAGAAAGTAGAAAAAGGAAAAAAAAATGTCACGGTATACGCACCAGCCTATAGCTGTGGCTGTATGTAGTGCAAGAAATATAATTTATCATTGCGAGCAATAAATTATTATTTTTTTGTTGATGTTTGAGTGAAGATTTCTCGAGAAGTACAGCATCCCAGACCGTAAGATTTCAACAAGAGGATTCTGTCATGACCATCTACAAACTGTGTAAATTACTGTCACTATGAACATCTAAACCGTGAAAATGGGGTGAAAATGTCATTTTGCAGTGAAACTAAAAATTCACTGTGATTTCACGGTGCATTTTACAGTGAATTCACCGTTAAAATAATCGCCTCTCTCACCCGATAAGGACATCTTCAGGTCACTAAAGAGACCGTGGAAAAAATGTGAATATATAGGGTGGCAAGCTCCAGCCTTGGGGGATGGCTAATTCAATTACCAGTAGGGACCTCCAGCCCTCATAGAGGTACTGTATGGTGTCCTTGTAACTGTCATTCACAGTTACCCCTATTGCCTCTAGCCATTTACCACCAGGAATGTGGCCTTGGAGACCACTGGTGAAAACACTGTGGAAATGACTTGGCAAACTGTGTGATGTGAAATTGGGGTGACACAACTGTGAATTTTCTTTTCACGGCTAAAATGACATTTAAACTCCATTTTCACCATTTAGATGTTCATAGTGTGTGTGCCATTAAATAGGGGTGACAACACTGTGAGTTTTCTTTTCACGGCTAAATGACATTTAAACCCCATTTTCACCGTTTAGATGTTCATAGTGAGTGTGCCGTGAAATAGAGATGACAACACTGTGAGTTTTCTTTTCACGGCTAAATGACATTTAAACCCCATTTTCACCGTTTAGATGTTCATATAGTGTGTGTTCCATGAAATAGGGGTGACAACACTGTGAGTTTTCTTTTCACTGCTAAATGACATTTAAACCCCATTTTCACCGTTTAGATGTTCATATAGTGTGTGTTCCATGAAATAGGGGTGACAACACTGTGAGTTTTCTTTTCACTGCTAAATGACATTTAAACCCCATTTTCACCGTTTAGATTGTTATATAGTGTGTGTGCCATGAAATAGGGGTGACAACACTGTGAATTTTCTTTTCACGGCTAAATGACATTTAAACCCCATTTTCACCGTTTAGATGTTCATAGTGTGTGTGCCATGAAATAGGGGTGACAACACTGTGAGTTTTCTTTTCACGGCTAAATGACATTTAAACCCCATTTTCACCGTTTAGATTGTTATATAGTGTGTGTGCCATGAAATAGGGGTGACAACACTGTGAGTTTTCTTTTCACAGCTAAATGACATTTAAACCCCATTTTCACCGTTTAGATTGTTATAATTATAGTGTGTGTGCCATGAAATAGGGGTGACAACACTGTGAATTTTCTTTTCACGGCTAAATGACATTTAGACCCCATTTTCACCGTTTAGATTGTTATAATTATAGTGTGTGTGCCATGAAATAGGGGTGACAACACTGTGAATTTTCTTTTCACGGCTAAATGACATTTGAACCCCATTTTCACCGTTTAGATGTTCATTGTGTGTGTGCCATGAAATAGGGGTGACAACACTGTGAGTTTTCTTTTCACGGCTAAATGACATTTACCGGTAAACCCCATTTTCACCATTTAGATGTTCATAGTGTGTGTGCCATGAAATAGGGGAGACAACACTGTGAGTTTTCTTTTAACGGCTAAATGACATTTAAACCCCATTTTCACCGTTTAGATGTTCATAGTGTGTGTGCCATGAAATAGGGGTGACAACACTGTGAGTTTTCTTTTCACGGCTAAATGACATTTAAATCCTAATTTCACCGTTTAGATTGTTATATAGTGTGTGTGCCATGAAATAGGGGTGACAACACTGAGTTTTCTTTTCACGGCTAAATGACATTTAAACCCCATTTTCACCGTTTAGATGTTCATAGTGTGTGTGCCATGAAATAGGGGTGACAACACTGTGAATTTTCTTTTCATGGCTAAATGACATTTAAACCCCATTTTCACGGTTTAGATGTTCATAGTGTGTGTGCCATGAAATAGGGGTGACAACACTGTGAGTTTTCTTTTCACGGCTAAATGACATTTAAACCCCATTTTCACCGTTTAGATGTTCATAGTGTGTGTGCCATGAAATAGGGGTGACAACACTGTGAGTTTTCTATTCACGGCTAAATGACATTTAAATCCCATTTTCACCGTTTAGATGTTCATAGTGTGTGTGCCATGAAATAGGGGTGACAACACTGTGAGTTTTCTTTTCACGGCTAAATGACATTTAAATCCCATTTTCACCGTTTAGATGTTCATAGTGTGTGTGCCATGAAATAGGGGTGACAACACTGTGAGTTTTCTTTTCACGGCTAAATGACATTTGAACCCCATTTTCACAGTTTAGATGTTCATAGTGTGTGTGCCATGAAATAGGGGTGACAACACTGTGAGTTTTCTTTTCACGGCTAAATGACATTTAAACCCCATTTTCACCGTTTAGATGTTCATAGTGTGTGTGCCATGAAATAGGGGTGACAACACTGTGAGTTTTCTTTTCACGGCTAAATGACATTTAAACCCCATTTTCACGGTTTAGATGTTCATAGTGTGTCGGATTGAGACGCGCCTACTCACCTTGTTCACAGTGGTTTCCCTCCCAGCCAGACAGGCAGACACACACGTAGCCGCGCTGCCCATTAATGCACGTGGCGTTGTTCACACAGGGAATGCTCAGGCACTCGTTGATATCTGGACAGGCCGCCGACAACGAGAAAGAGAGGCGTGAGGCAATGATATTATACAGCCGGGTGATGGCCACGAGGAAGCCATAGGGCACCAGACCGTAGAAGAGAAGTCAGGGTTCCAAGACACAATTTCGTAATGGGTCTGTGTGGCACAAGGGTACCAGTCCATATACAGCCGGGTAATGGCCTTGCAGAAGCCATAGGGCACCAGACCGTAGAAGAGAAGTCGGGGTTCAAAGACCCAGTTCATAATGGGTCTGTGTGGCATGAGGGTACCAGTCCATATACAGCCGGGTGATGGCCGCGAAGAGGACATAGGGCACCAGACAGTAGAAGAGAAGTCGGGGTTCCAAGACACAGTTCATAATGGGTCTGTGTGGCATGAGGGTACCAGTCCATACAGCTGCCGGGTAATGGCCGTGAAGAGGCCATAGGGTACCAGACCGTAGAAGAGAAGTCAGGGTTCAAAGACACAGTTCATAATGGGTCTGTGTGGCACAATGGTACCAGTCCATATACAGCCGGGTAATGGCCTTCGCAGAAGCCATAGGGCACCAGACCGTAGAAGAGAAGTCGGGGTTCAAAGACCCAGTTCATAATGGGTCTGTGTGGCACAATGGTACCAGTCCATATACAGCCGGGTAATGGCTTTGCAGAAGCCATAGGGCACCAGACCGTAGAAGAGAAGTCAGGGTTCCAAGACACAGTTCATAATGGGTCTGTGTGGCATGAGGGTACCAGTCCATATACAGCCGGGTGATGGCTGCGAAGAGGACATAGGGCACCAGACCGTAGAAGAGAAGTCGGGGTTGAAAGACACAGTTCATAATGGGTCTATGTGGCACAAGGGTACCAGTCCATATACAGGCGGGTGATGGCCGTGAAGAGGCCATTGGGCACCAGACCGTATAAGAGAAGTCAGGGTTCCAAGACACAGTTCATAATGGGTCTGTGTGGCATGAGGGTACCAGTCCATATACAGCCGGGTAATGGCCGTGCAGAAGCCATAGGGCACCAGACCGTAGAAGAGAAGTCGGGGTTCCAAGACACAGTTCATAATGGGTCTGTGTGGCACTAGGGTACCAGTCCATATACAGCCGGGTAATGACTGTGCAGAAGCCATAGGGCACCAGACCGTAGAAGAGAAGTCGGGGTTCCAAGACACAGATCATAAATAATGGGTCTATGTGGCACTAGGGTACCAGTCCATACGAGAAGTCATGAGTGCCACAGCCCATAATAAGTTCGATTGGCACAACTTAAGAATTAAACAATAAAAAATGGAGACAATAAATTAAGAAAGAAATTGAAGGGAGTGAGAGAGACACAGAGCAAGGGAGAGAAAGTAGGGGAGAGACAAAGAGATAGAGACAAAGAGAGGTACAGAGGAAGATAGACGTAGGGAGAGAGAAATAAAGATACAAACAGGCAGAGAGAGAGAGAGAGAGAGAGAGAGAGAGAGAGAGAGAGAGGAGACAGAATGAGAGAGGGAGGGGGTAGAGAGGAAGAGAGAAAGAGACAGAGAGACAGAGATATGTAGAGAGAGACACAGAGAGGGAGATGTTAAAGATGGAGATAGGGAGACATAGAAAGGGGGAGATAGAGGGAGGGGAGATAGAGATACAGAGAGAGAGGGAGATATAGAGAGACATACAGAAATATAGAGGGAGAGGGAGAGGGAGAGGGAGAGGGAGAGAGAGAGAGAGAGAGAGAGAGGGAGAGGGAGAGGGAGAGGGAGAGAGAGGGAGATAAAGAGAAATAGATAGATGAAGAAGGAGGGGAAGAGGGAGAAAGAGAGAGAGAGAGAGGGTAGAGGGTAAGAGAAAGATACAGAAAGACAGAGAAGGAAAGCAGTTAAAGCCTACCTGTTTGGCAGCGTTCCCCAGTCCATCCAGGTTGGCAGCTGCAGGAATAGCGGTTCACCTCATCATGACAAATTCCGCCGTTCACGCAGGGGTTGCTGGCACACTCATTCAAATCTATAGAGGGCAGCAGACAAAATAAGACAGCAGGCTTAGACCTCACACAACGGGAACGGCCATGGCTGTGGCTTTCAAAATCACACAGGGGCCAATGACAGCCGCACGTGAGAGTCTGCATGAATTAAACACTATGGCTAGGGCTATGAATGATCGTTAAGCAATGGGCATGGACTCGGTGTGTCTCTAGAATGATGTGCATGACAATGTAGAACAGGGAGGTATCAGAGAAGCTTCTCTTGAGTTACCGGTTTCAGGCCGTAAAGTGTCCGCTCCCAAATACTGTCTGCTCATTAGCATATACTGATCGCTGATTGGTCCAATAAAGGCAGTTGCGCAAGCGCAGTTGACAAGGACACTATTTGGCATGTACATTGTATGTATTGTATGTATTACGCACCAAATATTGTCCGCTGCTAAAATGTGTCCGCTCACAAGTGGGAATACTGTCCTTTCCTTGCCAAATACTGTCCGCCAATCAAGTGACTGCCAAATACTGTCCGCCAAGTGACTGCCAAATACTGTCCGGTCCTTGCCAAACACTGTCCGCCATATAGCTGCCAAATACTGTCCGTTCTTTGCCAAATACTGTCCGCCAAGTGACTGCCAAATACTGTCCGTTCCTTGCCAAATACTGTCCGCCAAGTGACTGCCAAATACTGTCCGTTCCATGCCAAATACTGTCCGCCAAGTGACTGCCAAATACCGACTGGTCCTTGCCAAATACTGCCCGCCAAGTAGCCACGGACACTATTTGGCAAGCTTCCGGAATTGCAACGATGTCATCCACACATAAACCAATCGGCGATCAGAATGCTAATGAGCGGACAGTTTTTTTTAGCAGGGACACTTTATGGCATGATGACACAGGCTCTTTTCAGAGCCACACGTCCTTCTTGAAAGAGAAGTGCTACATGTACATGGTGTCACCGCAAACTTTCGACTCATTTGGCTTACTTATTTCGCAGGTGGTTCCAATGTAGCCAGCAGCACAGAAACAGGCGAAGCCGCCAGTGCCATCGATGCACGTACTGCCGTACTGACAAGGTAAAGACGCGCATTCGTCCACAGCTGGCGAGTAGAAAAAATAAATTTAAAAAATAGAAAAATGGAAAAGACCTGGTCAAAACAACGATAAAATGGTGAGCAAATTCCTTGAAGGTGGCCCACGCAGGGAGACATATAAACAAGCATGGCACTTCCTGTCAGTCAGAGTGTGAGCGGTGCATTGTGGGATTAAAAAACCCAGTGTGATTCAGTGGAGCGTAACCAAACACACCAAGTCACAAATAAATGCGATTGTCTCATTCTAAGTGGAATCCGAATCGTGATTCAAATCCTACTAATAATCGTGGTTATTGTATCCACACACGCAATAAAAAGTGGAGTTTGAATCGCGATTCAAATCGCGATCCAAAAAATCGCGGATTTTTAATCGAAAACAAAATGGTATTCATATTTTTTGTTCCCGTGTTTATGTTATGAAGGTGTTATTTGGATACATAAATACATTATGCAATCACAAAATCAATTTGTCGAAAACCGTTTTAGTTGCCCTTTAAGACTTAATCGGAAGCATATATGCGTCACGACGTATGACACTTAACCACCGTGGTTGAGCTATAAGTGCAAAGCCAGGTTGCTGAGGCCTCCCCTAAACCAAACAACCCTAACCCTAACCCTAATCCTAATCCTAACCTCTAACCCTAACAACTAATCCTAAACTTACCCTAATCCTAATCCTAACTCTATCGCTAACACTAACCTGACCCCAAACTCTAACTCTAACCGTAACCGTAATGCCCTAAGTCTAACCTACGCTGGTTTACAAAACACGTCCTTGTATAGTCCCCACACAATTTACGGGGTACCAGCAATCCAGCATAGCTCAACGATGACGGTTGAGCATCATCAATATGTCGGTCGGTCCTTAATCGTACTAGGATCTAAACCTCAGGCCCCTGTCCTTTTTTTTAAGGGGGGGGGGAGGAGATTTACTCACAGAGTTCGCAGTTCGTTCCGGTCCAGGCGGGAGCACAAGCACAACTGTAGCTGTTGTCTCTGTCTAAACAGGTGCCTCCATGCTGGCACGGATTGCTGGAACACTCCCTGAAATCTGCGGAAAGTTCAAGATCGAGACATCGCACCAGAATCGTCAAAAAAAGAAAAGCAGCTCAACAAGGATTTTAGATACGACATGATGTTTGCGTGGTGGGGTAAGTAAAAAAACTCGCCGATGTTCACACTCGTTGCTTATCCCCGGGGGAAAACGTTAAACCCCGGGGTTTTCTCCTTCTACCCTACTCCCGAGCAGGGGTAAATATTCCCCGGGAAAAAGCTTTTCCTTGGGAATTGCTTGGGTAGTGTGAACAGACCGACCGAATTCCCTGAGGATTTTCTGAGAAATCGTTTACTGTGAAACAGTGTTATAGCTAGGGTATTTTTAGTGGTGGTTCAAATTTCACCAACAAGAAGTCGTTCTCATGAACGAAGCCTCGCGTTTAGCGGCTGCGGTCAAAATGATAGCAACAAAACTTGTATTACATGTACTGTAACCAGTAAATTAAATTAATTAATCAAATTAAATTAATTAATTAATTAATCAAATCAACTTTACTACGAGTTTTGTAGTTAGTCATGTTCAGTGTAAAAATCATTAATAAACAAGTAAAGTGAACAACAAAACTTGAAGAATAATGTACATGTTTGAATTGAAAGTGTGTGCACTCAGTACGTGTGCAATGATTCTGCCAGCCCTTACAGTTGTTTCCTAACAAATAACTAATGTTTATTACAGTTATACTAGCGATGTTTTAAGTTTCGCGGTCAACCAAAGTGTATTTTCCAGAATTCTAGAAAATTTGAGAAGGAATTTTTCATTCATTTCTTTCACCGCCGACCAGCATAGCTATAACACTGGTGTAAAAACCCCTAAAAGTGTTACACTACTATAAAAGCCTACTCACTTCGTTCACAACGGTCGCCAACGAAGCCGGCCGGGCAGGTGCACACGAACCCAGCGACAAGATCCGTGCATATGCCGTTGTTCAGGCAAGCGTTCGATGTGCACTCGTTGATATCTGCCGAGGGGGGAAAAAACCACACAAACAGAAAAGCACAGGCTTGATCAGCGTTTTTGAGGTACGATAGTGGGGACGGACCACGAGATGGCGTGAAAAGATGACGGCAAATTTAGCTTCTACCCCTGTGGAGTAAAACCAAGTGGTCAGTAGAGGGCAGCATATCAAATGAGAAAGTGAATGAGGTTAATCATTACCGGGTAGTTTGATATGATTGAATTAGTTACAAAATGGTTGAATTAGTTACAAATGATTGAATCACCGGTAGTAACAAATGATTGTGTTACTTGCAAATGATTGAATAGGAGAAAGCCAAGTGGTCAGTAGAGGGCAGCATATCAAATGTGAAAGAGAATGAAGTTAATCATTAATTTGATATGATTGAATTAGTTACAAAATGATTGAATTACCGGTAGTTACAAATGATTGTGTTACTTGCAGATGATTGAATAGGAGAAAGCCAAGTGGTCAGTAGAGGGCAGCATATCAAATGCAGAAGAGAATGAAGTTAATCGTAAGTTTGACGCAACCCTGCAAACAGTGAAGACACTTAAGCCGTGTTCGCACTGTACTTATTTTTTTAACAAAACCGTGGGTAACATCCCAGTGGGTTAATCTTCCCGGCATCTGCACTCGGACTATCAAATCAGGTAAATTACCCAATATGACTGGTAAAACTGACCGACTGGCGCATACAAACGCATAAGGGCGCTATCACGGCGACCTTTCACCTTGTATGTACACAAACACATTGTTACCCCGCCCACACACAAGTCCAGTGTTGTTTATTGGAAACATGACACGTCACGTGGTATTGAGGCAATGCGAGGTGCTGGATGTGGTTTTTTACCAAATCTTTTACCGAGACGTTGTGTCCACATTGGCCTCTTTGACTCGGTTAAACTGACTTGGTCAATTTTACCTGGAAAGAAAACTTCCTGGGCTGTCCGTACTGGACTTAAAATGGTCAAGTTACCCATTTGCTCGGTTAGTTTACCCAAACAAAGTCCAGTGTGGACACGGCTTTAAAGTCAACACAACACAAGGTAAGAGCACAAACACATTACGCATGTTTTTAGCAATGTATCAAGTATGTATTTCAAGAAAAAAAGGATTAAATAGTCAGGGTCTAAAGGATTAAAAAGTCAACACAAGACAAGGTAAGAGCACAGACACATTACGCATGTATTTAGCAATGTATCAAATATCTCAAGAAATAAAGGATTTAATAGTCACAGCACCCTGGGAAGAAATGTGAATAGGGGTTCATTCACCGGGTTAGTACATGTCTTGCTCACAGAATGAAAGTGATGCTAAGAATGGATATGAAATTAAAAGTTTGAGATCGCAATTCTCTTCTCAAGCAAGAGGGGAGACGATAAATGGTGGGGTTAGTACAAGTCAGGCAGTATGGTCGTCGGGGGCATCTTCTTTATTTTACCCTGTTCGCAGGTGCTTCCCTGGTACCCGGTAGGGCACTGGCAGATGAACAGAGCAACGAAGTCAATACACGTGGCACCGTTCATGCAGGGCAGACTCTCACATTCATTAATGTCTACGGAGGGAGGGAGGGAGGGAGGGAGGAAGGAGGGTTAGAAAGAACAATTTCACAATGGCATTACCGGCACGCCCACTACCGTTAACTCAACATTTTGGGTAGTGTGTACTTAGGAGTGTCGTCGGGAGATCACGAGTAGTTGTGGACTGTTCTCATTTTTCTTGAAAGTGCTGTTTTGGGGTCCTCTTTGAAAACAATTTTCCGCCACACAATCGCTATAAAATTACCTTAGAAACTACAATCTCCTGGGATATTGGCATCCCAAAAAAACCTCCCACAATAGGGGGCCTTTTGCAGTTTCGTGGTTGTAATCATGCCATTTGGTAAAAAATTATGGTGTACTTTTTTTTCGGAGGGTGCACTTTTCTCTTGGGAGGGGTCTTATAAAGCTGCCTATAATTTCTGGGTTTTTTTCCTGTCATACTTCTGATTCCAAAAAGTGGAAGGTGGGGGGTGGGGGTGGGGGGCAATTGATGTCACCCCACAAAATGGGAGGAGGGGGGAGGGGATCAGATCCCTCCTATCTGTCCCCCACTTGTTGATGCCCATGACAGCAGGCTGTATATAAAGCTAGCTGAGGGAGCATGAAACGTCTGCTGACTTTGCAAGACTCAATATTAGGACGGCACGCCTGCATGATGAAGGCGTCAATCCCCCAACTTCAAACAGCGCTGCCGCTGAAAACTGGAGATGAGCCAGTGGATGGTCAATGGGAGAATAGATTGAGAGGTGTCAGTTTCAATTACTTATGTTGCAGTGAACGCCCGTGTATCCACCCAGGCAAGTGCAGATGTAACCGTTGACTTGATCGTGGCATGTGCTCCCAAGGAGGCAAGGGCCTGAAGCGCACTCGTCGATATCTGCAGTACGTGAGGGGAAGAGCGTGGGTGTCAGGAATACATGCATATGCATAACAAAGTGAACACGACAAGTCCTCCCTTCACGGCACACTTCACCAAGAGATCCAAGTCCAGATCGGGAAGGTTCTTTTCCGGCGATCCCTGATGATCTCGGAAAGGTGAAAGCAAAACAAAGAATGTACCCAAACAGAACAACTCACACGACCACACAATGCAAATCTCAAAAATTATAGATCTAGCCCGGGCCTGATGGTGTTTTTGATGCTATGGGTGAAGCTTTCTCGAGGGCAGATTGAGATCGGTTCTGCTGCTCTCAAGATGTCGATCAGGTTTGGAATGGCTACCGTTAAGAAGGCTCGTCACTTCTCAAGAGTCCTGTGGAAGGAAAGACGCCTATGTCCAAAGTACAGGGATGTAAGTGACCGACAAAGTCATTTCCTTAAAATCACTGATGAAGGCCAATAAAATGGGCGACTGCGAGTGAGCGCTTATGCGACCGAGTGATGCGACCAGGAGCGCTTAAGCGACCGAGAGATTCACGGCAGGGGTGCAGGCACCCTTAAGTTTCGGGTTTTAACAGATAAGAATGAGCAGTTTGAGATACCTGTTTGACATTTAAAAAAAAATTATAAATTCAGAGGGCCTGACATTTTAACCATAGCAGGACCTTTCTCAAAGGCAGAAGACATTTAGAAAAGTCCTGCTAGGACGGAAACACCCTGCCCTCTAAATTAACCAGTAACTATATAATTGACTGCTTGACCTACTACGAAAATAATCGTGATTTGAATCGCGATACAAAACCCTTTTTTTTTTGGTCGTGTTCACACAGGCCAAATAATCGCGTCGCAAATAAACGCGAGCCGATTGCGGTTAGCATGTGGTCTCGCTGCGCAAGCGGGAATGGCGGGACTTGGTGAGCCGGGAATGTAAACAAACCTTGTGCTGCACTTCTTGGCAGTAAGCTGCTGGCAGAAAATGCCTGCTTGCGCAATGCATTGTGGGCTTAAAAAAAAAAAAGGTGCGATTTGAGCGGAGTGTTCCCACACACATCGCGTCGCAAATAAACACGATTATTTGAAAAAATCTCACTCTTAGTAGAGTCTGAATCGCGATTCAAATCCCACTAATAATCGTGTTTATTGTGTCCCCACACGCAAAAAAAGTGGAGTTTGAATCGCGATTCAAATTGCAATCCAAATAATCGCGTTTGTTTGGTGTAGTGGAAACGGCCCTAATGGGCGGGGCTATGGTTAATGCAGACTTACCCGTTTCGCACCGCAGTCCCGTGTAGCCATCCTGACAGGTGCAGGTGTAGCTGTTGATCAGGTTGGAGCAGATGCCCCCGTTGCGACACGGATCGCTGGCGCACTCGTTGATATCTGGAAAAGCATGATGGGCAAAGGTCAAAAAAAGGCACAGAGGTCAAGATGGGTCAGTGACCCACTGGGAAGATCAGACCAGGGTCAATTGGCGCCGCAAGGATCGTGCTCGAGTTTCTGCCAGAAAGTGTTCTTTGGTAAACTGACCCAGTGCTGTTTTTACAGATATAGCATGACGTTTGCGTCCGAGGAGAATGTAAATCAATGAGGTTTGTGTCCTGCTCGATGTGATAAACAGTGAATGCTCAGTGCGTTGCCCGCTGCCTAAAGAAAACATTTCAGGCAGCTCACGATTGGGCAGGATTCGATCCCGCAAAGCACTGAGCAATTCAAATCCCGCCTGAGCTGCCTGAAATTGTTTTCATCGGGCATTGGGCAAAGCACTGAGCACTCAGTGCTCATCATGAGCAGGGCAAAACCTCATTGAATTCCATGCTGTTTTGCTCGTTCTGAATGAATAAGACTTAAGGCTTTGCATGGTGGGTTAATCAATATAGGAAGGTTTGCGGTGACACCATGTATAAGGTCTCTTAAAGGAAGAGGTGTGGTTCTGAACCACCCAGGTTCTTTTCAGAACCACACCTCTTCCTTTAAGAGACTTTATACATGGTGTCACCGCAAACCCTTCCTATATTGTTCTGAATGAATTAAACAAAAACTGATATATCACTCAATCAATCAATGTTGCTGTTAATCCCAGAGTTAAATAACTTCACATCAGGCCACTTATCATGTGCACATGGCCGCCCTACAGTTTTTTTTTTTTTAATGATGTGCCCTTTTCAAAACTTGCTTAACAATCGGAAATGATCTACTGTGAAATTAATCAATGAGAGTGAAGTATCTGTACAAGCAAGTCAAACCTGGCACAATTAGATGTCTGTGTGGGTTTTCTCATGCTACATATCGTTTTGTGCTAGGCTGGAAAAATCTTTGTTTAAAAAGTGGTGCCCGATTCGGAGGGACAGGCACATAGCAACACCACTGGCACTTTGAATTCGGAAGTCCCGGTGTAAAGTGGTTAATGATTGTACACGGTTTCTAACATTTTATGTTAGATGGGTTAATATAGATGGGGAATCTTGGCAAAGAGCTGGTCAAAGTATGAACCGACACACAGCAAACTGAAAAAAATGGGACAAGCTTATCAGTTGACCTCTGACCAATCACGCCATTCTGCTGCTTTCATGGACCTCAAATTCTGGTGAAGCCTTGTGATTGGTCAGACGTTCACTGAGAAACGATTAGTGTGGTGGGTGGGGGGGGGGGGGTAATGAAGCAGTCTTGTCAGTGTTATTAGAGAGCACGGCAATCCCATAGAAACATCCTGCAAGGAAAACCAGTTGTCATGGAAACTGTTAGTAAATTCACCCTCACATACACCTGTCAAACAGACTGCGGTTGTAAATGGAAACATCTTAGAGTAATATTTTACAAACTGCTGTCAATGTTGCAGAGCTGGCAAACTGTTAATGGAAATGATTAGAAATTAGTACAAAATGAGCCGTGCCTTGAAAATAGAGCAGAGGTTTTCTTTTGGTAGCATGGGGCTTCTGTGAGTAGTACAAAGCCTTGATGTGGTCAGGGCGTGGTTACTGAAGCACAAAACTCTGATTAGGGGTTGGGTGTGACTACTATGATGGGCAAAGCCTTTGGAAGGGCGTGGCAAGCAAGCATTTCTTAGGTAGGGTGTGGCTGCATTTCTGAGGTAGGGTGTGGCTGCTACTTATAAATCAAGCATTTCTTGAGGAAGTGATCTGGCTGCTACTTATAAATCAAGCATTTCTTGAAGAAGTGTGTGGCTGCTACTTATAAATCAAGCATTTCTTGAGGAAGTGATCTGGCTGCTACTTATAAATCAAGCATTTCTTGAAGAAGTGTGTGGCTGCTACTTATAAATCTAGCATTTCTTGAGGAAGTGATCTGGCTGCTACATATAAATCAAGCATTTCTTGAGGAAGTGTGTGGCTGTTACTTATAAATCAAGCATTTCTTGAGGAAGTGTGGGGCTGCTACTTATAAATCAAGCATTTCTTGAGGAACTGTGTGGCTGCTTATTATAAATCAAGCATTTCTTGAGGACGTGTATGGCTGCTATACTTATAAATCAAGCATTTCTTGAGGAAGTGATCTGGCTGCTACTTATAAATCAAGCATTTCTTGAGGAAGTGATCTGGCTGCTACTTATAAATCCAGCATTTCTTGAGGAAGCGTGTGGCTGCTACTTATAAATCAAGCATTTCTTGATGAATTGTGTGGCTGCTACTTATAAATCAAGAATTTCTTGAGGAATTGTGTGGCTGCTACTTATAAATCAAGCATTTCTTGAGGAAGTGTGGGCTGATACTTATAAATCAAGCATTTCTTGAGGAAGTGTGTGGCTGCTACTTATAAATCAAGCTTTTTTTTTGAGGAAGTGATCTGGCTGCTACTTATAAATCAAGCATTTTTTTAGGAAGTGTGGGCTGCTACTTATAAATCAAGCATTTCTTGAAGAAGTGTGTGGCTGCTACTTATAAATCAAGCATTTATTGAGGAAGTGTGTGGCTGCTACTTATAAATCAAGCATTTCTTGAGGAACTGTGTGGCTGCTTATTATAAATCAAGCATTTCTTGAGGACGTGTATGGCTGCTATACTTATAAATCAAGCATTTCTTGAGGAAGTGTGTGGCTGCTACTAATAAATCAAGCATTTCTTGAGGAAGTGTGTGGCTGCTACTTATAAATCAAGCATTTCTTGAGGAAGTGTGGGCTGTTACTTATAAATCAAGCATTTCTTGAGGAAGTGTGGGGCTGCTACTTATAAATCAAGTTTTTCTTGAGGAAGTGTGTGGCAGCTACTTATAAATCAAGTATTTCTTGAGGAAGTATGGGCTGCTACATTTAAATCAAGCATTTCTTGAGGAAGTGTGGGCTGCTACATTTAAATCAAGCATTTCTTGAGGAAGTGATCTGGCTGCTACTTTAAATCAAGCATTTCTTGAGGAAGTGTGTGGCTGCTACTTATAAATCAAGCATTTCTTGAGGAAGTGTATGTCTGCTACTTTTAAATCAAGCATTTCTTGAGGAGGTGATATGGCTGCTCCTTATAAATCAAGCATTTCTTGAGGAAGTGAGTGACTGCTGCATATAAATCAAGCATTTCTTGAGGAAGTGTGTGGCTGCTACTTATAAATCAAGCATTTCTTGAGGAAGTGATCTGGCTGCTACTTATAGATCAAGCATTTCTTGAGGAAGTGTGTGGCTGCTACTTTTAAATCAAGCATTTCTTGAGGAACTGATCTGGCTGTTACTTATAAATCAAGCATTTCTTGAGGAAGTGTGGGGCTGTTACTTATAAATCAAGCATTTCTTGAGGAAGTGTGTGGCTGCTACTTATGAATCAAGCATTTCTCAGTGTTTATCATGTTGGGCAGGGCAAACCCTCATTGAATTTCATTCCAATTAGTAAAGTTTGTCACAGCAACGAAAACCTTTTTAATCCAATAGTTAAAGTGACCTGTGCAGAACAAACTGAAAATGTTAACCTTTCCAAATGAACCTCGTTAGTAGTGAAATGAAAGAAAGAAAGAAATAATTAGTGCGTGGTTAATATTGGTTCTGGTGTGAACAAAGGTGATCTGAAATGGCCGGGTACCAGTTCCGCAGATGGCGTCCGTATAGCCCGGGATGCACTCGCACTTGAAGTGGTTGATCATGTTCAAACAGGTGGCACCATTCTGGCATGGGAAGGGGCCGCACTCATCAATGTCTAGCGACCGATGTGGTGAGGGAGAGAAGGGGTGGGGAGGGGGATGGGTGGGGGACAGAAATACAATTTCAGCATCAGCACATGATGATACATGTTCTTTTTTCTATTCATAAGCTACCATAGTCATTAGGGGTTCTTTGAGTTCAAATTCAAATTTAGTGTTCGGGAACAAAAAAAATTAAAGGGGGGGGAACCCCCGCATACTGACACCCATGGCTTTGAAAAAAAAAAATTCAGATATAAAAAACAACAACAAAAAAACGACGTAATCAGCACTGAGTCCTGAAGTGCTTTTCCCCAATGCCCGATGAAAAAAAATATCAAGCAGCTTGGGTGAAATTCTTTTCATCAGGCATCAGGCAAAGTGTTGAGCACATAGATTCCCTATAATTTACAGTTTGTAGATGGTCATGATAGAATCCTCATGTTGAAATCTTACAGTCTGTGATGCTGTACTTCAAGAGAAATCTTCACTCAAACACCGACAAATAGTTTTATTGCCTTTGAGAAAGGCCCACTAAATTTTAAAATAGTTTTATTACTCGCGAGTACCGGTAATCAACTATTTCGTACACTATAGAATGGTGCGAAAAACATGACGTTTGTTTGCCTTTTTCTACTTTCTCAGATTACAATTTGAGCTAAAACCTTCACAGGATTTCTTTTTTGGAATGTTTAATGGTTTAACACACAAACTGTGGCAATCATATGACCTTTACCAATGTTGTATTCGGCCTTTAAAGGAATCTCCAGCCTTCCTGAGTCCCTCTCTATCTCCTTCTTTCCTTGGCCCTTAACCTTGAGTGGCTTTATAGCCTTGTTTTGGGCAAATCTGGGAATGTCAATTCCTGTCTCCAGCCTTCCTGAGTCCCTCTCTATCTCCTTCTTTCCTTGGCCCTTAACCTTGAGTGGCTTTATAGCCTTGTTTTGGGCAAATCTGGGAATGTCAATTCCTGTCTCCAGCCTTCCTGAGTCCCTCTCTATCTCCTTCTTTTCTTGGCCCTTAACCTTGAGTGGCTTTTTAGCCTTGTTTTGGGCGATTTTGCATACAAAAATAATTGAATAAATAAAAAATAATAACAAAAAAAAGGGTAGATTCTTGCTCTTCCCGAAGATGAAGGGACGTCCAGCGTTACCTATTCCACACTGGGGGCCTGTGAAACCCGGTTGGCATGCGCACTCGTAACTATTCAGCAAGTCCGTGCAGGTGGCTAGATTCAGGCACGGGTTGCTCTCACACTCGTTGATGTCTGCGAGTTAGAGGCGATTGCGGTTAGTATCGAGGGGAGGGGAAAAAAATAATAAAACAACATCGATTACCGGAAGTCAAAACTTCACGAATCAGGCTTACATACAAAAGAGATTGAAGGTTTTCATGGTGAGAATAGCAGCAGTAATAGGTTTTGCGTTTAGTATAGAGGGGAGGGAAAAAAAATAACAAAACAACGTCGATTAACGGAAGTCAAAACTTCACGAATCAGGCTTACATACAAAAGAGATTGAAGGTTTTCATGGTGAGAATAGCAGCAGTAATAGGTTTTGCGTTTAGTATCGAGGGGAGGAAAATAAAAAAACAAAACAACGTCGATTACCGGAAGTCAAAACTTCACGAATCAGGCTTACATCCCAATGAGATTTGAGGGTTTTCATGTGTAAGAATAGTAGGAGTCCCGATAATAGGTTTTGCGGTGACACCATGTACAATTCTCTCTTTTGTGAGTATGTGTGGTTCTGAAAAGAACCGGAGGAACTCCAAACATTGATCACAGAGTTACCACTTTCATGAATTCAATCAAAATGATGCTAAAAGGTGCCTACACGGCTACACCCGATATATATGTAGTAGAACTAGGGTTTTTTCCATTTGTTTGTGCTCGAGTTGTCACGTGACCGCCCTTTAAAGGGCCAACCTGGCATGTGCAATCATGCCACGATCTTAGTTCCCACAGGATCAATATTTGGAGTTCCTCCAGTTCTTATCAGAGCCACACATACTCACAAAAGAGAGAATTGTGCATGGTGTCACCGCAAACCTATTACTCAGGCTTACATCCACAGCCACCACTTCTAGAGTGGACACTCTGGAGTAGTGATGTGGGGGGTATTGGGGGGTGGGTTGGAATTGTACAAATTTCTGCTGAAGTTCATCTCGTTTGGTGTTGCTCTTTGTGTTCAGATCATGATTCTTTGAACATTTTGTAGGCAAAACTCTGAAAGAAGAACTGGAAGAAGATAACTATATCATAAGCAGTGGATTTTAGATTAACTCTATAAATGTGTGGGTTGTTTTTTGGACGAACAAGTTAGGGTAGTTGGGGATGGCCTTCAACTGGCCCAACGCTTGAAAGATATGCCCTGAGGCAACAGAAACCCAATTGATATAGGAGGGTTGACACCATGTATAAAGTCTCTTAAAGGAAGAGTGTCGTTCTGAAAAGAACCTGAGTGGTAACTCGACTTTTCCACCAGTACGCTCTGGCCAAAGAAACCCAATTGGTTGTGTACAAAGGTTTCTGAAAATTTCTGTGTTTTTTCTGCAAACCTATCCATTAACCTGTTGATCTACTGCCAAAATGTATGCTTCATTGCCATTTAGTGAAGGAGTTTTTCATCAAACCTAATCCAGTGGGATTAGATAAGACTTGAAGGTTTGAATGTTTGAAACATTTTAGTGGAAGGTTTGTGGTGGCACCGTGTATATCTCTTCTCTTTCAAGAAGTGTGGCTCAACGTTTCGGGTAGTATGTACTCTGCCCGTCGTCAGGAGACAGGGATTAATTTGCAGTTTAAAAGTTAATGCTTTTCTCATGTTTTTTAATTTTTTATTGTGGGTTCCTGGCATGACCTTGCAATGGCGCCCTCAATTTTGTGCGTTCTTACCAGCTGGCAACGTGGTATGCGTTGTCCGAAACCACAAGACAATTATTTCCAGCTATGCTACGTACCGCTGGAAATAGTTAGTCTTGTCTATACTCAATTATACAAAACAAGTCTTAAACGCAAGACATAATATTGGCGGGATGTATACAAATCCCCTTATTATCGCATACTTCGTGAATGTTCAAAACAACCTGTCTACTTTTTTGCTGCCCGAGTTTAGAATCGTTTTTACATTTTTGTTGTCAGTACATTTTTGTTGGCGAGTACTTCCACGTTACTCTTCACTACTCTGTGTACTGCTTCGGCCTCACTCCAACTGGAGCTTCGCCGAGCTTCCTCATGAAAAAGAAGCTTGCCAACATGTTTGTACACTTCAGATCCCTAGATGACAGCAGAGAATGAGCTTGACTGCGATATTTATTGCAGAGACCCTTTAACACTATGAACATCTAAACGGGTGAAAATGTCATTTAGCATTGAAAATTCAGTGTTTTCACCCCTAGTTTTCTCAGCATTTTCATGGTATTTTTTCCACCAGTGGTCTCCAAGGCCACCTTCCTGGTGGTAAATGGCTAGAGGCAATAGGAGTAACTGTGAATGACAGTTACAAGGACACCATACAGTACTGATCTATGGGGGCTTGGGGATCCTACTGGTAATTGAATTAGTCATCCCTCAAGGCTGGAGCTTGCCACCCTAGATATAAACAGTTTTTTCATGGTCTCTTTAGTGACCTGACGATGTCCTTATCAGGTCAGAGAGGCAATTTTATTCACGGTGAATTCACTGTAAAATGCGCTGTGAAATCGCAGTGACTTTTTAGCTTCATGGCGAAATGACATTTTCACCCCATTTTCAGTTTAGATGTTTGCAGTGTAAGTGGCTCTAAGAAAGTCATGGTTTTCCAGCCATCGCTTATCAAATTTGATAACACTGGGAATAGTAAGGTGCTCATCACAGTCAGAAGGGGGATCAAAGGCAAAACATTGTACCTGTTTCGCAGAGAGTTCCTGTGAAGCCGAGCATACAGGTGCAGCTGTACTGATTGATACTGTCAACACAGGTGGCTCCATTCTCACAGGGGTTGGAGAAACACTCGTCCACATCTGCATTAAAAAAAATAATAATAAAAAAAAAGAAATATGTGAGTTACCAGTTGAATGTGTCTGACTGGCGCCCCCATCGCGGCCGAAGACTAGTTGACTATAGGTGCGTTCCCACTAGAAAAAAAATCAAAAAGTGGATCGCGATTGAAATACCGATCATATTCAGTCAGAACTGCGCATGCCTGCAATGTGACCAAGAGATCTACGAATATGGAATTGTAGGAGGTAACTTTTTGATAGCGTCTACTCACAGCGCCCGGCAAATAATCGCGCTGTTTCAAAAAAATCGCAAGCAGAACTGCGATTACGATCGCGATTTGAATCGCGCATATTAGTGAGCTTTTTGCGTCCACACACGAAATAAAATTGATTTCTGAATCGCGATTCAAAAATCGAAAAGTGAATCGTGCTGTTTCGTTCAAGTGGAAATACACCTTATTTGGAAGGGCCACCATCTAAGGGCTGGATGGCAAGAGCACTGGTATGCAAGTCCAGAGGTCTCGGGTTCATCAGGATCCATACAATTCAGTACAAATTGTATCTTGTATAAATCCTACCTACCAACCCTATTTTCAGATACCATGTAATATAGGAAGCACAACCATTTTTCTTGTGGCCTTGGGAAGGTTTCCATACAAGTCGGTACAAGTTGTAATTTGTAAAAACCCTACCTATTGTACCTAGACCCTATTTTCAGGTGCCATGTAATATAGGAAGCACAACTACATGTATTTTCTTGTGGCCTTTAGAAGCTTTCCATACAAGTTGATACAAGTTGTATCTTGTAAAAATCTATTGTACCTACCGGGTACCCTATTTTCAGATGCCAATCGGAAGAGCTACTATTTGTTTGTGGCCTTTGGTTAACAAACAAATAGTGTAGTTGTGCTTCAAACAAATTTGCTTCAAACAAATAGTGTAGTTGTGCTTTAAACAAATTTGCTTCAAACAAATTTGCTTCAAACAAATTTGCTTCAAACAAATTTGCATCAAACAAATTTGCTTCAAACAAATTTGCTTCAAACAAATTTGCTTCAAACTAATTTGCTTCAAACAAATTTGTTTCAAACAAATTTGCTTCAAACAAATTTGCTTCAAACAAATTTGCCTCAAACAAATTTGCCTCAAACAAATTTGCTTCAAACAAATTTGCTTCAAACAAATTTGCTTCAAACAAATTTGCTTCAAACAAATTTGCTTCAAACAAATTTGCTTCAAACAAATTTGCTTCAAACAAATTTGCTTCAAACAAATTTGCCTCAAACAAATTTGCCTCAAACAAATTTCAAACAAAAAAAGTCGGTATAAAAGTTGCATCTCACCTGTTTCGCACCTGCTTCCCGTAAAGCCTGGGTAGCAGAGGCACTGAAAGGCGTAGACTAGATCCGAGCAGGTGCCCCCGTTCATGCAGGGGCTGCTTCCACACTCATCTATATCTGTTGCAGGAAAGGTTGGGATGAGTTGGGATCGAGTGTTAGGCAAATTTCTAGCATCATGCCCAGTCTTGGCAGACGGCTGAGTTTGCAATAGTCACTGACAGGGGGGTCCTTGTGGCCATTTTGGCCAGTCTGAGATGGCAGCTGCGTATTTGCCCCAATTAACGAGTTTAGAGAGATAGATAGAGAGAGGGGGAGAGAGGGAAACAGAGGGGAAAGAGAGCGAGAGAGAGAGAGAGAGAGGAGAGAGAGGGAGAGAGGTGAAAATAGGAAGACAGTGAGGGGGAGATGGAGAGAGATATAGCAAGAAAGGGAGAGCTGTGTAGAGAAAGACAGAGAGACAGACAAAGTTGGGTAGAGAGGAGAAGTCATTGAGGAGAGGATGCGAGGTCATCTGTAATTCCCTCACGGTCTTCCAGACTGAAGGAAAGATTGAATGGAAAATGGGAGGGATTGGATTGGATAGGATTGGATAGGATGGGATAAGATGGGATGGGATAGGATGGGATGTGTGGGATGTAATGGAAGGGGTTGGGATGGGATGGGTTACGGTAGGTTGGTTTGGAATGGGACAAGAGATATGATAGGGTTATAAACAGGTCCCTTAAACACCTATAGGCCATATACCAATGAGGGACAGTGTGTAGAGCTGAACTCACTCAGTTCACAGTTGTATCCGGTGAACCCCGGCTCACACACGCAAACGTATGAGGTGGCCAGATTGGTACATCTGGCTCCATTTTGGCACGGGGTACTCTCGCATGCGTCTTTGCCTACACAGGAAAAACAAAATAAAAACAAACAATTGTTTCATGCTAATTAAAGAAGAGTGGAGTACAAGTCAAAAGCGATGAACATCACATCGCAGTGCAGTTTGTAATCCTGCTTACACAAGGAAGAATTTTCCTACTTAGCTGATTTTCACGCTTAAGCGGCTCCATGCAATTGGGGCTAGGTCAAATAAGGTGAACAACAAAATTATTGATTTTTCAAATTTTTGTTGGCAACACAACCTATTCACCCATTTCTCATGGTTTAAATTTTCATGGTGAGACCCCAAACCTTCAACTTTAACAAAGATTCTAAACAAATGATTTGCAAAAATATTGCAAATTGCTAACTGACAATAAAATGACCAAAAAGTGATTAGGACTAGGAACTGATGTTTCAATCCTAGCAGGACCCTATCATAGTCATAGGCAGAATGGCATTTGGAAAGGTCCTGCTAGGATCCCAAACATCAGGCCCACCTAATCGTTGGAAGAAGAAAGGTCCTTCTGCCTTTGAGAAAGGTCCTTCTGCCTTTGAGAAAGATCCTTCTGCCTTTGAGAAAGGATCTTCTGCCTTTGAGAAAGGTCCTTCTGCCTTTGAGAAAGGTCCTTCTGCCTTTGAGAAAGGTCCTTCTGCCTTGAGAAAGGTCCTTCTGCCTTTGAGAAAGACCCTTCTCCCTTTGAGAAAGGTCCTTCTGCCTTTGAGAAAGGTCCTTCTGCCTTGAGAAAGGTCCTTCTGCCTTTGAGAAAGGTCCTTCTGCCTTTGAGAAAGGTCCTTCTGCCTTGAGAAAGGTCCATCTGCCTTGAGAAAGGTCCTTCTGCCTTTGAGAAAGGTCCTTCTGCCTTTGAGAAAGACCCTTCTGCCTTTGAGAAAGGTCCTTCTGCCTTTGAGAAAGGTCCTTCTGCCTTTGAGAAAGGTCCTTCTGCCTTTGAGAAAGGTCCTTCTGCCTTGAGAAAGGTCCTTCTGCCCTTGAGAAAGGTCCTTCTGCCTTGAGAAAGGTCCTTCTGCCTTGAGAAAGGTCCTTCTGCCTTTGAGAAAGGTCCTTCTGGCTTTGAGAAAGACCCTTCTGCCTTTGAGAAAGGTCCTTCTGCCTTTGAGAAAGGTCCTTCTGCCTTGAGAAAGGTCCTTCTGCCTTTGAGAAAGGTCCTTCTGCCTTTGAGAAAGGTCCTTCTGCCTTTGAGAAAGATCCTTCTGCCCTTGAGAAAGACCCTTCTGTCTTTGAGAAAGGTCCTTCTGCCTTTGAGAAAGTTTCTAAACCTGCATTTTCAGAAAGTTGCCTGGAACCGTCACCATGGCAACGAGTCTGACCTCGCCAAGAAGTGACCTTTGACAGCCCTGCCAAAACAAAACAAAAACGACACAGAAGGGTCGATGGTCTTACGTGTTTCGCAGTTGACCCCTTCGTACGCATCCGGGCACCGGCAGGTGTACATGTTCACTCCGTCCTGGCAGGTGCCTCCGTTCTGACACGGGTTGCTCGCACACTCCAACTTTTCTGGAAATTCAACGAAGGTACCAAAAGGTGTTTTGGTCATTTTTATCAGCACTTTTGGCAAGAAACTTCATCATGATTTGGTTTGCATTTTTGACAATCCTATTAAGGGTGCTGTTATTGCTTTGTCTGTCTGTTGTGAATTAATATTGTTTTTTTTAACTTGTTTCAATGTTAAGTTAAACAAAATAAAGGAAAAACTGACTGCGAACTTTTGAAGAAAAAAAAAGGGCATTTTTTTTTTTAATGTTCTATGATTTGCTTATAATGATACTGTTTCCTCTCTGTGAAATAATAAATCAAAGTAAATGTATATTCAACTGTAGAATACCTTAGCATATACCAGTGTTGCTAACCTATATTATTTTACACTATGCAGTGCACTATGCTAGGTTTTTTTTCATTCAGACAACTCAAAGTCAATAGGTGTGAGTCCAGGTCCGAGTCATTCATTAAACATGACTCAAATCCGAGTCCAAGTTGGAGTCTTTTGTTATCGTGACTCAAGTCTGAGTCAAGAGGCGAGTCTGACTCGAGTCTCGAGAGTGACAATTGAAATCCTCATTTTGTATCACTCATACCTTGACATCTGTAGTCGTACTCCAAGTCTGTGCAGTTTTCTCCTATGGCGCAGGGGTTGACAAAACATTCATCAGCATCTACGGCAGAGAAGAAGAATGGACCGAGAAGATGAGTTGAGATGTCACTTTTCTTAATGTAAGGAATAACTTTGAATTCCAACTTCCAGTCCAACTTTCGACTCTTTGCCTTTTTAGGGGCTAACTGTGCAGTGACAGATAAGACTCGAAGGTTGAAATGGTGGAAAAAACTTGGTGGAAGGTTTGCGGTGACACCATGTATCTCTTCTTTCAAGAAGTGTGACTCTGAAAAGAGCCGACAACTCTTACTGGCTCTTTTATCGGCTCTTTTCAGAGCCACACTTCTTGAAAGAGAAGAGATAGATGGTGTCACTGCAAACCCTCCACTAATGTATGGTGACCGTAGTTCATGGGGTTGTCTGTGAACGGAGAGATCCATCAGGTTTGACATCATCATGTGCACGACCCTTAAAAACAGTGCCTGTTTAAAATAGCCAATGATGTGAACATGACAAACCTGACAATCAGATAAAAATGTCATGGGCGCGAATCTAGTGCCTTGTGGAGACCTAGTCCACTAGGTTGAATAGGTCTCCACAGGGAAATTGTAAAGGTGTATAAAGGTCTCCACACAAGGTTTTCACGAAACTGGTATTTGGAAATAACCCAAAAATGGGAAATCCCATAACTTGGCGGATATGGGTTAGTTTGTTAGTCAGTTTGTTTCGATTGTAATTACTCCAATTCTGGGTCTGTCTAAAAAATCTCTGATCTTATTGATCTCATTGTAAACCAATCATGTTCACTGTGATCGTGGTTACAGATTTGGTGCTGCAAACAGACGAGGATAATAAATATTAACAACCAGTTACGGCAATCAAATCGGTGGCCCCAAAAAAGAGATTCAAAAAAGAAAAACCCTGCATTCATTTGTACTTGCACGCTAGGTATGTGCGTAGTACATGCAGGCACAATTGGGAATTTCGAGGGGCAACAGGCCAGTTAAAATTTAGTTATGAAGCCGTGGCTCTTTTCGCTAATTAAATCTGTATAACATCCACCATGATGTGTTCATTAGTTTATACATTTTTTTTTCATTTTACCATATCACATTAACTACATTAGATCTAAAATAACCTGTTGACCCCATTTTCAACTTCTCGATTCAATTGTATATACTCTCATTTGTTACATAGACTTATCTGAGACTTAAAGGCCCTATACCACATTGGTAAAGGTCAAAAGATTGCCATAGTTTGTGTGTTAAACCAAAAGAAATCCTGCAAAAGTTTTAGCTCAAATGGTAATCTGAGAAAGTTGAAAAAGGCAAAAAAACGTCATAGTTTTCGCACTGTTCTGTAGTGTAAGAAATAATTTATTACAAGCGAGTAACAGACTATCTGTCGATGTTCGAATGAAGATTTCTCAAAAAGTACAGCATACCAGACTGTAAGATTTCAACATGAGGATTCTATCATGACCATCTGCAAACTGTGTAAAATCGAAGGAAATCTGTGGACATTCTGATCTTTCCAATGTTGTATTGGGCCTTTAACTTCTTGATTCTGTAATTGTTACATATATTTGTTATCTGAGACTTAAACAGAAATGAAAGGAGTCTTGAACTCAAAGGAGAGAGAAAAAAAAGAAAAGGAACCAGCATGCATTCATTTGTACTTGCACGCTAGGTATGTGCGTAGTTCATGCAGGCACAATGGGGAATTTTCTAGGGCCATTACAGCAATACACAGCCAGCATCCCTGGCTTAATACAGCAGGCAAAACTACTGGTGTTTTCTTCCCAGAGTAGAAAATTTTAGCGCCCCCCCCCCCATGAAACGGATGACTGCCCAATCACAAGCCCTGAAATTCCAGAATTTTTAGCCCTTTTTTTCCGGAAAGGTTGGAGTTACAATGACTAATCACTGCATTGGAATTTTGGTTTGGGAACGGCCCCTCATAGAAAAAAATGAGCTATTGTGATGCGGTGGAGACTAGCTTTTTGAGGCTCAAAAGTAGGCATAGCTGAAGTCTATAGAAAGTGCGTGGGGAGACTAGGCATGACAAAGCACCCCCCCCCAAAAAAAAAAAAAGAAAAAAAAAAAAAAAAAAGTGTAAGGCCTTGATTTTGGTTTTGGGTAAGAAAGAAAGAACATTGCAGATTGAGATTTACGTCACCACTGGCTGTTTGTAGCCTGATATCACATTGACGCACGTACAACATGTCTGGCTGCCAATTCATGAATCCTTTCTTCCAAATGTTGAGAGGCAATCAGAGATCCCGCCATTTTGTGCATGCGACTAGAGTTGTTTGTCTAATCATCCGACTTTCCAAAGATTGTCTGCATTCCTTGACAAAACCTCTATTGCTGGGTCATTTTGTCTGTAGATTTGGTGGTTGAGACTTTTTAATTGATGTGATGTTTTTAAAGTGAATTGGCAATGGGATACTACACACTAGCCCCATTTCTGATGGAGTGGTATTGATAGGGTGCCTGCGCAAGGTGTTGGTGGTCTCTAGTTCATGGTCCTCTTCCATCCACAGTTTTCCTGTCTGCCCTTCCCTTTGAACTCATCCTGGTCTGTTTATACAAGCTTTCCTCCTTTGAACCCTTCTCTACTGCTTGCCCTTCCCTTTGAACTCACCCTGGTCTGTCTATACAAGCTTTTCTCCTTTGAACCATTCCCTAATGCTTGAAGTTCTCTTTTGATCTCACCCTGGTCTGTCTACCAACTTTCCTCCTTTGATTCCTTCCCTACTCCTTGCCCTTCCCTTTGATCTCATCCTGGTCTGTCTACCAGCTTTCCTCCTTTGATCTCTTCCCTTATACTGCTTGCCCTTCCCTTTGATCTCACCCTGGTCTGTCTACTAGCTTTTCTCCTATGAACCCTTCCCTATTGCTTGAAGTTCTCTTTGATCTCACCATGGTCTGTCTACCAGCTTTCCTCCAATAACCCTTCCCTACTACTTGCCCTTCCCTTTGATCTCACCCTGGTCTGTCTGCCTACCAGCTTTAAAGTTCCTCCTGTGATCACTTCCCTGCTGCTTGCCCTTCTGGTCTGTCTACCAGCTTTCCTCCTTTGATCCCTTCCCTACTACTTGCCCTTCCCTTTGATCTCATCCTGGTCTGTCTACCAGCTTTCCTCCTTTGATCCCTTCCCTACTACTTGCCCTTCCCTTTGATCTCATCCTGGTCTGTCTACCAGCTTTCCTCCTTTGATCCCTTCCCCACTGCTTGTCCTTCTAATTGATCTCACCATGGTCTGTCAATTAGTTCTCCTCTTTTGTCCATCTTATGCCAGCAATATTTCATTTCTTTTCTTTCTATACAGTATGTTTATTTTAATTTGTCCTTCTGTCACTCTCCCTTTCAGATTGGTGTTGCAGGCAGGCCTGAAAACATGTTTACTTTTCCTGGTCAGAGGTTGGCCGGTAAAAGTAACCATTGGGGCTCGGTTAAAGTAAACAGGGCCATTCGCACTGGGCTTAAAATGGGAAGAGTAAGATGTGCACCGTCTCTGCAAGTTTCACCAAAACAAAGTGTGAACAGGACTATAGTAATGAATCAACGCTGCCTACAATTCCTTACCAACGATCCAGCTGATGTTGAAGCCAGGGTGCTGGATGTTGAAGTCGGTCTCGAAAAAGATCCACACCCGGTCACCGACCACCTCGATGGGGTCAGGGAGCGGGTTGCGGGTGCCGTCCGCAAACAACACTTGCGAGTTCTCCAGGGCCAAGGAACCACTCCCGATCTCCAGGGCGTCCTTGTTCTCCTCCAGGTCGAGCGCGTGGAAGGTCAGCCGAAACTTGTGGGCACCCGCCACTCCGAGGAAGTAGACGCACCACTGGTCGGTCGGGTACAGGAACGGGAAGTTGGGCGACGTCAGGTAGCCCCTCGTCTGTCCGTAATAGTGCCTCTGAGTGGCTGCGCACGACTTGCGCGCTGCAAGAGAACCAAATGCCCCAAAAGAGCTCCTTTACATTAGAAACGACGCATGTAATCATGGGGAAATGGTTTACGGAAAGTTTGAATAAAGATTTAAAGTGGAAACCATGACAGTTACCGGCTCTTCTCAGAGCCATACTTATTCTCAAAGTTACTGGCTCATATCAGCGCCATCCCCATTCTCACAGTTACTGGATTGTATTAGAGCCATACTCATTCTTAAAGTTACTGACTAGCCATACTTATTCTCAAAGTAACTGGCTCGTATAAGAGCCATACTCATTCTTAAAGTTACTGACTAGCCATACTCATTCTCAAAGTTACTGGCTCGTATTAGAGCCATACTCATTCTTAAAGTTACTGACTCGTATTAGAGCCATGCATGCTCATTCTTAAAGTTACTGACTAGCCATACTCATTCTCAAAGTTACTGGCTTGTATTAGAGCCATACTCATTCTTAAAGTTACTGACTAGCCATACTTATTCTCAAAGTTACTAGCTCGTATTAGAGCCATGCTCATTCTTAAAGTTACTGACTAGCCATACTTATTCTCAAAGTTACTGGCTCGTATTAGAGCCATGCTCATTCTTAAAGTTACTGACTTGTATCAGAGCCATGCTCATTCTTAAAGTTACTCAATAGCCATACTTATTCTCAAAGTTACTGGCTCGTATTAGAGCCATGCTCATTCTTAAAGTTACTCACTAGCCATACTTATTCTCAAAGTTACTGGCTCGTATTAGAGCCATGCTCATTCTTAAAGTTACTGACTAGCCATACTCATTCTCAAAGTAACTGGCTCGTATTAAAGCCATACTCATTCTCAAAGTTACTGGCTTGTATCAGGGCCATACTTATTCTCAAAGTAACTGGCTCGTATTAGAGCCATGCTCATTCTTAAAGTTACTCACTAGCCATACTTATTCTCAAAGTTACTGGCTCGTATTAGAGCCATGCCCATTCTTAAAGTTACTGACTAGCCATACTTATTCTCAAAGTTACTGGCTCGTATTAGAGCCATGCTCATTCTTAAAGTTACTGACTAGCCATACTTATTCTCAGAGTTACTGGCTCGTATTAGAGCCATGCTTATTCTCAAAGTCACTGGCTCGTATTAGAGACATGCTCATTCTCAAAGTTACTGGCTAGCCATACTTATTCTCATAGTTACTGTTTGGTATTAGAGCCATGCTTATTCTCAAAGTAACTGGCTCGTATTAGAGCCATACTCATTCTTAAAGTTACTCACTAGCCATACTTATTCTCAAAGTAACTGGCTCGTATTAGAGCCATGCTCATTCTTAAAGTTATTGACTAGCCATACTTATTCTCAAAGTTACTGGCTCGTATTAGAGCCATGCTCATTCTTAAAGTTACTGACTCGTATTAGAGCCATGCATGCTCATTCTTAAAGTTACCGACTAGCCATACTCATTCTCAAAGTTACTGGCTTGTATTAGAGCCATGCTTATTCTCAAAGTACCGGTAACTGGCTCGCATTAGAGCCATGCTCATTCTCAAAGTTACTGGCTTGTATTAGAGCCATACTTATTCTCAAAGTTACTGGCTAGCCATACTTAGTCTCAAAGTTACTGTTTGGTATTAGAGCCATGCTTATTCTCAAAGTTACTGTTTGGTATTAGAGCCATGGTCATTCTTAAAGTTACTGGCTCGTATCAGAGCCATGCTCATTCTCAAATTTACTGGCTTGATTAAAGCCATACTTATTCTCATAGTTACTGGTTCTTCTCAGAGCCATAGGTCCCCCATCTCAAAATTACTGGCTTGTATCAGAACCACGCTCATTCTCAGGGTTACCGCTCTTCTCAGAGGCACATTTCTAAGGAACTGACTCGTATAAGAGCAATATCTGAAAGTATAACTCCTATAAGAGCCATGCTCATCCTCAAAGCTACCGGCTCTTCTCATCAGAGCCACACTGACTCTCATGAGAGGGATTAGGGTTGCAAATCTCGACACGGTTCAAAAATTTGCCGGGATGAACCGGGGTGGATCCGCGGGTCGGTTTCGACGGGGATCATCAAAGAGGAGACGATCTACTTACGGTTTATGGGTGAGGGGGCATCGCAGTAGAAGCCCTGATAGCCTGCCCTGCACTCACAGTAGGGCAGGGCATCCGGTAGCTGAACGCAGGTCGCACCATTCATGCACGGGTCAGGATCACAAGTGGCTGTACAAGACAAAAATTACGACCAGGAAATTAAACCCATGGTGCAATTTGATGCATGGTGCAGTTTGATGCAAAGTTTTTCACTAACTTATTTACTACATAAAAGCAAAACATACACAATGCATGGGTCAGGATCACAAGTGGCTGTACAAGACAAAAATGACGACCAGGATGTTAAACCCATGGTGCAGTTTCATGCATGGTGCAGTTTGATGCAAAGTTTTTCACTAACTTATTTACTACAAAAAAGCAAAACATACACAATGCATAGTGTATAGTGCATAATTAGCTCATTGATATTGCTATGTATATTTATATTTATATTTATATTTATATTTATTTCATTTTTCGGGATACATGTACAGCATTCACATCACAGCACACTTAAGAATAAAGTGGAAAACAAAAATAAATCAATAATAAAAAAATTAAAAAAAAGAAACACCCCAACACCCCAATAAACAAACAAACAACAACAGCAACAATAACAGAAACAACATCCAATTAACTCCCGCAGGATTGCCCAAAAGAAACTAGTTTCTGTCAGGGGGCTCTCCAAACTAATTGGATGACAGAAAACAGAAAAATATATATATAAAATATAGGCCCTATACATGGAAATATAAATTGTTGGTTGTTAGTATTTCATTATCAGTGTAAAATTCATCCAAACACTGCAAACAGATTCTTTGATATGGGATATAAATAAAACACTGAAAAGATGAAAAAAGACCCCCAAAATGGAATCATGAATAATTAATTATCTATAACTAGACAAAACATTATTTTTTTCAAATGAAATTTTCAAATGTTTATTATGTTATTCTCTATTACCCTTCCCAACATCATTTGAATCCATCATTGAACGACCAAGATCTGAGAGAGATCCCCCCCCCCTGGCTGTGATATGGTCAAAATAACCAGACTCCGTCTTTGAGGGTTAACCAAAGAGTCTTAAACCTTCCACAAAACTACTGTGGCGAGAAAAAGCTACAAACTAGACATCCGATTGTGCCAGGATTAAAACGTATGTCTTCTTATTGGCTTTTTGTTCCACTGATATGTGCATATACTGTTCCTGATTGGGAGTTTTGAAAATGACACTTTAAGCCTATTCTATATATTTTTTTAACCCACTGTGTGGCTGTCGTGAGCACTGGAAAGTAAACGAATGCAAACTGGATATCTTAGTGATTATAAAGGAAAGCTACTGCTGTATTCAAAGACGTTAAGGATTTGCCTGTCTCGGCGATATTAGATCATAAAGATCTGATATACCATAAGATTCACCGGGCTTGAAATGAACAGAGGCGATTGATGTACAGAACCTGTCCTAAAGGCCTATTGTCCCTTTTTTGGACACTTTGGCGCCCCACTAGTTTGGCCTCGACCTCATAATTACAATCCTTGGGAATCGATGTTTGTAACGCTCACGCTGAGCGGTAAATATACGGCCAAACCTCGGCGGGGGCATTGAGAATTTGTGATTTGCGTTTGCCCGGTCGACAGGGTTAAACTTGACCTTGAGTATGGTGCCCTGTCAATTGCCTTTCATGATTTTCATTGGTATATAACTTTCATGCAGGGAAAAAAAGTGGCACCAATTACAATTGTCCAAAGCGAAGACCTGTTACATGGGTCGGGGTAAAGGTGTGCTAAGAAAAGTCTAAGAAAAGTAAGATTTGGCTGTATAACATTGATTTCTTGTCCATTAACAGTAAAATGCCCACTATGCTGGACTCCATAAGGAAGTGGAGTATATAAGGTCTTACAAGAGCCCAGACGGTGACCTCGCCATGCACTCACAGGTTTTTGTCCCAACATACCCAATGCCTGGGCCACTATATCCTCCATTTATGCACCTAGCCCCTTCCTATAATTCTGTATAAAACCGACCTCCTTCACTACCGCCACTTTCGAGTCTACTTCTACTCGAGTTCGAATAATTATAGAGTCAATCTATAAGGCAACCTTGACCAATTTCATACATTTTCTGGCGAGGATCGAGAGAAGAACCGCTAGGATTAGAAGCGCCAGGACCTCCGACCAATAATTAATAATAGTTATGGTGATATACAAAAATGTTGCAAACTGCTTACCGACTCAAATTACCAAAATGCAAATCTTAAAATTTAGTGGGCCTGACGTTTCGATCCTAGCAGGACCTTTCTCAAAGGCAGAGAAAGGTCCTGCCTTTGAGAAAGGTCCTGCTAGGATCGAAACGTCAGGCCCACTAAATTTTAATAATAGTTATGATAGACATGTAATAATTATTGTATAATTCCAAGGTCAGCCTCGCCGCCTTGTGGGCAGTTTGCAACATTGGCATCAAATTATCACCGCTGTGGATCGTTTAGTTCATGATGTGCTCGACCAAAAAAGAAAAAAGAGCCAATTGCCAAAGCCGAAACAACGGACGATGTTCCATAAACATAACACTTAGGACTCATAGGAGTAGGTACAGGTATATAATTTATGGAGTGGTGCCCTTTGCATGCGGTATTCTCTGGTAACCCTCGCTCTGTATTTAGGGGGGACTAGGTCAAAAATTCCAGCGAGACACCTGGACGGATTTAGTCGACTATACGGGAGAGGCTTTTCTAAGGTGCAGATGGTCAACTATTTTGGGGAGAGAGCAGGGATCCTTGCGGTTGTCCCTGCAAATCGAGGTTGTACAGGTCACCCTCGGCCTCGCAGGTAAACTTTCAACGGCTGCAGACCCCCCCCCCCGAAACCCGACCAAGACTGTGTCCCCGAACTT
This sequence comes from Luidia sarsii, assembly GCA_949987565.1. Classification (NCBI taxonomy): domain Eukaryota; kingdom Metazoa; phylum Echinodermata; class Asteroidea; order Paxillosida; family Luidiidae; genus Luidia; species Luidia sarsii. The sequence continues at coordinate 2,713,869 of OX465104.1, read as the reverse complement.
TGACCGGCAAATACTATCCTTCATTTCAAATCAGGCACACCAAGGAAAACACTGACGGGGAACTTTTGGACAATTTTGAAAACATTTGAGAATTAAATGGGACAGAAAACTTTGAATTGAATGGACCAGGACTCATACCCGTTTTCCATACAGGCGATTTTACCAACTATATATTCGGCCTTTAGGTAGCGGCCTTACCGAAATAGTCAACATCGTCATCGAATTATGAGCCCTATAGCTACCCTATATTGCAACTCTTCTACTTTTTTTTCAAATTAGGATATTTTTTATCGTTGATCAAAAGTATATCTGAAGGGCTCTGTTTATGGGCTCTACAATGTGCGGATTTATAGGGGCCATATAGACCTCACCAAGAACCGGTTTAGTCATAATTCAACTGCCGTTGTGTCTTCTTTGATGCTATCGGATGGTTTACAGTTGCACGGGAGATGTACAGATAAGCGTATCAATTAGCTAAACAGTGGTACTAAAACCGTGGGGTATAAGGAACCAAACTCTATCATTATGTTTAAACAAGAGCACACCTTCTTATAGGCTAGCTCCATGGTTTAAACAGAAACAGATTCAATTTGGGGCTGTAATGGACGTCGTATATTACACACATGGACTTCGGGCACACGCAAAAGCAGAACTTTGGCTACCTGCTGGCGATTTTTTTCCCGTACCATATAAACCCTATGGGACACATTATGTGACTTGTGCACAAGCTAAGGATAGGCTTTCTGCACAGCCAATAAAGGCTTTCTGCACATCGAATACAACGCACGTGAACAATCTGAGCGACCCGTGACTCAATTCTTCATACTTAATTGTGGTACGGAAAAAATATCGCTACCTGCTGTGCACGGCCCTGCGACTGACCGAACTGATGACTGCGTTTTCAAATCGGTAATATCCTTAGACATTAATCGGATTATAAGCCTCACAAATGCAAACAGTGCCCCATCCTCCCCCTCCCCGATATAGGTAATCGCATAGAGGTAATCCCATTCACCCTCAAAGGAATTAGGCCTCCGTCCGGAAACTGAACTGCGCCTTTGGTCGTTCGAAAAGAAGCTTTGGCGCCGATCGTTTCGGTCAAAAGGCGAACAGTATTAATGCATAGGCTAGGTAGCCTATTGTGGAAGAATAGCCTAAATAGACGGGTCATTGACACCAATAAAAGTTTAAACAACGATTACGAATATTTTTGATGTCTGAAAAATCAATCCTGAGTGATGATATTAAAACAAACAAATGGTAGGCCTATGCGAAGAATAATGTACTTTGTTCGGTGGAGGCAAGTGGCCGTTTAGTTTTTGTATTAATCTCATGATGTTTTTATTTCTTAAATTTCAGTAATTTTTTGTTGATATAGGCCTACTTTTAAAACAATGAAGTCTTTGTAAAGGGTGAGAAAATAATGAAAGTCCTGAACTCCACTGCGAAAAAAAAGGGAAACAAATGTCGTCTACAATCAGGATTTGGTGGCGTAAATGTTTTAAATAGCCTTTACGCGATTGGCCAATTCACGGTTGCCCTGGCAACTGGTGAGCGGATCGGAGCACGTGCGCTGGGAACGAATCTATATACGGTGGCCCCGAAACACTTCGAGTCGATAAATAATCGGTGGTCGGGTTCGAATCCCTCCCGAGCTGCCTGATATTTGTTTCATCAGGCATCGGGCAAAGCACTGAGCATTCAGTGTTCATCACGTCAAGCAGGGCAAAACCTCATTGAATTACATTCTCCACGATGCAACGCGATCTTTGATCTTTGATGCAACGCGATACCCGTCGCTAGGCCTAAACAATATTATTCGAATCCGCCACACGACCTCGACCAGCTCGGTGGTCAAGTGGTTAAAGACGTCTGCACTAGAAAGCTGGAGTCGCGTGTTTGATCTTTTTTTATAACAAATTGTTAGTCAATGTTTCCAAATTCCAATGAATGATCTGATTTTGATATACAAAAAAAATTGATAGGCCTATACAAAAAAATTTGCAAACTGCTTTCTGACTAAAATTACCAAAATGAAAATCTTAAAATTTAGTGGGCCTGACGTATCGATCCTAACAGGACCTTTCTCTGCCTTTGAGAAAGGTCCTGCTAGGATCGAAACGTCAGGCCCACTAAATTTTAAGAAATTAGAGTTTGATAATTTCCAGGAAAAAGGACAGGAGATTTGAAATACACCCTCAATTTAATTCACACCGTGCAAACCTTCCTATCTTATCACACCCTCAATTTAATAGAATTAGAAAACGCGGACTTTCGGTATCGATCCCGTAGCAGGACCTGTCTCAAAGGCCGAGAAAGGTCCGGCTAGAATCGAAACGTCACACCCTCTAAATTTTTCGAAAATTCAAATTGCATTTTGGAAACATGTTGGTATTCCTTTAGGTAAAACTCTCAATTTCTCAACAGGCACGATATACAAATCTAATAACCTACTGAGGAGAAAGGTTTGGAAAAGCTGCTCCCTTATTTGTGCCGCCCAGGGTTTTCTTTATCATAACTCTGTATTTTTAAGGTAAATCAGAGCTAGGAACGGCTCTGAAAGCCAAAAGTGCCAGGAAGCGATGAACAATGCATGGAGGTAGAGGCACGCCTTCATTATTCTAAATAGTTTATGAATTATGAGGCACGCGCCGCGCGCAGTGTCTGGCTCATTATCATTTCTCTAGCAACGGTTGCCTGGCAACGCGGAAGCAATGGACGTCGTGGCGGACCAAAATAATAAAAAAAAGATGGCGTCCCTAATATCAGGGAGCGTTTTCTTTTTAGATGAATGACCACTAGAACATTTATAATAGTGTCCATCTTGTGAAGACAAAGGGGTGGCTAATGTCCCTATACAATATATATACGCGTGCATTTTGGAAGTATATTTTGGTGCAGTTTTGTAGCCCTGTGGAAATGAGAGCCCTGTTGGGTAAACAGAAATGGATAGGTAGGGCGAGACTAAACGACTTGAGTCGTGCACAATAATTGTTTAATGGACGTTTCGTCTGGGCTGTGGGTACAATGCAAATGAATCCTATACAGCGAGCAGAGTGAATATTGTGTAGGCCTATATACACTGTACGCCCAATTAAATAGAAATTACAGAACATAGTACTGCTTATTATGGTTACTAAAATGCATTTATCCTTTTCTAGATAAATTCCAACTTCTTTCACAAATGGAAACCTTTAGTCCAATAAGATTCACATTTCATGGGTTTCAGTTGGTTGATTTTTTCAATTTGGTTATGCCTGTTTAATTAGGCCTAAGTCAGCAAGCAGTTTGCAACATGTTCGTCTACTATAGGACCTAATAGTCTAGAAATAGAAGATTAAAACTGCTTTATGATGGAATTTTCGGCGACAATACGGAGGGCACAATACGGAGAAAGGGAGAAAACTAATGTGAGTTTATATAATTACGATTTGGAAATAGACCTGATACAGTGTGGATTTGAGGAAATTAGATATGGTGGCTGACGTTTGGATCCTAGCAGCACCTTTCCAAGGCAGCTATAGCATCTAAGTTTGTCATTGATAAAGGTCCAGCTTGGATCGAAACGTTTTGATTTGCATTTTGGTTATTAATTTGGTCAGCAGCCTTTGATATCAAGTAATATCTCTCCCTGTCTATCAAGCCGTTTCTGCCCTTGTCATTCTTCCTGCAAATTTGGCAAAGGTATCGCATGGGTTGAAAACTTGAAATATAAGTCCCCATAACTCAATACGTATAGGCCTATTCGTTTCTGGATTTGGGAATGGCCCGTGCTAAATAGGATCGAAATGTATATCCCACGAAATGTTTGAAAATTTGCATTTTGGTAAATAAAAGCAGTAAATAAAAGCCACATTTTTATTTATCACTTAAACGGGGTTAACTAGTCGAGTGGCGTTGGCTTTATAATAATCATAGGCCTATAGACACTCCTCTTTAGATCCAAGGTTGGCCACACACACACAAGTAAACATCTGTGACATGGGGGTCGGCATAAAATGCACGGCTTGGGTGTGCCCGAGTAATTAAGGGAGACGATCGATTATTTGACTGCAAACGAACTGGAAGCCAGTGAGTCAGAGGCACACAACAGTAGACACGGGATTGTGTATACAACGGGAGCCATTTTGGATTGCACAGAGTGGCTTGCTACATACAAAAGACACACACACCGAAGCCAACACGGGTGATTTCAATTCAATAAAATTACACAGAAGCCGCCGACTCATTCCATGAGTATGAAGTCATTCGTTGTTCATTCTTCCGTGGAATATTCCAGGGAGTTTCAAATGTAATGGCAGTGAGTTACACAATTATTAAGAGATAAGTTGTAACCACTCTGCCTTTGAGAAAGGTCCTGCTAGGATCGAAACGTCAGGCCCACTAAATTTTAAGAATTATTAAGAGATCTCAAACGTTAGAGGGCCTGACGTTTCGATCCTAATAAATAGGTTTAGGGTATAGGAGACCCTAAGGCTTTGCCTTTGAAAAAGGTCCTGCTAGGATCGAAACGTCAGGCCCTCTAACTTTTGAGATTCATGTATTGTAGGTCATTTTAGTCAGTGAGCAGTTTACAACAGTTTTTTGCATCAAGTTCGATTACTAAGAGAGCAATAATGGATGCATGTTATTCTAGGATGTACAACGGCGCATTTGGGCCGGTTTGAACATTTTTCAAAGTGGGAATTAATATAATATATACGTAACGGGAATTGACGTTTGAATTTTCAGATGGTCATGGGATGAAACGTTCTGAGAAATCAACCCTATTACTTAGATAAGACTTGAAGGCTTGCATGGTGGAAGTAAACAAGTGGAAGGTTTGCGGTGACGCAGTGTAAACATTTCTTTCGAGAAGGAGTGTGTGGCAAAAATAGGAGCGATTGTAAATTTTTGGGTGCGTGTATTTTTGTCTTCATAAAGTATACAATTTTATGGGGCTGAGGTTTTAGACGTGTTGAGAGTGAAAGTGGGCGTGTTGAGTGTGAGCAGGGGTGTGTGTGTATCTCTAACGCACTGGTTTTTTTTAGCACCGATAGAGCTGATTGCACCACTGACTGACACAACGTCATCGTTGAACGACGGGTACTTGTACTTTTTTGAGTTTTTGGGGAAAGAACAAAATACCACATCTGCAGCCATCCATTACTCTAGCACTTGTTGTCGATGAAAACACTTTCAAAGGCCTATACTAAAGATAGTTACGCATGGCTTATATATCCTTCAACAACTTTGCCGGGTTTTTTTGCTTGCTGAACAAAAAAAAAGTGGGGGTTTTTTTGCGTCGAGGAGAAAGTAATAAGGGTTTGCCCTACTCGATGTAATAATCAGTGAGTCCTGCTCAGTGCTTTGCTCAATTACCTGCTGGGGAAAAGAAATGCAGGCAGCTCGTGCGGGATTCGAACCCCCGACTCCGTGCTTAAGACGTCCGTGCAGCTCCTCGGTGTCAACATGCTCCCCTAGCTGCCTAAACATTATTGTCGGACAGTGCGGACCAAGTGCGCTCGCTGTGCGGCACGGGTACTACCAGACCAAAGAGTATTGGACTAATTGGTGGACTATAGGGAGCATTTTGACACCGAGGAACTGCACACACGTCTGCACTATGCCTGTATTCTAGTTACTAATGATGCTTTTATATTTTTGTTGATGTTCTTAGCAGACCAAGGACCAATGTATTTCAACCACTATGTTAATTTTATTATGGCGAATAATAAATTCAAATTCGAAATACTAGAAAGCGGGAGTTCGGGGTTCGAATCCCGCCAGAGCTGCATGTAAGGTTTTTTTTCATCTGGAAAAGGGCAAAGCGCTGGGCATGCCGTGTTTAGTTATCGGGTTGGGCAAACCCTTGTTGAAATGCATTCTCCTCGACGCATAATCATATTATATCCGGCGATGCCCTTGGTATAGTTGGACATGGGAGCGAGTTACAGACGCCGGCGAAACAAAGGCGCGACAGAAAGACAAATACCACAGACTATAAGTCCCAACAATAGCCTCAAATTTGTTCCCTGAACCAAACATCCCTGTAATTGCACAAGTAAAAAAAAAAATTATCATTCATTATTATTATTATTGTTTTTATTTTTTTTTTTTTGGGGGGGATTCAACAACTTGTGCAGAGCCACTTCAGAAAAAGAAATCATTATTCACAGCAGTCTATAATTATCCGGTCCTAGGGTCAGCAACCTTAAACGGCGTATTCTGTATATAGTAACTGTCCACTCTTCCCGGACAACCGGGGTTTGGGTCAAGCAAGGGCAAGAATTTAGTTTAACAATCCCCTCACTGTAAACGTCAGGAGAAAGAAAAACTAAGCTCAAATTAGACATCTATAATTTTGTGTGATGTAGACAATATCCAGGGTCCGGCACAACCACTTGCCCAAAAAATTGGACAAACCGTTTTCCCCCAAATCCGGTGATTTTGTAACGCATTTTGTGAAGTGCATGTTTTGTACAGAGCAACGCATTGAGGACAGTCGTCTGGTTGACAGTATGCCATTATACACGCCACAAAATAATGGATTTTGGGCAAGTGGTTGGGCCAGACCATGGAAATTGTCTATATGACAAATGGTGGTGTAATTTAGGTTCATAGGATTTTCCCACCTCAAATTAGACCACTAATTGTAATGTCCATGGTTTGGCAAAACCACTTGCCGAAAAAATATTCGACATACAGTTTTCCTCATGATATTGTGGCGTTTATGTGTGGCGCTAGCGCTAGGAATAGTGAAGTAGGCCTACATGTTGTGTACAAAGCAACGTATTGACTGTCGTCTGGTTAACTGAAAATTATGATTTTTTGGAAAACTGTGTAAATTTAATAAGGAATGTCTACATTATAATTGGTGGTCTAATTTGGGTTTAGGATTTATCCCATCAATTTAAGTTGAAGGTATTAAACAAAAATCTTGCCGGTATGACGTTCAAAGGTTCGTGTGGGGATAGAGTTGAACACAAATCGTGCAACAGCTATTTCATTCAGAGATCGTCAAAAATAGAAATATTATCGAAATATTTTTCTCGAATACTGATGCAGTTTATTTGCTCACAGACTGGAACTGAATTGAATCGTGCTGTTCCTTTACAACCAGCCGACTATGGTGAAAATAACCGAGATGTTGAACGAAAACCAAAGATTTGCAGAAAGTGTTGGATGTCATCGTCGTTATCTTTGTCACCATTGCAACGATCTATGTTGTGATTGCATCGAAAATAATACAATTTGTGACCCGGCACAACGACATGAGAAATATCCCACTAAAACCCTTTTTTGAGTTAACAACGCCTGAAGTTAAAGTATCTTCACAATTTGATTAAAAATCAATTTTCTTTTTGTTGTATTTTCGGAAATTATATCGGCATTTAGAGGATGTTATATTTTGATATCATTTGGAAGCTAATGATATACTCTTTCACATCATTAGAAAATCTCCAAATCTCAAAAGTGGGGGTTATTTCTCATTATGCTGTGCCGGGTCACATTTGTGTAACGATTCAAGCTTTATTTTTTAATGCTACTAGCGATTTGTTTTTTTATCGTCGTATTTTCCTGATTCAATTTTTTCTAGAATGCTGCACTGCATTCGAATAACGCTCACACGCTGGAAATGCATCATGCGATTCATTGGCAGTGCAGCGCCGGAGTAGAAATAGAATCAAAACAAAAGTGACAGTTGACAGTCAGTCCCGAACCAGTGTCATCATCGACCTCTCAACTGCCATCTTACCTTGAGCGGCGACGATTTCTGCCAGCAGAAATAAGCCCAAAACGCTCCCGATGAATCTTATCCAGGCCATGATGTTATAGGTTCTGTAGGCCTGTATAATAATATTCCACGGCAATACTGGGTGAACGGTCTCTCCCCCCGTTCAACTACACCAAACCCGGAGCAGCACCTGTCGATCGTCTCTCTAGCTCTGTGGAGTGGCTGTTTAAAAACCGCCCCTCCTCCGTTGATGTTTTAAAAAAAACCGAAGACGAAAACATCAACAGTGGGTCGGGTGCCTCGACTGTGCAGTGGTGTTTTCCCTGGCAGTCAGTCAGTGTAGTCGGGTCCTAGCTGGACGCGGACCCTCAAGCCTGAGCAGAAACGTCGACACTATCCACCGATGATGAAGGCCTTCGTAGTAGTGGTTTCAGCCCACACGTACCGCAGTAAAAACCCCACCACGTAGTCCAAGTGCACGGTTCATAATTTCTATTCTCCTCTACTCTCTGTGATGCTCCATCGACTCGAAATTGCCCGCTGAGGGAGTGTTCTCTTTTTTTACGGGGGACGAAAGAGCAAACAAAAAAAATACCTGGAGCGATGACTACACACAAGTCTGAGCGGTCTTTGAGCGTCACATAACCATGCCAGCCATCCATTCAACCCTCCCACAGCCAAACAATGCCGCCGTGTTTCTATTGAAATTCAAATCGCTCTCATTCGCCTGCCTCAACCAACGGATACCTTCGTCACGGACCGCCGATCGTCAACAATAGCAACCAGGTGCTGACTGACACGCAGATAGCCGCACTCACTACAAACCACACGCTCTATCCCGTAGTGGGCGGTCGTACTGAAATAATTTCCCCCCAGCTAAGGTGAAAGTGTGCGTGGGATACGAAAAGCAAACCGCATTGCTCGTTCTCCACTTGCCCCATTTTTGTTTGTGTATTTTGTCCCCAAACATCAAGGTTAATAATCCACTCCGTATTACACGCTATACATGTTGGAGGAATTCCAATTCAATTTCCACCCATGCATGAATATCATAAGAAATTTGTACCGCGGAATGTGATGGAATGTCTTCACATTGTTTCTTAAGTCTTACTTATTCATTGTTTCGTGTCTGTTTGGATTTACTTTCCTAAAATTAAACTCAAAGCGATTTATGCAAGACCGACAGTTATCTCTTAACGCAAAAGAGGGAATAATTCACTCTCTCAAGGAGTGGAAATCGCTCCAAAAAGCCCAAATCGCTCAAAAAGAGTGGAAAACATCGTACAAGATGTGGAAACCGCTCTGAGTGAAATCCCACTCTTGTACGGAGCCATATTGGTTAGAGTTACACCGACGTTCGCATTGTTTGTGGAAACTCCACATAATTATAACACAGTGGCCGCATTTTGTGGTTAAATAGTCAACGTGTCAGCGTTCTGCTCATGTCATCGCACTGGGCCTATGCATGTACTGTCAACCGATTTCCTAAATTTATTGGTAACACCTTTGTCAAGAATTTAAACAAAGAGACAGAAATAACCTTAACACTTAATTTAATTCGATCAATAGAGAATTAGATATAGTATTTACCCCAAATAATGCAAAGTAAACAAAATAATCGGAGAAATATTTTCTCCCGGTATGATTCTGAATTCTTGAAGGAAAATCAAATTAACATAATTCAACTGAAAACACCAAAAATCCACACTGTACAATAATATTGAAATACCACAATATGTGACCCGGCACAGCATAATGAGAAATAACCCCCACTTTTGAGATTTTCTAATGATGTGAAAGAGTATACCATTAGCTTCCAAATGATATCAAAATTATTTCCATGTGATTCTTGTTGTAAATAGTACAAGGGGACTTCGCTCGTTCATTTGGTACCAAACACAATATAGCAGCACCATTCTATAACTCCTCGAAAGCGGCCATTCAAAAAGGCAGGAACTTTACATTTTCACTAAAACAGTACACCACTCCCCCGAAATCCTCGTTTTTTCAACATTTAGATACGGATTTCGGAAAAACCCTTTCCGAATAAATAAATAAATAAATAAATAAATAAAAAATTGATTTTTTTTATCGTATTGAGAAGATACTTTGACTTCAGCCGTTGTTTACTCAAAAAGTGTTTTCGTGGGATATTCCTCATGTCGCTGTGCCGGGTCACATATACAATTGACCAAACTCCCACATATACCAAACTCCCACACCGGATTGTTAAAAAAAAATACAAGCTTGTTGCATAATGCAAACCCAAATTGTGACCCGGTGTGCATGTGGCGGACTTAGCTGTCCGCCGGACTCAGATGTCCGCGCTACCCACACGGACACGTGAGCCCGTACTAGTCACGGTATAAATAGTCCGGCGGGCCAAAGTGTCCGGCTGACGAATGTGTTTTTATGACCAATTGAGGGCGCTACATAAAGAATATTCCTTTGCGCCGTGGTTTTAATGGTACACATGTATCAACATAATACGTACATGCTTCTTGCGTGGATAACACAATGACGCAAGCATATTTAAAAAAAATAATGCTGATATTAAATTAGATACTGGAACTGAGTGGCGGATGGATTTATATCATTGTAAAATTGACAATCACAATATGACGAATCGATTGGATTTCTTCTTCTTTTTTAAAGGAATACACTTACTTATTTAATTATTGGCAAGAAAACTTAATTGCGAAACAAAAAAAATAGCTTCCAAAAGTTGCCCAACTGACGCAGAATTCAAATAACTATTATAAGAAGAATCTAGGGAAAATAAAGAGCTTTCTCTTGATGTCGTTCCCAGGATGATTAAAATTTCCCCGGCTGCCCACAGAGAGGTCGACAACTAGACCCCGGCCCATAACCATAATGTTCTAAACTCACCTGGAAACTGTCATGCCAATCATCACGGAAATTCCAGATGTTGATGTTTATTAGAGATGCAGTAGCTAGTTTACTAGAAATTGTGAGGAACTAGAAGTAACACTGATATGTATTGGTCGTGAAAAGGCATTTGATAAAATCAACCTGACATTAATATTTTTGGCATACAAATTAGACAATAAAGCTACTGGTTACTCCATAATAGGTCGCCCAGTTCCGATAAGTGGCAGTAAAAAAAGCAGACAAATATTGAAACAGTCTTGTTTGTGATGCCTCAGCAAGGAAGATTTATTTCAGACACAGCAGGCACAATGTCTTGAGCACCGAGAGAACATAATCTCACAAGAACTTACTATAATACACTAAAATTATATGTGCCATTACTCTCAGCTCGAAAAACTCCATCCAAGCAAAAACAGACAAGGAAAAACTAAAGTACATACACTAAATCATTTTGATTACGTAGCAGGGGTGCCTGCTACATGTATAATGTACAGGCTACATGTACTTTGTTTTTGTTCTTTTCTTTTATGTTACATCTATCCACTTTGTTTTGTTTTGTTTTCTTATGTGTTAGTTATGTATGTACATGTACTTCGATGTTGTTTTGAGTTACTTACTTTGCCCTTGACTGTTCACTAGTAGAGATAAGATCGAGGATTATCTTTTTGGGAGGAACCGTTACAGATAGAACACCCTGTGTTGGTGGCTTGGTGCCCAACACAGCAGCTGTTATGGGCATTGTAGACATAAGGTGTGAGACTGAGTAACGTCATCCCATTAAGTGCTGTGTTGTATACCCCTTTTGTTGTTTTGATATAGAGTTGTGTTGTATTGGGTTATATTTATGGTTTGGTCTATCTCTTGGTTTGGTCTATCTCTTGGTTTCGTCACTTTGTTGTTTAGGTTAGGTCTGGATTTGGTCAATTGGTTTAAAAAGGTCTGAGTCTAAGGTTCTTGGTCATTGGTTGGTTTGGTCATGGAACGTGTCAGTTGGATTTTGTTTTCATAGGATTTTTTTGGGGTTAAATTAAGTTAGTCGGATCGTGTTTGGCTGAGTCATTTCATTTTTTTGGAATTTGTATTTTTGGGGTTTATTAAGTTGAATAAAGTAGCTAGTGAGTTATTTTCATGAGCCAAGATAGCGTTGCAATTTTTGTTTTCCAGAATACCCTGTGTTTTCTCCTCCGATCACTGGATGGTTTTTTACTTTTTATTTAGTTTTCCCCATATTGTGTAGGTTTTCCGGGTTACAATTACATTTGTGAAGAACGAACAAAAAATAAAGATGCCATCACGTGTTTCAAACCTATACCCTCCATGCCTACCCCAAAACACACACATTCTGTGAACAATGTCTGTGGGACTTGATAATAATTTTAAACATTTCATACTTATTCAAAGCAATGGTCAATCAGATCCAAACTTAAGATTTTGAATGTTTGGCTCAACAACTAATTGGCCCACCAAGTTTCAAGGTCATTTGCCCCTTTAACGCACTGTCATGTGACAACATCATGACATTTTCAAGGTTACTGAGCATAATTTCAGCATGGACGTATTTTATTATAATCCAAGTGCATTCAATGGCCAAAGTGGCTTCACAAACCCCTTGTTATTCCAAACAGAAGCAGCGGAAGAGCTAATTAATCATACAGAACTCAAGGAAAAATGGACTGAACACCCCTGATCTTGACCAGTAGCTGTAGAGTGTGGAGTGTTTGTCAGAAACAACTTTCTGTCTCAGGGGCCCTACACATGAGACAGAAACTTGTTTCTGACATGCATTCTGAAGTCCCTTACGTGGCACTGCCGAAGTACACTCGGAGGTACACCACCGAGCAGTTGCTTGGCAAACTGTAAAAAATAAAAACATATAAACAAAACATGGTGAAAACATGGTGATTCCATGTTCTGGGTTACTCAATAAGAAAAAAATTGACATGAGTTGCTTACCATAAGTACAAACACTCCACAGCTACTGGTATCCTGTTGGATTGAATTAGTGTAGATCTTCGTGGTCCATGCAGAAGGGGTGTCTGGTACTGTTCTGGCCCTGACATTCATATAGTTACTATAATATCCAAAATAATAAACAAATGCAAAATATATGAAATACAGACAAAATATTTAAAAGTGAATACATGCATGCACAAGTATTGAAATCTCTTACAACATTGGAAATAGTACTCATGGTATAACAAAATATTATGATGTTAAAGGGTCAAAAGTGGAAGTGTAAAACATACATGAAGTGGGAACAGTAGCGCTTTTCAGCTGAGCTGTACCCAGGAAGGGAATTCAGTATCCCAACAGATCTTGTGGCTATGTTGGCTGCGAGCAAAACCCAGTGGTTGCTGTCCACACATATGGGAATCATTAGCCACAAGAAGTCAGAAAAAGGAATCTGAAATTGAAATAAGAAAGAATACATTGAAGGATACGGGAACAGTGTAATTGATATTCTTCCTCTGGTAAATTAGTGAAAAATAGGCAAATTTTGATTTACTTACATTGGGATGTAGCCAGTCACTGTATTCCTGTCTTTCCCAAAAGTGCACGATGTGGCACGGCAAGAAGAAAACGTGCCGATGTGAAAGCTCATGATTGCATTGCAGTTGCAAGAGCTCAAAGTAAGCATGGATAACCTGAAGTGATGAATGTGATATTAGACATGAAAATATTAGATATAAATTATATTATGAGGGACTGTCACACAGGCCTCGATAACGATAATGGTAACGATAACAAAACCGATAAATCGTTGGACAAAATAGCCGCTAGTGATGAACTGCTTCTTTGGAAGGCAAAATAGGAGAAATCCCAGAAGTGTGTGACCGGCCTTTAAATATTGACATTTAACCAACTGAATCCGTTATTAATACTTTCACAGTTTGTGAGACAAAGAGTCTTTGCTATGTACGGCAGAAGGCATGGTGTATTTTTAGCAAAAAATATGAAAAACTCAATTGGCACACTTGTTAAATAATGACAGTTACCTGGTCAGTGAGATATGAATCCATTTCAAGGGACTGGAAATCATGCTTTGTCAAAGTGTATGGCCCAATAGTGACACTTGACTTTGTTTGGCACGTGTCAACTGGGCCATACAACTCTGAGAGTGGCTGTAGTGTGCTGACAAGGCTCTCTGGTTCATATCCTGTGATATGAGCATACGTCAGAAGAGCAGATAGTGTCTGAGATACGTTAGTCTCTGTGACAATACTGTGTGTGTCTTTGTTGGATGAGATGAGAGGGCCAACTATTTGCATCACATTATCCATCACACGCTCATGGCTCTCTGCCATTTGCATGCTCAAAGACAGCACAGGGTTGTTTTTGGACAGAGACACGCACTCTTGAGCAGATGCAGGAATGGGCAACGCGATCTTTCCTGCAATTTGCTCTCGAAGGGATGCTATGGTTGTAGGTTGCAGCAACTGCTTCAGATGCACTTGTGAAGTCTGGCTAGTCTGCAGTGTTGTCTCTAATAATGTGACATCAATACAGAGTGACCAAAGATAAGGAAGGGAAGCATAATGCAATTGGTACAGCAGGATACAGTTAACACACATATATATAATAACAAATAAAAAACATCTTAATTACCTGCTGGTTTGTCCTGGTTGGTGAAGTGCATTTCCTTCTTGCTTTTCTTTGCTGCAGCACCTGCGCATAAAATAATTTCACAATCCTCAGTTCATCATACTTGACCACCACGACATCGAATGCATTCTTTGTGTTTTCAGTTATCTTTCAACATAGATTGTCAACAACATATCAGGTCCATATAATATATGCACCTGATATGTTCATGGTATATTATACCATGTAAAAAAAAAAACTTTTGAAAATGAAAACATACATATTAATTTGTAATGGGGAGGACTCGATTCACAAACTCTGGGATATAAGTCCGATGGAACATTAATTAAACAGAATCATTAATGTAATAACAAACAAATGAATGCAAAAATCATTTGGATAAATAAATACACAACAATTTTGAACAAACCTAAAAAAGAAGAGAACAGTATGATGTACATGCAGTAATGGACTACTGATTTAAAATTAAGTGTTAACTAACAATCACTTCTCAGGACTTAAAACAACTGCAAATGCCTATTAATTCTAGATGGAAATGTCATGCAGGTTAATGTTATAGAACAGCGTTGATGATAAAGCTTTCATTAGTATAATCACACTTGGCCACATGCAACATGCTTTCATGCATGCATTGATTGAAATCTGCTTGATCAAGTAATGCATGTATGCCCATGCAACGTCTGTTTTGGAGAAGTTAAAAGATTATCATGAATAGTGGCCAAAACATGTAACAAAATGCAAAATATAAATCAAATTTGGTGTACTCTTTGCATAGGGACGAAGCTGATCATATGGGATTTTTTCATGCAACTCAAGGCCAGCACAATTCTGCAGTGTCACACGCTGATTGGAATCTATGTCTATAATGCTGTAAAAGATAATTCATATATATATTATTACAGCCAACAAAGGGAAAAGTAAAACCAACTAAAAACTAGAACAGCAAAGCTGTCATGGCTCGCTACAACCTAATTATCTGCAGTAAACAAATGAATGTAAATATATGTACATAGTACATGTACAGTCTGCAATACATGTACAGTGTACAATATTTAGAATCTGTAACATTACCACAGCGCCTTACCCCACCCTAAACCATGTAAACCATAAACCCCAAACCAAACCTATCCCAACCCTCAACCCATAACCCTACCACATAATTATTCTCCACCCCATCATCCCTACACCATCACCCTACTACCCCAGTACATCCACCACTCTATATCTCTAATCCCATTTTTCCATCACCCTAAAATACTCTATCATCCCAAACATGCCCCCATACACCCCAGCTACCCAACCCAATCCACTAAACTCCAGTCTACTCCACCAGGGTAAATTAACTTGTTTTGGGAGAAATGGGATGACAGTGTGGTTGTGGAGTAGTTTCCAATGTACATGTACTTTATAGGGATCACATTAATTTTTTGTGACATAGACATAAACAAACCCACGTTTTATCCACAATATGTATGAATAATTTTAGGTTGCAGAAATGAATTTTATTATAATCCCCCCCCCCCCCCAAAATGGAAGCACTGAATTTTATTTAGGGTTCCCTATGAATGAAAAAAAAACCATCTGAATGCGGATGGCCGGACAGACGGACAGACGGAAATCGGCATTACATAGACTCACACTGCTTCGCATCTCGCCAAAAATAAGAGCCACAGCAATGACATCCATGCACAAGATAAATACATAATACTTAAATGCATTCAAAGTTTCTAATGCACAAATAGAAAAGCTTCATTCATATTAAATTTGAAACCGGACACAGCTAATCTTAGCACAGGTTTGGTAAGCTCCTAAATGTGTTGACTGGTAGAGAAACTGACACTATAACAAGCGTAAGTGCCAAGTGTTGAGTACATATTGAGTACATGTACATCCATGGAGGTACACGTACTTACTAGAGTAACTACTAGAGCGGTGATCAGTTGTGATCAATTCATTAGCAATGATACATCATAGAATGGAACATCTGTACATTACCTGTATGGTCCAGTCCACAGTGGTTCCATCTTTCCACCCTTGCGACCAACATTTTTGCAATTTCGTCTTAGTACGGAATCACCTACGATGAACTGAAAGGTTTTTACCCCTTTCAACTTACGCCGCTGAAATTCCCTCTTTTGCTTGCCCTGGGCAGCAACAGTGTTTTGATTAACCTGTGTAAATAACCAGTATACAAATATCATAAAGATTGTAGATACCTACATGTACATATAAATTAAATGTTTGAAATTAAGTGTTTGAAATGTTGAACAAATGCTTTACCTTCGACCGGACACTAGTCATCACTTCTTCCCTCCTGGACACAGCTTCATCAATATCAATTTCCATTTCATTGGTCAATGGCACTGTTGACTCATCTGAAGGTTCCATCTAATGAAACACATCAGAATGATGACATTACAAAGCTTATCTTAAGAAGCAGACTCTTTCACTGTAATCATAATTATTACTTGCAATGTAAGGTTGTGCAACTTGTGCATGTTAAACAAATGACACAAAATGCAGTTTTATTCAATAAAAAAACAAAACAAAAGCGAAGCTACACAAACTTACTTCCAGAACTGTTCTGGGGTTACGTCCAAACATGAGAAAGAATGGGGTGTATTTTGTGGAGGCTTGTTTCTGGGTTCTGATGGAGTATGCCACCCCTTCTAAGTGGTCAGCCCAATCAGTTTGCTGTTCATTTGCAAGTTTGCTCAAACGAACACGCAGGGTTTGATTCGTGCGTTCATCCAGTCCGTTTGTCTGCGGATGGTATGCGCTTGCCACAGAACGAGCAATTCCCAGCTTTTTGCATAGATCAGCGTTTACCTGATGCAAAGGAAAAAAAAGATGTTGAATTGCAACATCAACAATCTCACTGAATTCTCCCAAACGGATATATTTCCACTTTTCTGAGAATTTCTTATGAATTCCTATAAAAATTAAATTCTGTACTTGTCTGAAACTAATCTGAAAGGGCAATTCTTTAGGCATTTTGGCTTCTCATTAACATGCAGTGGAAGTCCACTGCCAGTCCACTGGCCAGGTTTTCAGTTAACTAAGTAGGACTAGTGATACACCAGTGAAACAGTTTTCTAGCTGTATGGCCCAAATATGCCCAGCTGTCTTTATCATTGGCTGTGCCTGTGAGCCAACATGTTTTCCCCCTATTGTGTATTGCAAAAACAAACATTTTGGCAGAGATCCTGGGCTTTCACAGCACCATTTACCAATGGTAATGGTATACAGGGCGGTTGACAACTACTGTATGCCTGTAACAACAAAGCAGCACTAACCATGCTCTATACAAACTGAGAAAACTGACCTGTGCAACAAATTCCCGGCCCTGGTCTGAGAGCAGTCTTCTGGGAGCACCCCATCGCCAAGCAAATGTCTGGATACAGGATGCTACTCCTGCTGCCTGTTTGCTCTTAAGCGGAAAGAATTCCACAAATTTTGTGAAATAGTCCGTGAACGTTAGGATATACTTATATCCTTCGTCTGTGGTTGGCAGGGGTCTTGGGCAAAGTTATACACCAAAATAGCAATGAAAATTAATTTCAAATCAATAACAACAAACAATTTTAAAGCCACAGGCCATGGGATAATACACCTTTATACTTTGTGTTTTCTGGTTACTAGAATAGTAGAAAATGTAGAATCTTCTTCACTGGAAGCTGCCATGTTGGCTAAATGCATATTGAAACAATGAAATGTCTTGTGACTGGCAATGTGAACTTCAAATAAGAATAATCAATGCCAGTAAACACTGTGCAGCCATTCTATGTGTGAAAAGTGACTCATTGTTTCGGCCATACAGCCATAGCTAGGGCTCCAATAAGGAAAATTGTTATCACCTACCAATCAAATCCATTCCAACAAGCTGTAGGGGTTCTGTGGTTTTGATAACCTTCAACTCTGGGGCCTGGGTCTTTAGGTTCTCAAATCGCTGGCAGCGATCACATGACTTAACCTGTTGAAAAAAAAAAAAAGTATTTGAAGGTTAGGATTTTGAATGCACTTGAATGTAGTGTGTACAATCACAATCAGTGGTTACAAAATAAATAATTGTATACAAAAATCATACTCAGCAATTGAAATCTGTTTCTGTTAAAGAAAATCACTAAAAACAGTTTAAACACTGATCAATTGGATCAAGTCAAACAGATGTATTCACTGCTACAAAGAAAGTGCATTTAACCAAATGAACTCTGATGGAATGTGCAAGCCTCACGCTTCAGTTTTTTTTAACTAGCACACCAGGCTAGTAAATTGAATTTTTTGCTAGCCCACAGAAAGTTTTACTAGCCCTGTATAATTAATATTGAATCGACCAAGTAAAACAAATTATTAGTTTCGACTTTCTCATCCCAGAACGCATTGTTTTTTTTCTCCACACCGCTGCCTACTTTTTACGAGTCCGCCAGGCTAGCAAAGTGGGTCCTTTTACTAGCCCGCAGCTGTTTTTACTAGACAATGACTGTTGGGCTAGTGCTAAGGTCGAGCCCTAAATGTGTCAAGACAAGATTCTAAAAGAGAATAATTAAGTTTACTCACAAAGTCTTTAATATCAAGCTTGATTCCAGGCCATGTATACCACAAGGAAATTTTGGCCAAAGTGGCATTGATGCCACTATGACCTCCTGTGGCAGACGCATGGTACAACTTCAGAATGTCAAGAGCGTCTTCCTCTTCCATGATAACTTTCTTCTTCACATCTGGCTTATTTCCAGTGTAGTACACTTCATCTGCTACAAATAACCAATACCAAAGTAAAATAAACAATAGTAAAACCGTGTACAGTGTACAACCAAATAGCACTGAATGCTGAATAACATTTAAAAAGAGAAATCAATTATACACTTTGAAGTTTGATATTATTAAACAGTTACTACTAGACCAAGCTAGGCTAATGAGGCACTGCAGTATTAATTGTGTGTTTACGTTGACAGGCATGCTAGTATAAAGTCCCCAAGAGAGGACAGCACCCTGGTTCCAGGGTCTAGCCAGTGATCAGAGGAAGAAGATAAAAAAAAACAATATCTTTTATGCAATATACAATTCTTGCATTAAAGAAATACGGAATTATGAGATTTGGCAGTGTCACTGTTGAGTTTTTAATAATTATGATTGATACTAATCAAGTAAGTCTGCCACTTGATAGGATTTAAAAAAAAATTGCCTAGCCATACTTAATTATTTATAACTTTATTTATAATTTAGTACTTAGTATAAGGCATGACATTGACAGATCAGCAAATAAAGGACCAGCCACATGTAGTGTGCCTGGTCACTCATGATATAGAATAGTATTACTACTAAGTACAGTACTAGTTTTAGCATGGTTTTAGTGAGTAGTGGTGGTAAATATGAATGGCTGATAACAGCTAGCAGTGTGTAAACATCCTGGATCAGACCATGAAGGAAGATTGTATTGTTTATGTTCATTCTGAAAGCATAAGATTAGTGTGCCAAGTGTGGAATGCACCAAGCTGTGGCATTGCCTGGGCAAGATCTAATACTATACCCTCACTGTTAATTACTGTTAGTCCCACTTACTACTACTACTGTACTACTACTAGTAGTAGTACTAGGCAGTTAGGAGCTCTTCTTAATTCTTAAACGACAAATAAAAACAAAACACAAACTGTTTATTAAGACTAAGAGGAGCTCCTAACGGCCCAGTAAGTGGGACTACCTCACTGTAAAAAGTCTGGGGAAAAAACTAGACAACATTCCATGGTCTGGTACAACCATTTGCCGAAAAAAATGGACTTACACTGTTAGTAGCGGCCCAGTAAGTGGGACTAAGTCAAAGTCAGACTCTGATCTGAGACTAAGTCTCAGACTGTCAGAAATGATCTACTTACTGGCCTCATCGAGCAAGTAATTCTGCGATTTGCGCCGAAGAACCCTCTTCTCAGACACCGTCGCATCAGATCCATACGACCCACTTCTTATGAAGTTGACCAGCTTCGAAATAGCCTCGCGATGCTTAATAAAGCGATCCGCACGCGTACTGCTTGTGGGCGCCGCCATGACACTTGTAGCACAGCTGCTTGGCGGATATCTCAGTCCAGCCGAAAACACGCACTGAATTTGATCGCTGTGCGCAGGCATGGAGTGACGTCATACTACCTTATATGGTAATGCGGACAGTTGAGTCCGGCAGACAGCTGAGTCCGCCACACCGGCACAGCGACATGAGGAATATCCCACCAAAACCCTTTTCGAGTAAACAACGCCTGAAGTCAAAGTATCTTCTCAATTCGATAAAAAAAACCCAATTTTTGTTTTTTGGTATTTTCGGAAAGTTAATGTATTAGAGGATATTATGTCCAAAGCATTTTTTCCGAAATCCGTCTGTAAATGTTGAAAAAACGAGGATTTCGGGGGAGTGTTTGTGTACTGTTTTCATGAAAATGTAAAGTTCCTGCATTTTTGAATGGCCGCTTTCGAGGAGTTAGACTGGTGTCTGGTGCCAAATGAACGAGCGAAGTCCCCTTGTACTATTTACAACAAAGTTCACACGGAAATAATTTTGATATCATTTGAAAGCTAATGGTATACTTTTTCTAATCATTAGAAAATCTCAAAATCTCAAAAGTGGGGGTTATTTCTCATTATGCTGTGCCGGGTCACAATTTAGCAATAAGTATGGCTGCCCCCGGCACACGCATACAAAATAAAACAAATTTCCTTGGTCGGTGCCGACGTCACAGAATGGCATTCTGGCACCTGGGCCCTTCTCCAAAACCCAGCTTAGTCTTCGGCTCCGTCTCCGTCTGTTTTCCCAAAAGCTGGAAACACAGGTTGGAGTTCTTTCTTGAAGTTCAAGCTTTGGATTCTTTTTCCAAATGTAGTGTAACATTCCAAAACAAACCCCAAGGCCTCCCATGTTCATGTAGCCTTCTTTAAAATGGACGAAAGAAAGACAAAGCCGGAGCCTGAGCCTAAGCCAGGGTTTGGAAAAGGGCCTAGTTTGGCTGTTCCATGTTATTCCCTGGAATGAAAGATTACTGCAGGCGTAAATGATAAAGTTCATGAAATATAATTTTACATCTAAAATCAAAATTGATTTAAACTTGTTGTTTGAATCTACATGTATTTCTAGTAATAATTTAATGCAACTCCATCTGGTGATTTTTCACTCATTCATGTGACTATATTTTAAAAAGTGGACATTATTATGACCACTCCATAGACACTCTATAGTAAGTTTCACTCCAGTTGAAGGGAGTGAGCCTTTCAAACTCAACAGCCCAAAGTGAAGATGCGTATAGCCTATAAGACGACAAATCAAACCAAATTTCCGAGTAACGTTTTTAAGTTTCCCCAAGGCGTGCGTGTGACGGTTACGGTCTGTGCTCGATCCCTGTATCCAGGCTTCGTCCGCCTATCGTCGCCCTGCCATAGATGTACTTCCCTGCCTGTGGTCTGTCGATATGCAGGTCTCGGCCCCACGGGAATTGCGATTAGGGATTATACTTCCATCATCGGAAAATGGCCATCTATAAATTAAAATATCTAATTAACTACAAATCTCTGGATCTTCTACTTAACATGGGATGGGGACAATCTTTGCAGTTTCGTTTAACAAAAAATCCACCTTATTTATTATTACTACTATTATTATTTGTTCATGCCATTCAATTTACAACACATTACAAGATGGGCAAGGGAGAGACAAAAGCAAAAACAATTGCTGTGGCCAGAGACCTGTCACTCCGCATCGAGCTGTGAATATAAACTATGAAGTAAATTGATATAAATTAAATAAATGAATAAGTATAAATTAATATAAAAATAATTATATGAAAACAAATATTGCTTAATTGAAAAAGGTCACAGTGAAAAGTCGGATAGATTAAGAGGAGAGAATATAGTTCCTAGGAGTAGCAAGACTTTTGAGACTTTTGTGACTTTCAGACTTTTGTCTCAAATCAAACTTCGAATCGTCATCACCTTTACAGACTTTCATAACCCTTTTTTCATCAAAGTTTAACACATCAGTGACGGGTAAAATAATACAAAAATTAATATCTGGATCCTTTTGAATTACAGTCACAGTCCTCCAAAGAATACCAGATGCAGCTTACGGGAGATCGGGGAGAGGTATCACTGGACTTCAGGCTGCCGCCGTGTGAAGCTTCTAGTCACCGGAGGAGTGTTGGTTTGGCTCACGGCCTCAACTTTCCATTTTTTTTAGTTGGCCGGACCTTCCCCTGCGGTGGCTGATTTCACTCGCCTGCTGGTCAGGGTGGCGACCCAACAACACTTCGACAACTTTTACACATAGGCATATACTCCTCTTTCTCTCTCTCTCTCTCTCTCTCTCTCTCTCTCTCTCTCTCTCTCTCTCTCTCTCTCTCAAGTCCAAGCACCGAAATGGTTCTCTCACCCTTATTCACACTCACACTGTTTCCTTATCAACGTCCCGAAAAAAAAAAACCCGCGCGCTTTCACCTGGTCACTAAGATTTCAAAAAGACTACCACAAACAAATTACCATAAGACGAGACAGCGAATTACCATGGCCATTATTTAAAGGGTGCGTCTTCCTATACTGAATGATAATACATTAAGGGGATTATAGGCCAAGGGGGTATCACCGGGGTCCACCAAAATAGGGATGACCACGTGATACCTTATACCTATAGAAACCTAAACGTATTGCATAACAAGTCGTGTCGATTCGTCGCGAGGGTAACCGAACAAAAATAATTATGAAGTTAAATCAAAAACTGTTGCAAACTGCTCACTGACTAAAATGACCTGCAATGCATAAATCTAAAAAAATAGAGGGCCTGACGTTTCGATCCTAGCAGGACCTTTGCCTTTGAGAAAGGTCCTGCTAGGATCGAAACGTCAGGCCCTCCAATTTGGGAGAAGAATAATTATGCACGAAAATATATATACACGCGTGACCAAATAAGGCATGAAAATGAATGGAAACACTCCCCGCCCTAATCTGCATAAGCGAATTGAACGGAAATGGCGGGTAACTCACAAATTACGGTGCCTTATGAAATTAGTGTCTTATGCTTAACTCGTCAGGTCACTGAAATCTGCGGCGAATATCAATCACTATAGTTAACAAGGGAACAAGCCATAATTTATGGTGAACCCTGAATTTACTTGTGTCCGTTGAGGTCACGAACTTTTCATTATTTTATTGTTTGCAAGCGAAAGTGGGCACGTCGGCCAAAATCCAATTTGACAATGAAAACTGAGTCCAGATGTGCTGGTGAGTTTTCATTTCCTATTTTAAATTGTATCAGATTTTTTTTCCTTTTTTTTCCTTTTTTTTTTTTGGGGGGGGGGGGGACCAATTATTTGCTTTGGAGTCGCTGCAAATTTTAGGATTGGTTATTCCACTGAGAGGGCACTTATGAAATTTGAATTTAGCGACGTAGAGAGGAGAATGGAAGGGAGGAGAAGAGGGAGAGGGAAAGGGAGAGGGAGAGGGAGAGACAGAGGGAGAGGGAGAGGGAGAGGGAGAGGGAGAGGGAGAGGGAGAGGAGTGGGAGAGGGAGAGGGAGAGGGAGAGGGAGAGGGAGAGGGAGAGGGAGAGGGAGAGGGAGGGGGAGAGGGAGATGCAGAGGGAGAGGGAGATGGAGAGGGAGAGGGAGAGGGAGAGGGAGAGGAGTAGGAGAGGGAGAGGGAGAGGGAGAGGGAGAGGGAGAGGGGGAGGGAGAGGGAGAGGGAGAGGGAGAGGGAGAGGAGTAGGAGAGGGAGAGGGAGAGGGAGAGGGAGAGGGAGAGGGAGAGGGGGAGGGAGAGGGAGAGGGAGAGAGAGAGGGAGAGGGAGAGGGAGAGGGAGAGGGAGAGGGAGAGGGAGAGGGAGAGGGAGAGGAGTGGGAGAGGGAGAGGGAGAGGGAGAGGGAGAGGGAGAGGGAGAGGGAGAGGGAGAGGGAGAGGGAGAGGGAGAGGGAGAGGGAGAGGGAGGGGGAGAGGGAGATGCAGAGGGAGAGGGAGATGGAGAGGGAGAGGGAGAGGGAGAGGGAGAGGAGTAGGAGAGGGAGAGGGAGAGGGAGAGGGAGAGGGAGAGGGAGAGGGAGAGGGAGAGGGAGAGGGAGAGGGAGAGGGAGAGGGAGAGGGAGAGGGAGAGGGAGAGGGAGAGGGAGAGGGAGAGAGAGAGGGAGAGGGAGAGGGAGAGGGAGAGGGAGAGGGAGAGGGAGAGGGAGAGGGAGAGGGAGAGGGAGAGGGAGAGGGAGAGGGAGGGGGAGGGGGAGAGGGAGAGGGAGAGGGAGAGGAGAGGGAGAGTGACAGGGAGAGGGAGAGGGAGAGGGAGAGGGAGAGGGAAAGGGAGAGGGAGAGGGAGAGGGAGAGGGAGAGGGAGAGGGAGAGGGAGAGGGAGAGGGAGAGGGAGAGGGAGATGGAGAGGGAGAGGGAGAGGGAGGGGGAGGGGGATAGGGGGAGGGAGAGGGAGAGGGAGAGGGAGAGTGACAGGGAGAGGGAGAGGGAGAGGGGGAGGGAGATGGAGAGGGAGAGGGAGAGGGAGATGGAGAGGGAGAGGGAGAGGGAGGGGGAGAGGGAGAGGGAGAGGGAGAGGAAGAGGGAGAAGGAGAGGGAAAGGGAGAGGGAGAGGGAGGGGAGAGGGAGAGGGAGAGGGAGAGGAAGGGAGGGAGAGGGAGAGCAGAGGAGAAGAGGAGATCTGAGGAGAAGAGAGGAGAGGAGAGGAGGGGAGAGAGCAGTACGACACGTATTGCTTACATGCGTAAGTATTTCACACTGGCCCAACTTACTTTGCCCCATGCTTTGCCCATGCACTTTGAAGTTACTTTACAGATTGAACAGTTGCTGTATTTTTACGTAATATTTATTGTATCTGATTTGTTGGGATAAAATCTGAAATGGGCAATTCAATGCGAGCCATTAGCTAGTGGCTGCAGGCAAATCTCATAGGCGTGTGTGTTATTTCCAGCCGTAGCTTACTACTAGTACTAGGCTGACGCGGCCAGAAAAGTGAACGAGTTGAAGAGCGCCACCTCGTGAGCGTTTTCTACCAAATTCTTCGTCCGCCATTTTGTTCATTCGCCGGCCGGTCGAACTCGTTTGGACGGAGCAATCGTTCTCAGGTTTTTTCCAGAAATGGCGACACGGAGAGTGGGCCAAAGGGCCATCGACTGGGCCGCCTTCGCGGAGCGAGTACCGCCCAACCAGAAATCTCAGTTCAATACGCTGAAGTCGAAGGCAGATGCCCTGAAATCGAGGTAGGTATGGGCCACATTTCAGGCATAATCGGGGTCCGAGTAGCATGGCATGAAAAGCGGCCTTTTTTTTCTGAACCAGAAATCGTGATGAAAATGGTCATTTGATTTTTTCCCCCTCTCCACAGGCTAGCCTCCACCCCTGAGAAGCCAGCTTCCATTGACTGGGCGCATTACAAGAAGACTGTCCCAGTCGCAGGCCTCGTGGACAAATTTCAGAAGCAGGTACGGCGGCTCGTTCGGTTGCTGAACAAGTTTTTGTCGTTTTGAATTGAGGGCACAATAGAAGGACCCCATTTTTTTTATCGAACCAGCCGTCATCAGCAGGCTTCTACTGACAACTGTTCTAGCTATGCTGGCCATCGCTGGTCGGGAACAACTGGATCTCAATCTCAAATTTTCACTTAAATTTACTATTTAGAAGGTCAGTCAGGCTACAATCTATTCTAACTCTAAGGGCTGGATAGCTCAGTTGGTAAGAGCACCGGTACGGAAAACCAGAAGTCTTGGGTTCAAATCCTGGTTCTGTTTAAGTTTTCAAGGACAAATAACGTGATTGGGAAATTTAGGACATTTTTGGGGGGGTCCTTTGAGAAAAGGTCCTGCTAGTGCTTGGATGAAAAAAAGGCGCTTAGATTTAAGAAAAACTGACCAGACAGGATTTGAACCCCAGGCTTTTGAAGAAATGCACCGGCCAAGGTTCAAATCCTAGCGTAGTCAAATTTTCTTTTCAGCAATTGACAATATTTTGTAAAAAGTAACGGACGGATTTACATTTGAATTTACATTTGAATTTCGATTGGTTTCCACCCTGTAGTTTGATGCGGTGAATGTGCCCTACCCTAAGGACACGGCCTCTGGCAAGATTCAGCAGCAGTCCAAGGAAATGGTGAGTGCGTCTGCTGGTCTGGGGACGGGAACGCCCAGCCAAGGCCATCCAATGTCACCTTCCGAAAAAAAAACACCAAAAACGCAGTGGCTGTTGTTACGGCAGTCGTCCGTGTGGTTCCCTGACTTCACAGTATTTGTCAGGATGTTTAGCTCTTGGAACCAGACTATCAGCTAATAGACTGGTTCAACCAGCCTGCAATGCTGACGAAATACCATCAAGTCAGGGAACCACACGGACGACTGCCGTAACAACAGCCACTGCGAAAATAAAAAATATGAGAGCTTCACAAATGCACAACACATGTACAGCTCTGTCAGAATAGAGGTTTTTCACATGATGTCACTTGATCGCCAAAGGCTTAATTAGCGTGTCCGCAGGACTGGTCCAAATCCGCGGAAGAGCATGCAAATATCGAATCTGAGTATTTCCATTGGACATTTGATGACTCCAAGGCACGAGCGTTCCAAGTGCTTCCGCGTGAATTGAACGCTGATCGTCGAAAAGCATGTGACTGAAAAAACCTCTATTGACACTCCTGGCGCGATTGAGAGCTCTGTAGAACAGCAATGAAGGCAATAATGTCTGCCTGTAAACTAAGTCATCAAACACACTGGGTCTGGAAGCAGTAATTTTTAAGCCGAGTGATCCCTGAGCTGCTGCAGCTAAGTTTTCTACTAAGTGTAGTGTGCATCTGAATGAAAAAAATGGTGGTGTGATCCCCAGAGATATATCAATTAGTTGATGGTGAAATGCTTCAGCGTTTCTGTGCCCGTTTCATCGATTGATTAATTTTGATTTCAATCTGTCAGGATGTGATGGCGGCAGAGTTCAAGAAGGGATCGGATCAGCGCATCACACAGTACGAGAAGGAGGTAGGCCAAAGCATGTCCATTAGCACGCCTAAGAAGAGAAGTGTACTAAGGATACTGCCGCATAACTCACAAGTCCTTACTCCAGGCTTCTTGTTGGGTTCTGAAGAGAACCACTCATTCTCACAAAAGAGAGATATTGTTGTCACCGCAAACCACCCATGACTAGTTACCTCCACCATGGACAGCTTGGAATCTCACGAGTCCATCATAGGTTGCCATGAGTAGGGACCGTAGACGGTTCCAATGGAAAAGCTCCTAATCTTGATCGTAATCCTGTTCCCCCGCTCTCACTCTCTCTCTCTCCCCTCCCTCTCTCACTCTCTGTTGTCCCACTGCCTCTCCCACTCGGTCTCTCTTTCCCCCTCGCTGTTGCCCTCTTTCCCTCGCCCCTACCTCTCTCACACTCTATTCCCTCCCTCTCTTCCCCTCTGTCGCCCTATCACTCCCTCTCTATCCCCTCCCTCTCTTTCTCCCCCTCCGTCACCCTATCTCTCCCTCTCTCTCACTCTATCCCCTCCCCCTCTCTGTCCTCTCCCTCTGTCTCCCTCTCTCTGTTGTCCCTCTCTCTCTCCACTCCCTGTTTTCTACTCTTTTTATCCACTCTATTTCCCCTCCTTCTCCCTGTCTCTCTATAACTCCCTCTCTATCCCCTCTCTCTCTTTCTCCCCCTCTCTGCTGCCCTATCTCTCCCTCTCTCTCACTCTATCCCCTCCCTCTCTCTATCCCCTCCCTCTCTCTATCCTCTCCCTCTATCACCCTCTCTGTTGTTCCTATCACTCTCCACTCCCTGTTTTCTACTCTTTTTATCCACTCTCTTTCCCCCTCCATCCCCCTGTCTCTCTATCTCTCCCTCTCTATCCCCTCTCTCTCTCTTTCTCCCCCTCTCTGTCGCCCTCTCTCGCCCTCTCTCTCACTCTATCCCCTCCCTCTCTCTGTCCTCTCCATCTATCACCCTCTCTCTGTCATCCCTATCGCTCTATTTCTACTCTTTTTACTCTATCTCTACTCTATCTCTATCTCCCCCCCCCCCTCCCACTCTCCTTCCTCTATGTGGCCTCTCAGGTGGAGAAGTTTTCCAACATGATCCCCTTTGACGAGATGACGGTGGAGGAGCAGGAGGAGCTCTTCCCTCAGGAGGCTGAGCAAAAGAAGAAATATCCCTGGTGGCCCCACTACCCCGTCTGGGAGAAGTAGACGCCGACTCCTCTCGCTCGCCCCCTCTCGCTCTCTCTCTCCTCTCAGTCACCCCCGGAGCGAGTCGGATCTCAGACCGGACCAATGCAGTGCTCCTTTGCTTCCACGTTTTGTTTCTCGTGGGTTTTGTTGCTCAGATTCCTGAAAAAAAAAACTTGCTTCTGTTGATACAGATTACCTGACAGATTGGCAGTGCAGTCAATTAGTTTTTTGAGATCATTTAGCCAAGAAAAGAAGAAAGTATCGTCTCTTGTGACTGATCAGTCCTAGTTTGTCATCAGCAGCTCTGTTTTCGTGTGTCTTTTTTTAAAGACTGTCGAGCAAAGCAGGAATCCTCTGTCACAGCCAGTTTGATAAAGTCGCCACTCATCTGATAAACAGCAGTTTGTCTGTGCTGTGGTTGCAGTATACTGTGGAGTGGTTGCAGTGACACCCCTTGCGTGACCTCTTTCAGGAGTGACTAGGTCTAGGAAGTGCCAGTAACTCTACCGGCTCTTCTCAGAGCCACACTCATTCTCTGAGTTACCGGCTCTTCTCAGAGCCACACTCATTCTGTCTCCAGCTCTTCTCAGAGCCACACTCATTCTCGCAGTTACCGGCTCTTCTCAAAGCCACACTCGTTCTCAGAGTTACCGGCTCTTCTCAAAGCCACACTCGTTCTCAGAGTTACCAGCTCTTCTCAGAGCCACACTCATTCTGTCTTTAGCTCTTCTCAGAGCCACACTCATTCTCGCAGTTACCGGCTCTTCTCAAAGCCACACTCGTTCTCAGAGTTACCGGCTCTTCTCACAGCCACACTCATTCTCACAGTTACCGGCTCTTCTGAGAGCCACACTCATTCTCTGAGTTACCAGCTCTTCTCACAGCCACACTCGTTCTCAGAGTAGAGCCACACTCGTTCTCGCAGTTACCGGCTCTTCTCAGAGCCACACTCGTTCTCAGAACTACTGCCTTTTTCTTACTCTGAAAAGAGAGTATACAAATGGTTTCACCACTAGCATTCTACATTGTGATTCCACCACATGAATCTCCGAGTCGACGGCCAGTAGTTCTCTGTACTTTGGAAGCAACCTCATCCCCTCCCAAGCAACCTCCAGCTCGGCAACAAATGAGTATTCCGTGTAGACACTTAACTAGTCATTGTTAGAGGCGGATGCCCCGTGCTAAGCAGATAAAACCACACCAGTGGTGAAGTGTCACTCCAGTAACAAAATCTTAAAATTAACACCTTTCCTGGAAGCAAGGGCCTGTTCGATATCCGTACACACTTGAACCCTTCAAGTTTTAGCGAGTTTTCATCGACAAGAGTTTTAACAGAAAAAATGAAGTGATTTTTGTGTTTATAAGATTGCCTGAATTGATATGAAAAAAGAGATAAAACAAATTATAAGCTTACCTTCCCAATCCACCTTTTAAAGATTTGTGTGTTTCCAAATGATTTCTGGTGTCGGGGTGCCATCCGTGAAAAATCTCTGAAAATAGACAGGCACTTTGTAAATCCTCACTGAAAAAAACCTCTAGAAATTTAACTTAATTTGAAAGTGTGAATTAAAAGAAGTGTTTGAATGAAATCTACCTGTAGTCTTTGATTTTGTGTTCTTGGTAATATTTGAATCAGACCATTTCTGTGCTGTTAGAAGCACATTTTTGATCAAATGCTGCCCTTAACCTTAATTTTTCCTGTCAAAGGCTGGTTTTCCAAACTGCCTGTCTTATACGACCAGGGCTGGATTTCACAAAGCCATATGATGCATCGTAACTCAACTTACGATGGATAACCCATCGTAAGTTGTGATAAAAGCCTTATGATGCATCGTAACTCAACTTAGGATGGATAACCCATCGTACGTTGTGATAGAAGCCTTACGATGCATCGTAACTCAACTTACGATGGATAACCCATCGTAAGTTGTGATAGAAGCCTTACGATGCATCGTAACTCAACTTACGATGGATAACCCATCGTGAGTTGTGATAGAAGCCTTACAATGCATTGTAACTCAACTTACGATGGATAACCCATTGTAAGTTGTGATAGAAGCCTTACGATGCATCGTAACTCAACTTACGATGGATAACCCACCGTAAGTTGTGATAGGCCGTATGGTG
This sequence comes from Luidia sarsii, assembly GCA_949987565.1. Classification (NCBI taxonomy): domain Eukaryota; kingdom Metazoa; phylum Echinodermata; class Asteroidea; order Paxillosida; family Luidiidae; genus Luidia; species Luidia sarsii. The sequence goes on along the minus strand of OX465104.1, from coordinate 2,683,379 downwards.
TCTGTGCATTGCTCATTGTCTTGCGATTGATCATAAGCTACGACGAGTTTGATGAAATCGACCGCAGGTTTTTGAAATGAACTCAATCCTATTCGTAGCCATAGCATATATACATATCTTTACTGTGACAAAACTTTACTATGACATGACTAGGTAGGAATCTCAAAACAAGTATCTTGTAATATTAGTTGGATGTAAATGACTATCCCCCAGACAATCCAAACTGGCAGCTTTCACGATGATCATGTGCAAGTGCAGAACCGTCACATAAAAGGTCATTGATGACGTGAGTCATGACCCCTGCCCCAACTTTACCAACGTGAAGCCTATTGTTTTATACAGTAAACCCCAGCGAAGTCGGCACTGTCGGTATCGTGACCGGCATTTTTGTGAGGACTTACGCCGATGCCGACATGTACTGTAAGTCGTCATTTTGCCGACTTACACATTATACGTGTAAACACATGTAATTGCTTCTTACTGCACCATAAGAATGCCATGTTCAGTACAGTCATCTGGATTACAATGCCATGATGAGAAATAAATGTAAATGTTCTTTGAGGTAGTGAAATTTGTAGTGAACCATTGACCACAAGACTAGAGAACAACACATCTCGCAAGGGAATCGTTTGTAAGAGTCAGACAAAGAGATGTTTAAAGAGACGTTTGACAGAGAGACGTTTAATACACATTCTTTGTACACCAGATCGTACGGTACCCTACACTTCCATCAAACATTGGGTGGGGGAAAAAAACAACCATCTGATTCAGAAACGAGTCACAAGAAAAAAGAAAAAAACAAGTACAAAAATAATCTCTGGTCAATAAATAAGCTTTGAGAAAAAAGGGAGCATTTTACATGCTGGACTAAGTCCATGGGACTTGGAAAATAAACTAGTGATCTTTACAACAAATCAAACAAATTGAATCTCTTTGAATCATATAATTCTAAAAACAAATCACAAATCATTTAGCCCCTCAATCCAAACTAAAACCGAAATCAGTGGGTTAGATAAGATAAAACAAAATAAAATATCTAAATTACATATTTACATTATTTATTTTAAAAATTACAAATTTAACCCAAAATTCTGTGTCGGTGACTGGTGATTAGTGAACTACTTACACATTTGAAGCTATTTTGTACAAGATAACGGATTCAAAGTAATATAAACATGTCACTGACTATTAACTGAACTAGGATGACCAAAAGTACAAGTCTTCGATCCTTGCAAGACGTTATTTTTCCAACGGCAGAATGAAGAAGACAGTAACAGATAGGAAGTGATAAAATGGGTGACAGAAGATGGACTAAGGAGGAAAGCTGGTAGACAGACCAGGGTGAGATCAAAGGGAAGGGCAAGCAGCAGGGAAGGGATCAAAGGAGGAAAGCTGGTAGACAGACCAGGGCGAGATCAAAGGGAAGGGCAAGCAGCAGGGAAGGGATCAAAGGAGGAAAGCTGGTAGACAGACCAGGGTGAGATCAAAGGGAAGGGCAAGCAGTAGGGAAGGGATCAAAGAAGGAAAGCTGGTAGAAAGACTAGGGTGAGATCAAAGGGAAGGGCAAGCAGTGGGGAAGGGATCAAAGGGGAAAAGATGGTAGACAGACCAGGGTGAGATCAAAGCGAAGGGCAAGCAGTAGGGAAAGGATCAAAGGAGGAAAGCTGGTAGACAGACCAGGGTGAGATCAAAGGGAAGGGCAAGCAGTAGGGAAAGGATCAAAGGAGGAAAGCTGGTAGACAGACTAGGGTGAGATCAAAGGGAAGGGCAAGCAGCAGGGAAGGGATCACAGGACAGCTGGTAGACAGACCAGGGTGAGATCAAGTCCAAGTAACTTGGACCCGATTTTTTAAAACATATTTTGAAATTTTGAGGGTCCAAGGATGACGGGTAATTCTGCGCTTGAACGGACATCGCTTTGCACTGTTCAGAAAACAGTCGTAGGGCTCAACGCACACAGACCTGCCTGCACATCGTGACGTCATGCAGTTTCAAATCAAAGGTGGCCACCCCAACTCGGCTCGTCTACCCTTTCTCAGTCAACTATAGGGGAAATTTCTCCCTTTTCCCAAACGTGAGTAAAACAAAATGACCAGTAATAGTATTGGAATCTGTGATTCTCACTGAATCCTCAATGGGCGCGTGGGACGGTTTTATGGGTGTTTGGGGGGGGGGAATCTGGGGATTTCGGAAGGGTTGTTTTTTTCAAAGTCTCGTAGGGTCAAAGTTACTCAGACTAGGTGAGATCAAAGGGAAGGGCAAACAGTAGGGAAGGGATCAAAGGAGGAAAGCTGGTCCTAGTGGTAGACAGACCAGGGTCTGAGAATGAGATCAAAGAGAAAGTGAAGATAAACGCTAACAGATTTTTGGCAAACAAGCAGAATAATCCAGTGTAGTGTTAGTCATTCCCCTCCTGGATGTTGTGGCCGTGTGGTTGAAATAGTCCAAAGACCAGAAAGCCATCATCATTCCAATGACCAAGTGACCATGCCTAGAAAAACTAAACCCAAAACAGTTCCAAGTGTTTCTGGGATCGAAATGTCAGGCCCTCTAAATTGTCCTAGACCGGCACAAGATAATGATGTGCATGTACATGTGTACAAATTCACACATACCTGCAACGAGTATGGGGCCGTGTGCTGGCTTGTTCTTCACACAGTGCAGCAAGAAGAGGGAGTGAAGATTTAAGAAGAAAACAAATACCGCCCTCTCGTGGCCGCCGTGAATGTGAGGCGGTGCAGCCGGTCCTCAAACGAGGGCGCTGTCTCCTGTTACTGTGAAGTGCTTGGGACATTTTTTTTTTTGAAAACGTGGCATAGCTCAGGATCTTCAACACAAAAAACCCAACCTGTTTTTTGTTTCTGCGTTTGGATAACAGACAAAGCTGTAGCTAGATCTTAAGCCGTTTAATTTCTTTTGAAGAATGGCAAAGAAAACTTTGACTGGACCGCGACTTGAACCCGAGACCTCTGGTTTTGCGTACCGGCGCTCTTACCATCTGAGCTATCCAGCCCTTAGATGGTGGCCTTCCAAAATTGTCAACAAGCCTTTACCAAAGCCCTGCAGCACACAGTGTGACACTAGTACACGTACCTCTATTTGGTTCCCGAACTCACTACCACACATCTTGGCTGAACTAAATGCCATCAACTCGTGCATGAACCAAACCAATCAGCAAGCTATTTGATTTGTGACCAGGGCCAATTTTCGAACAGCCGTTTAAGCGTGAAAATCTGCTAAGCAGGAAAAGTCTTCCTTGTGTAAACGGGATTACAAACTGCCCTGCGATGTGACGTCGATTGCTTTTTTGACTTGTATATCACTCTTTAATTAGCATGAAACAAAAGTGGCGTGTGGGTTGGCATGGCGATCCTACGAGTCGTGACTTTTTTGTGCTAAAGCAGATTTCGCTCCAGAGGTCATTGAGCCCCAGAGGTCATTGAGCCCCAGAGGTCACTGAGCCCCAGAGGTCACTGAGCCCCAGAGGTCACTGAGCCCCAGAGGTCACTGAGCCCAAGAGGTCACTGAGCCCCAGAGGTCACTGAGCCCAAGAGGTCACTGAGCCCCAGAGGTCACTGAGCCCCAGAGGTCATTGAGCCCCATAGGTCACTTAACTCCAGAGGTCACTGAGCCCCAGAGGTCATTGAGCCACAGAGGTCATCATAGTTCAGCCCAGTCCATCTATCGCCCACCCCTCCCCCCCAAAAAACCTCAAAAATCCCCACAATCATAACTCTATCAAGTATTTCTGCAGCAATCGAAAATAAACATAAAATTCAAACCAGTAAAAAAAAATACATATATACCTTTCCCAGCTAGCTCAAACCTTTGTCCCAATTAATCCTCAATGTGACTGTACAATATCATTTCTTTCCATTTTACAATTTTTCTGTTAGAACTATTCACGTGCGCTCTATGGACCTATCTGTACAGTTCACCTGGTAAGTACTATTATTACACTGGCTGAAATTGCAAATCTGGTACTTTTTCACTGACTTATCAACCAAATTACCTAATTAAAAAAACCCATTCCGTTTCTACTTTGTGTGTTGGGTTTTGATTTTGATCTGACTGTGGCTACAATTGCATCACATGCTTCTATCGACCGTTAATTTGGCCTCTGTTTAAAAAAGTAATTTTTAATCTTAGCATCAAAAACCGGGAGGTGGTCTTGAGCTCACAACCTCCAACAATCCTACGGAATCCTCAAAACTCCACGGGTTTATTTCACAGAGGAGTTGCCATGGTAACTGACAACTGCCCCTTTCACAGCTGGTGGACAGCCATGTTGGGCAAAAAAAAAGAGGAAAAAAAAGTCGGACAAAATGCCCGTGCGCGAGATTATTTTTCTTACCTCTCCCCCCTGGAAATACAAACAATTTGCTTGCGATTTAGGATTGAAATATTTCAGGCGATTGTGAAATAAAAACAAACAAAAAACAGATGGAATTTAGAGGGTTTGGGCAAAGATAGGATTTGAAGGTTTGCGTGGAGAGAGTACAAAGTGGAAGGTTTGCGGTGACACCATGTAGCACTTCTCTTTCGAGAAGGAGTGTGGCTCTGAAAAGAGCCGGTAACTCAACGTTTCGGGCAGTGTGTACTCTGCCCGTCGTCAGGGCCATTTTGTACAGGATTATAATATCTGGAACAATCATAAAGGGTACACTATGCAATAAAAAAAACCACATTATCAAAATGCCTTATTTCCCCCAAAGAATTTAGTTTCTATACAGATCCTGATTGTCGTCTTTTTTCTTATTGTCGTTGTCGTTGTTGTCATTGTTGTTGTTGTTTGTTCCTCTCTGTCTCAGCTTGTCCAGCTCATCTCAGGAGTGGATGAGATCTTCAATCTGAGGTGAAATGAGAAAACAGGAACAGAAGGTTTAATGACGAGCCAGTAGGAAAATGGAACAACAAGAGAAGTCTTGGGCATGTAAAAAGAAGTGCATAGTTGTCTTGTTGAAAGACAAAAAAAAATGTTTAAAACTGCTCATTGCCTCAATAGTACAATGTACAAGCGCCAACAATTTAGAGGCTTTCAAAAATGGCACAAGATAAGAGCCCGAGACCTCTGGTTTTTGCGTACCGGCTCTCCTACCATCTGAGCTATCCAGCCCTTAGATGGCGGCCTTCCCTAAATAGTCACCTGAACGAGTCTTTACCGGGGTGGGGGTGCCAATTAGAATTTAATTCAACCATTAAATTCAACCGTACATCTCCCAAATGAAAATCCTAGCCACTCCACCAAAAAAACAACCCTGGTTGGAACGAGAATGGTATCTTCCATTCACCTTTGACCCCTGAGGCTCTGACCCCCCCTAAAGTGCCCCTCCCTTCCCCATTCACCTGCTGCCTGTACATCTCCTTCACGTCTTGCAGGTCCATCTTCAGCTCCTGCACCTCCTCCGCCTTCTCCCCGTACATCTGCAAGACGGCGTTGTAGCGGGTCTCCGTCTCCTGAAGAAAAAAAACACCCCGAAATCGCCCCAAAGACGACATTTAATAAAAGAGGAGAAGGAGGGAGGTGATCTTGTTTTGTAGGATTTAGGTTGTGGGCGGGACAAGAGAGACAATTTGTGAACCAAATTATTATGCCAAAGGATTTTTTTTTTATACCGCATATACAGGCCATATATCAAAGCAAGAAGTGATAACACAAACAGGCATGTAAGTGACCGACAAAGTCACTTCCTGAAAATCACTGAAGGCCAATAAATTGAGCGACTGCGAGTGAGCGCTTACGCGATCAAGAGATGCGACTGCGAGTGAGCGCTTACGCGATCGAGAGATGCGACTGCGAGTGAGCGCTTACGCGATCGAGAGATGCGACTGCGAGTGAGCGCTTACACGACCGAGAGATTCACGGCAGGGCTGCAGACGCCTTTCAGTTTTTAGGGTTTTAACTGATAAAAATGAGCAGTTTGAGATAACTGTTTGACACACACAAAAATTTTTTGATCTCGGCACAGATTGTGGTGGAAGAATGTTGGCTGCTACTGGTCAACAGAGGGCGGCAGACAGACTCACCATTAGCTTCCTCTTGTACTCAGGCAGGAGCTTGGCATGTCCGTCCAGGGTTTCGTTCAGGTTGGACTGCTTGACAATCTCCTCTGCCATGGCCGCCCTGGTCCTCTCCAACTGGATGACCTCTCCCTGGGTCAAGGGGTCAAAGGTTAAGAGTTCAGGTCATTGTGTTTTGGGTACCAAGTATGACGGATACAAATAGAATCTAGGCTATCCACTAGTCCCGTGGGCCTATGCCACCCACTTATCCCATCCATTACTCCCCACTCAACCCAGCTACTAATCCAAAGCTAATCAATCCACTAATCCTTGGTGATCCATCCACTGATCCCATCCACTGATCTCCACTGATTACCACTAATCACACCCGCTAATCCCACTGATCCAATAAACTAATCTGTATGGCACCCAATGAATACCCCTGCTATTCCCCCATAATATCATTCTACAATCCCCCATTGATCGTATCCACTAATCCCCATTGATCACATCAACCCCACTGATCCAATTTGGTAACCCCTACGGATCCTATCTGATATACCCAACTGGTCCCACTGCTAAACCCCAACGGATCTCATAGGCTAATCCCATCCACTAATTCAACCCACTAACCCCACACTGATCCCACCCACTAATCCCATCCACTAACCCCACACTGATCCCACCAGCTAATACCACCCACTAACCCCACACTGATCCCACCCACTAACTCCACACTGATCCCATCCACTAATCCCACACTGATACCACCCACTAATCCCACACTGATACCACCCACTAATCCCACACTGATCCCACCAGCTAATCCTACCCACTAACCCAACACTCATCACATCCACTAACCCCACACTGATCCCACCAGCTAATCCCACCCACTAACCCCACACTGATCCACCCACTAATCCCATCCACTAACCCCAAACTGATCCCATCCACTAACCCCACACTGATCCCATCCACTAACCCCACACTGATCCCGCCAGCTAATCCCACCCACTAATCCCATCCACTAACCCCAAACTGATCCCATCCACTAACCCCACACTGATCCCATCCACTAACCCCACACTGATCCCGCCAGCTAATCCCGCCCACTAACCCCACCAACTAACCCCACACTCATCCCACCCGCTAATCCCCGCCACCCACCTGCAGCTGGGCAATCTCCCCCTCCCGCTGCTTGAGCTGGGCCTGGAGTCCCTCGATGACGGAGGTCGCTGAGCCTCCGGACACGCTGTCGTAGAGGGAGGCGGAGGTGGACCAGGACATGGTGCGCTCCAGAATGTCCACCTGCCGTGGGCCAAAAAGAACGGCAGAACACGTGAGCGCCAGAACAGAAGGAGTAGGTTTGCGGTGACACCATGTAAAATTCTCTCTTTTGAGCAGGCATGTAACTCTTGAATTGTAAAAAAATATCCAGATAAAATATCCAGATGCATTTAAAAAAATAATAATAATTTTGTTTAAATTTTTTTTTTTAAGGATTTTTTTTGTTACGGCCGAATAAAAAAAAAAGGGGAAATCCGCGGAACCGCGGAAAGGTTGCATGCCTGTTTGTGAGTAAGTGTGGTTGTGAAAAGATCCGGAGGAACTGGACGTTCCGAACAGTGTACTCTGCTTGTCTTTGAAAACCTTCAAATATCATTTGAGCACCAGAACAACGAAAACAAAAACAGCAGAAAGACATATCAGATGTCTGTGTTGGCAAGGGGAACTTTGTGGCTGTGACTGTTACATTGGACAACAGTGTGTCTGACTGCACTGTATTATAGCATAGAAACAGCCTTAGTATCAGCAGCAGCCAAATCCATAGCCACTACATTGGATTCAGTCTTAGGCCCAAAAAGGAAAGAAAAAAGTTCTGCTTCCGGTTACATGACCGACCCGATTTCTAGCCTGCGACCCTAACATTTGTATTGGGAAATAATGATGATAAAAATTCAATGTGCAATTTGATCGTTTCATTCTATTATTACCCTTAAGGCTTAACCACATGCAGATGCCTCCATTATGAATGTACACACAAAATTGGCACCCAAAAAAATCCCTACCTACCTACCCTATTGTGAAATGCCACGTACGGTAATTGGAAGCAGTGTATTTCTTTTTTTTGCCTTAGGTGCATGCAAAGCGGGGAGTAGCGGGTTCAAATCCCGCCTCGAGCTGCCTGTATTTTGTTTTCATCAGCAGGCAATCAGGGCAAAGCACTGAGCACACAGTGATCATTACGTCGAGTACGGCAACCCTCATTGAATTGCCTTGTGTCATATCTATGGTTGCATTCGAAGCTTATTTGTAGTGCCAAATTAGAGACGTATTTGGAGGCAAATTTGGAAAGGACTCCGAAGGAGTTACCTGGGTGGGGGTGTGGAACGGTCCTGGGGTGCTGGGCAGGTTCTGCACAGGGGTGCTGGCCCCTGAACGGTTGCCATGGGAACTGCTGCTGCCGTCCTCGGGGTGGGCCGATGGCTTCCTCTCCTGTGGGGAGAATTCAGGGGAGGAGGAGGAGGAGGGGGAGGAAGAGAAGGAGAGGGGTTAAGAAGAGGATGGTGGAGGGGAGAAGGGGAGGAGGAAGAGAAGGAGGAGGAAAATGGGGAGGAGGAGGAGGAGGAGGAAGATGGGGAGGAGGAGGAGGAGGAGGAGGAGGAGGAGTAGGGGTTGTGAAAAGGAAAATATTGAGTGATTGATGAACCAAACACCATATAACAGACCTTCTTGGCTACAAGAAGGCATCCATGCTTTCATCCTCAAATACAAGTACCCATGCAAGCAACCCATATATCAATCCATTCACCTACATGTATCAAAAAGCATTCCAGCAATTCATCCAGCCAATCGTTTTCGCCTATCTATCTCACAGCCACTCGACTACCAATCAACCAATTTTGCAGACACAAACAAGCCATTCATCTAGACAACCACCCTTCCAACCACCCACCCATCCACACACCCACCAACCCATCCACACACCCACGCACCCGCCCATCCACCTACCCATCCACAAACCAACCCATGCACCCACCCATCCACCCACCCACAAACCAACCCATCCACCCACCCGCAAACCCACCAACCCATCCACAAACCAACCCATCCACCCATCCACAAACCCACCCACCCATAAACCAACCCACCCACCCACCCATAAACCAACCCATCCACAAACCCACCCACCCATCCACAAACCAACCAATCCACCCACCCTTCCATCCACCCACCCACCCACCCACCCATCCACCCACCTACCCACCAACCCACACACCCATCCACCCACCCACCTTCTCACAAAGAGCCTCCTGAGCCAGGGTCAGTTTGCGTCGCTCCGTCTCCGTCCTGAGCCTCTCCACCTCCAGCTGCTTCTCCAGGTGAGTCTTCTCCCTCTGGGCTTCCTCCAGGGCCTTGGCGTAGGTCCCCAGCTGGGCCTCTGTCTGAGCCACTTCCCTATCCACCAAAACAACCAATATATCATTATATAGGGATGTAAGTGATATACAAAAAAGTTGCAAACTGCTTACTGACTAAAATTACCCAAATGCAAATTTCAAAATTTAGTGGGCCTGACATTTCGATCACAGCAGGACCTTTCTCAAAGGCAGATATACAAAAATGTTGCGAACTGCTTACTGACTAAAATTACCAAAATGGAAATCTCAAAATTTAGTGGGCCTGACGTTTCGATCCTAGCAGGACCTTTCTCAAAGGTCCTGCTAGGTCAGGCCCACTAAATTTTGAGGGATGTAAGTGACTGACAGTCATTTCCTGAAAATCACTGAAGGCCATCAGATTGTGTGACTGCGAGTGAGCGCTTACGCGGCTGAGAGATTCAAGGCAGGGGTGCAGTGCAGTTTTTAGGGTTTTAACAGTTAAAAATGAGCAGCTTAAGATACCTGTGTGACATAAAAAATAATAATAATAATAAAAAAACATATATATTTTTAAATATTATAATAAAATCACACAATTTCCGGAAATCCAGAAATTTCCAGAAGTCTGCAGCACCTGTCACCAATCAACCAGGCAATTGGTCAAAGCGCTGAGCAGACAGCGCTCAATACATGTCAGGGCAGGGCCAACCCTCATTGGATTGTGGAGGCACAACAAAGTCTGGCAAAAATGGAAGGCAGTATGTTGGGCCGAAAAGGAAGGTAGGAAGTTAGGCAGAAACAGAAGGTAGGAGGTTAGACAGAAATAGAAGGCAGAATGTTCGGCAGGAAAGAAAAATGGAAAATTAGGCAGAAATGAAATGAAGACAGTTAGGCAGAGCTGAAATGAAGACAGTTAGGCAGAACTGAAATGAAGACAGTTAGGCAGAGCTGAAATGAAGACAGTTAGGCAGAACTGAAATGAAGACAGTTAGGCAGAACTGAAATGAAGACAGTTAGGCAGAACTGAAATGAAGACAGTTAGGCAGAACTGAAATGAAGACAGTTAGGCAGAGATGAAATGAAGACAGTTAGGCAGAAACGAAATGAAGACAGTTAGGCAGAAAGGTCAAAAATTAGGCAGAAACAGAAGGTTTGAGGGTAGACAGAAACAGAAAGTAGAAAGTCAGGTAGGAAAGAAAAACTGGAAGAGCGCCCCCAACCTGGCCTTGCTCTCCTCCAGCGACTCGGCGCGGGCCCGCTCCATCTCGGCGCCGGCCTGCAGGCGCGACTTGTCCTGCCGCAGCAGCGCCAGCTGCGACTCCAGCGAGGAGAGCTTGGAGCCGGCCACCAGGGCGCCCTCGCTGGCCGCCCGCTCCCGCTCCGACGCGGCGGCCAGCGAGGCCTGGCTGTCGGCCAGCCGCTCCGTCAGCTGGCGCTCCACCCTCTCCCAGTTGCCGGCCTGGGCGTTGAAGGTGGTGTTCAGGTTCTCGATCTGGCGCAGGAGGGGACGGGTGGCTGGGGGGGATCCAAAAAAAAGAAGACAGAGGGGAAGATTGATTTGAAAGTTCATTTTGAATGCCCCGAGACAGCAGACTGAAAATCCAGCAGGCTAGTCATAGAGACCTCTAGCATAGCCTAGAGACCTACTAGCGTAGTCTAGATACCTCTACCATATTTTTGTCCGTCAGTTCCTGACAGAGAGACACTGCAACAGACAGACAGACAGACAGACACACAGACACACAGACAGACAGATAAATGGGACAAACTGACAGACAAACAGGAACTGACAGACAGACAGACATAAAGGTAAAGTGACAAACAAACTGACAAACAGACAGACAGACAAACCAACAGACAAATGGGACAAACTGACAGACAAATGGGACAAACTGACAGACAAACAGGAACTGACAGACAGACATAAAGGTAAAGTGACAAACAAACTGACAGACAGACAGACAAACCAACAGACAAATGGGACAAACTGACAGACAAATGGGACAATCTGACAGACAAACAGGAACTGACAGACAGACATAAAGGTAAAGTGACAAACAAACTGACAAACAGACAGACAGACAAACCAACAGACAAATGGCACAATCTGACAGACAACAGGAACTGACAGAAACGTAAAGTGACAGAAAAAAACTTACAGTCAGTGCAACCCTCCTTAAAACAAAGGCCCCTTGGGGAAAAAAAAAACCGTCGGGCCAATAAAAATCAGTTGGCCTGCCTGGCCGGCCGGCTGAGAAACCGGTCCAGGTGGGAAGCCCCGTCCCCCTTACCCGCGCTGACGCTCTGGCTGAGTTCCTGGTTGCGTGCCTCGGCCTCCTGCAGACGCATCTGCAGGTCGGCAATCTCCTGGCGCAGGTGACCCTCCTTGTGGGCTTGGTGCTTCTCCTGACGGGTCAGACCCATCTGAAGGTCGCTGATCTGCAGCAGCAGTCCCTCCTGCTCCCTCCTGGTCTCCAGCTGGTTGCGCTCCAGGGCCAGCCGCAGCTCCTCCTTGGCGCTCATCTCCGTGCTGAGCTTGGACTCATGCGCCTCACTGTCCTTGGTGGCAATGCTCCTGTGCAGCTCAGCCAGGTCCCTGTATGAGGTAGAGAGGAAGGGGTGAGGGTGAGGGTGAGGGTGAAGGTGAGGGTAAGGAGGATGGGAGGGGAGGAGGGGGAGGATGAGGGTGAGGGGGAGGGGGAAGGAGGAGAGGAGAAAAGACATCAAAGATCCGTTATGTAGTCAGTTCCTTACAGATATAGTATGATTTTTGAGTGTACTTCAAGAAGGGTTTGCCCAACTCGATGTACAATTAAACAATATGCTCAGTGCTTTACCTGAACAAAGATAGGTAGCTTGGACCCGCGACTACTGCTTCCTAGTGGAGACGTCTTAATCACTTACACCGCCGAGCTGGAAAGTGGCACGGCGGAAAGTGGTTAATAATCAGGTGCTCAGGATTGGCCTGTTGGCTTACAGGATTTCCCCAATCACTTGAGGAGTAGTCAGGCTTCTTTTTGTAAGGGGGGGGGGGTGGGTCCACTCACTTGTAGGAGGCGTCTAGAGCGGCCTGCGTGCTACGAGTCTTCTCCTTGGAGTCCTCCAGGTCAGACCTCTGACTGCTGATCTCCTTCTCCTGTCGCTCCACGGCCGCGTTCAGCCGCTTCACGATGTCTGGACGGAGAAATAGAGACGAGACCAAAAACGAAAATGACAAAAAAACAGGAAAGACAATTTTTTAATTTTATTTTATTAATTAATAATTACTCTGCCTTTGAGAAAGGTCCTGCTAGGATCGAAATGTCAGGCCCACTAAATTTTAAGTTAAGAATTAATTAATTAATTTACTTATTGATGTCATCTTTAATGAGGGTGAGCTCCATCACAGCACTGCTTTCCATAGCGGCCCTCAATTAAAGAACAATCTCTAAAATTTTAATTAGAGCCTATTTTAAAAACAAAATTAATAAAATTGTGATGTTGGTAAAAGGGCAAATAGAATCTGAATGGGTTGGGGGAGGTGAACCAAAGACCTCTGGATTTTGCATACCGACACTCTGTATGCAGTGCCCGGAGAAACTGAAGAGGAATTTCATCTCCAGTGCCGAGATTTGACTGAAATCAATGCAGATCAATCAAACACTGCCAAACAGCTGTGACGCAGTTTCCACATTTGAAAAGTAAATAAATACAATTTTTTTTTAGAGATTTTTATTCAAGCAGGACCTTTTCTCGAAGGCAAAAAAAAAGGGAAGCTCTTTTGCCAAATTTCCCAATTACCTTATTTGTCCTTTGAAATAATGGCAAAGAAATCTTTGACCGGATCAGGGGTCGATTTCACCAAACTCATTGTAACTTACGATCAATGGCAAGGCGATAGGAGGTACACAGAAACCATATGACCCAAGGAAACTTACGATGGGTTATCCATCGTAAGTTGAGTTACGATGCATCGTAAGGCTTCTATCACAACTTACGATGGGTTATCCATCGTAAGTTGAGTTACGATGCATCGTAAGGCGTCTATCACAACTTACGATGGGTTATCCATCGTAAGTTGAGTTACGATGCATCGTAAGGCTTCTATCACAACTTACGATGGGTTATCCATCGTAAGTTGAGTTACGATGCATCGTAAGGCGTCTATCACAACTTCTATGGGTTATCCATCGTAAGTTGAGTTACGATGCATCGTAAGGCTTCTATCACAACTTACGATGGGTTATCCATCGTAAGTTGAGTTACGATGCATCGTAAGGCGTCTATCACAACTTCTATGGGTTATCCATCGTAAGTTGAGTTACGATGCATCGTAAGGCTTCTATCACAACTTACGATGGGTTATCCATCGTAAGTTGAGTTACGATGCATCGTAAGGCTTCTATCACAACTTACGATGGGTTATCCGTCGCAAGTTGAGTTACGATGCATCGTAAGGCTTCTATCACAACTTCTATGGGTTATCCATCGTAAGTTGAGTTACGATGCATCGTAAGGCTTCTATCACAACTTACGATGGGTTATCCATCGTAAGTTGAGTTACGATGCATCGTAAGGCGTCTATCACAACTTCTATGGGTTATCCATCGTAAGTTGAGTTACGATGCATCGTAAGGCTTCTATGACAACTTACGATGGGTTATCCATCGTAAGTTGAGTTACGATGCATCGTAAGGCTTCTATCACAACTTACGATGGGTTATCCATCGTAAGTTGAGTTACGATGCATCGTAAGGCTTCTATCACAACTTACGATGGGTTATCCGTCACAAGTTGAGTTACGATGCATCGTAAGGCTTCTATCACAACTTCTATTGGTTATCCATCGTAAGTTGAGTTACGATGCATCGTAAGGCTTCTATCACAACTTACGATGGTTTATCCATCGTAAGTTGAGTTACGATGCATCGTAAGGCTTCTATCACAACTTACGATGGGTTATCCGTCGTAAGTTGAGTTACGATGCATCGTAAGGCTCTGTGAAATCCACCCCAGCTTTTGAACCCAAGACCTCTGGTTTTGTGTACCAGTGCTCTTACCATCTGACCTATCCAGCCCTTAGATGGTGGCCTACCCAAGAGTCCCAGCGTACCTTTCTGTTGTCTCTCTACCTCCTCCTTGCCGTCAAGCACCTTCTCCAGGTGGGCTACTCTCTCCGTGGCCTCGTCCAGCTGTTGTCTGATGGTGGGAAAAAAAAAGGGAAAACAAAATCAAAATAACCGAATGAAAATGTATCAATTTCGAGTACATGAAAGTGTAAAAAAGGCTTTCGCTTTACTCGATGTGTTAATCAAACACTGAATGCTCAGTGCTTTGCCCGATCGCCTGCCGACTAAATTACAGGCATATGCAATAATGTAATAACTGCTTACTGACTAAAATGACCAAAATGGAAAGGTGAATATCAAAAATTAGGAGGGCCTGACGTTTCGATCCTAGCAGGACCTCTCTCAAAGGCAAAGTCTGAAAGGCCACTTTGCCTTTGAGAAAGGTCTTGTGAGGATCGAAACGTCAGGCCCTCTCACTTTTGATATTTATTGTAAATCTGCGAGGCGTTTTGTTTTGAAGTCAGTCATTAGCTTCCAACCTGTCTTCCTTTCTATCCCATATCTGGCGAGTTACAACATCTCTTGTAGGAAGCAGAAAACCTACAAACACCGACCTACGTAAAAATCCGAGGTCTGTTTTTGAGGTTTATGAAAACAATGGTGTTATCCCATTCACTGTTCTGATGATATGGTTCATGATATTTTACATTTTCTTGTATCCAAATAAAGTAAATTTCACACTCTTTCCACTGGTATATGGCTTGTTTGGGTTCCATTTTGGGGGCTAGTACCCCCCCCCCCCCAAGTTACGTTGGTTGCCGAAAAGCTAGATGCCGAACTACCCGGTACGTGAAATTCCGTGGTCTATTTTTAGGGTTTGTGAAAATGATGGTGTTATCCCATTCACTGTTCTGTTGAAAGAACAGTTTATGAAATTTTAGATTTTCTTGTATCAAAAAAAAGGAAATATCACACTCTTTCCACTGGTGTATAGCTTGTTTAGGTTCCCATTTTTGGGCTTGTACCCCCCCCCCACCCCTTGAAGGACCACCGGGATCATGGCTCACTTCTGGGTCGTGATGAGGGTCTCGTTCTCCTTCTCCTTGGCCCGGAGTTTCTTGATGACGGTGGAGTTCTGGAGCTGCTGCTTGGAGAGCTTCTCCCCCTCGCCCATCAGGTCCCGGATGGTCTCGTCCTTCTCCTGCAGGACGGCCGCCGTCTGGTTGCTGGTATCCCTGAGTGGACAGAGTGCAGAGTGGGTCAATGGGTTGGAGAGATGCACGGAGGAAGGGAGATCAAAGGAAACTGAGGAAGGAAGGATGGATGGGTGGGTGGGTGGGTGGGTACATGGGTTGGAGAGATGCACGGAGGAAGGAAGATCAAAGGAAACTGAGGGATGAAGGATGGATGGGTGGGTGGGTGGGTACATGGGTTGGAGAGATGCACGGAGGAAGGGAGATCAAAGGAAACTGAGGGATGAAGGATGGATGGGTGGGTGGGTGGGTGGGTGGGTGGGTGGGTACATGGGTTGGAGAGATGCACGGAGGAAGGGAGATCAAAGGAAACTGAGGGATGAAGGATGGATGGGTGGGTGGATGGGTACATGGGTTGGAGAGATGCACGGAGGAAGGGAGATCAAAGGAAACTGAGGGATGAAGGATGGATGGCTGGGTGGGTGGGTGGGTGGGTGGGTGGGTACATGGGTTGGAGAGATGCACGGAGGAAGGGAGATCAAAGGAAACTGAGGGATGAAGGATGGATGGCTGGGTGGGTGGGTGGGTGGGTGGGTGGGTACATGGGTTGGAGAGATGCACGGAGGAAGGGAGATCAAAGGAAACTGAGGGATGAAGGATGGATGGCTGGGTGGGTGGGTGGGTGGGTGGGTGGGTACATGGGTTGGAGAGATGCACGGAGGAAGGGAGATCAAAGGAAACTGAGGGATGAAGGATGGATGGGTGGGTGGGTGGGTGGGTGGGTGGGTGGGTGGGTACATGGGTTGGAGAGATGCACGGAGGAAGGGAGATCAAAGGAAACTGAGGGATGAAGGATGGATGGCTGGGTGGGTGGGTGGGTGGGTGGGTGGGTACATGGGTTGGAGAGATGCACGGAGGAAGGGAGATCAAAGGAAACTGAGGGATGAAGGATGGATGGGTGGGTGGGTGGGTGGGTACATGGGTTGGAGAGATGCACGGAGGAAGGGAGATCAAAGGAAACTGAGGGATGAAGGATGGATGGGTGGGTGGATGGGTACATGGGTTGGAGAGATGCACGGAGGAAAGGAGATCAAAGGAAACTGAGGGATGAAGGATGGATGGGTGGGTGGGTGGGTGGGTACATGGGTTGGAGAGATGCACGGAGGAAAGGAGATCAAAGGAAACTGAGGGATGAAGGATGGATGGGTGGGTGGGTGGGTGGGTACATGGGTGGGAGAGATGCATGGAGGAAGGGAGATCAAAGGAAACTGAGGGATGAAGGATGGATGGACGGCCGCCGTCTGGTTGCTAGTGTCCCTGAGTGGACAGAGTGCAGAGTGGGTCAATGGGTTGGTGAGATGCACGGAGGAAGGGGGATCAAAGGAAACTGAGGGAGGAAGGATGGATGGGTGGGTGGGTGGGTGGGTGGGTGTGTGGGTACATGGGTTGGAGAGATGCACGGAGGAAGGAAGATCAAAGGAAACTGAGGGATGAAGGATGGATGGGTGGGTGGGTGGGTGGGTACATGGGTTGGAGAGATGCACGGAGGAAGGAAGATCAAAGGAAACTGAGGGATGAAGGATGGATGGGTGGGTGGGTGGGTACATGGGTTGGAGAGATGCACGGAGGAAGGAAGATCAAAGGAAACTGAGGGATGAAGGATGGATGGGTGGGTGGGTGGGTACATGGGTTGGAGAGATGCACGGAGGAAGGGAGATCAAAGGAAACTGAGGGATGAAGGATGGGTGGGTGGGTGGGTGGGTACATGGGTTGGAGAGATGCACGGAGGAAGGGAGATCAAAGGAAACTGAGGAATGAAGGATGGATGGGTGGGTGGGTGGGTACATGGGTTGGAGAGATGCACGGAGGAAGGGAGATCAAAGGAAACTGAGGGATGAAGGATGGATGGGTGGGTGGGTGGGTACATGGGTTGGAGAGATGCACGGAGGAAGGGAGATCAAAGGAAACTGAGGAATGAAGGATGGATGGGTGGGTGGGTGGGTACATGGGTTGGAGAGATGCACGGAGGAAGGGAGATCAAAGGAAACTGTGGGATGAAGGATGGATGGGTGGATGGGTGGGTACATGGGTTGGAGAGATGCACGGAGGAAGGGGGATCAAAGGAAACTGTGGGATGAAGGATGGATGGGTGGATGGGTGGGTGGGTGGGTACATGGGTTGCAGAGTTACACGGAGGGAGGAAGGGAGATCAAAGGAAACTGAGGGATGAAGGATGGATGGGTGGGTGGGTGGGTACATGGGTTGGAGAGATGCACGGAGGAAGGAAGATCAAAGGAAACTGAGGGATGAAGGATGGATGGATGGGTGGGTGGGTACATGGGTTGGAGAGATGCATGGAGGAAGGGAGATCAAAGGAAACTGAGGGATGAAGGATGGATGGGTGGATGGATAAGTTGGTGGGTCGATGGGTGGGAGGTTGGATGGGTTGGGTGATTGGGTACATGGGTGGGTCGGTGGGTGGGAGGTTGGGTGGGTTGGTGGGTGGGTGGATGGGTACATGGGTAGCTCGGTGGGTGGGAGGTTGGATGGGTTGGGTGGTTGGGTAAATGGGTGGGTTGGTGGGTGGGAGGTTGGATGGGTTGGGTGGTTGGGTAAATGGGTGGGTTGGTGGGTGGGAGGTTGGATGGGTTGGGTGGTTGGGTAAATGGGTGGGAGGTTGGATGGGTTGGGTGGTTGGGTAAATGGGTGGGTTGGTGGGTGGGAGGTTGGATGGGTTGGGTGGTTGGGTAAATGGGTGGGTCAGTGGGTGGGAGGTTGGATGGGTTGGGTGATTGGGTACATGGGTGGGTCGGTGGGTGGGAGGTTGGGTGGGTTGGTGGGTGGGTGGATGGGTACATGGGTAGCTCGGTGGGTGGGAGGTTGGATGGGTTGGGTGGTTGGGTAAATGGGTGGGTTGGTGGGTGGGAGGTTGGATGGGTTGGGTGGTTGGGTAAATGGGTGGGTCAGTGGGTGGGAGGTTGGATGGGTTGGGTGGTTGGGTAAATGGGTGGGTTGGTGGGTGGGAGGTTGGATGGGTTGGGTGGTTGGGTAAATGGGTGGGAGGTTGGATGGGTTGGGTGATTGGGTAAATGGGTGGGTCGGTGGGTGGGAGGTTGGATGGGTTGGGTGATTGGGTAAATGGGTGGGTCGGTGGGTGGGAGGTTGGATGGGTTGGGTGATTGGGTACATGGGTGGGTCGGTGGGTGGGAGGTTGGATGGGTTGGGTGATTGGGTAAATGGGTGGGTTGGTGGGTGGGAGGTTGGATAAATGGGTGGGTCGGTGGGTGGGAGGTTGGATGGGTTGGTGATTGGGTACATGGGTAGCTCGGTGGGTGGGAGGTTGGATGGGTTGGGTGGTTGGGTAAATGGGTGGGTCGGTGGGTGGGAGGTTGGATGGGTTGGGTGGTTGGGTAAATGGGTGGGTCGGTGGGTGGGAGGTTGGATGGGTTGGGTGGTTGGGTAAATGGGTGGGTCGGTGGGTTGGAGGTTGGATGGGTTGGGTGATTGGGTACATGGGTGGGTCGGTGGGTGGGAGGTTGGATGGGTTGGGTGGTTGGGTAAATGGGTGGGTCGGTGGGTGGGAGGTTGGATGGGTTGGGTGATTGGGTAAATGGGTGGGTCGGTGGGTGGGAGGTTGGATGGGTTGGGTGGTTGGGTAAATGGGTGGGTCGGTGGGTGGGAGGTTGGATGGTTGGGTAAATGGGTGGGTCGGTGGGTGGGAGGTTGGATGGGTTGGGTGATTGGGTAAATGGGTGGGTCGGTGGGTGGGAGGTTGGATGGTTGGGTGATTGGGTACATGGGTAGCTCGGTGGGTGGGAGGTTGGATGGGTTGGGTGGTTGGGTAAATGGGTGGGTCGGTGGGTGGGAGGTTGGATGGGTTGGGTGGTTGGGTAAATGGGTGGGTTGGTGGGTGGGAGGTTGGATGGGTTGGGTGGTTGGGTAAATGGGTGGGAGGTTGGATGGGTTGGGTGATTGGGTAAATGGGTGGGTCGGTGGGTGGGAGGTTGGATGGGTTGGGTGATTGGGTAAATGGGTGGGTCGGTGGGTGGGAGGTTGGATGGGTTGGGTGGTTGGGTAAATGGGTGGGTCGGTGGGTGGGAGGTTGGATGGGTTGGGTGGTTGGGTAAATGGGTGGGTCGGTGGGTTGGAGGTTGGATGGGTTGGGTGATTGGGTACATGGGTGGGTCGGTGGGTGGGAGGTTGGATGGGTTGGGTGGTTGGGTAAATGGGTGGGTCGGTGGGTGGGAGGTTGGATGGGTTGGGTGATTGGGTAAATGGGTGGGTCGGTGGGTGGGAGGTTGGATGGGTTGGGTGGTTGGGTAAATGGGTGGGTCGGTGGGTGGGAGGTTGGATGGTTGGGTAAATGGGTGGGTCGGTGGGTGGGAGGTTGGATGGGTTGGGTGGTTGGGTAAATGGGTGGGTCGGTGGGTGGGAGGTTGGATGGGTTGGGTGATTGGGTAAATGGGTGGGTCGGTGGGTGGGAGGTTGGATGGTTGGGTGATTGGGTACATGGGTGGGTCGGTGGGTGGGAGGTTGGATGGGTTGGGTGGTTGGGTAAATGGGTGGGTCGGTGGGTGGGAGGTTGGATGGGTTGGGTGATTGGGTACATGGGTAGCTCGGTGGGTGGGAGGTTGGATGGGTTGGGTGATTGGGTACATGGGTGGGTCGGTGGGTGGGAGGTTGGATGGGTTGGGTGATTGGGTACATGGGTAGGTCGGTGGGTGGGAGGTTGGATGGGTTGGGTGATTGGGTACATGGGTGGGTCGGTGGGTGGGAGGTTGGATGGGTTGGGTGATTGGGTACATGGGTGGGTCGGTGGGTGGGAGGTTGGATGGTTGGGTGATTGGGTACATGGGTGGGTCGGTGGGTGGGAGGTTGGATGGGTTGAGTGGTTGGGTAAATGGGTGGGTCGGTGGGTGGGAGGTTGGATGGGTTGGGTGATTGGGTAAATGGGTGGGTCGGTGGGTGGGAGGTTGGATGGGTTGGGTGGTTGGGTAAATGGGTGGGTCGGTGGGTGGGAGGTTGGATGGGTTGGGTGATTGGGTACATGGGTGGGTCGGTGGGTGGGAGGTTGGATGGGTTGGGTGGTTGGGTAAATGGGTGGGTCGGTGGGTGGGAGGTTGGATGGGTTGGGTGATTGGGTAAATGGGTGGGTCGGTGGGTGGGAGGTTGGATGGGTTGGGTGGTTGGGTAAATGGGTGGGTCGGTGGGTGGGAGGTTGGATGGTTGGGTGATTGGGTACATGGGTGGGTCGGTGGGTGGGAGGTTGGATGGGTTGGGTGATTGGGTACATGGGTGGGTCGGTGGGTGGGAGGTTGGATGGGTTGGGTGGTTGGGTAAATGGGTGGGTCGGTGGGTGGGAGGTTGGATGGGTTGGGTGGTTGGGTAAATGGGTGGGTCGGTGGGTGGGAGGTTGGATGGGTTGGGTGATTGGGTAAATGGGTGGGTCGGTGGGTGGGAGGTTGGATGGTTGGGTGATTGGGTACATGGGTGGGTCGGTGGGTGGGAGGTTGGATGGGTTGGGTGGTTGGGTAAATGGGTGGGTCGGTGGGTGGGAGGTTGGATGGGTTGGGTGATTGGGTACATGGGTAGCTCGGTGGGTGGGAGGTTGGATGGGTTGGGTGATTGGGTACATGGGTGGGTCGGTGGGTGGGAGGTTGGATGGGTTGGGTGATTGGGTACATGGGTGGGTCGGTGGGTGGGAGGTTGGATGGGTTGGGTGATTGGGTACATGGGTGGGTCGGTGGGTGGGAGGTTGGATGGGTTGGGTGATTGGGTACATGGGTGGGTCGGTGGGTGGGAGGTTGGATGGTTGGGTGATTGGGTACATGGGTGGGTCGGTGGGTGGGAGGTTGGATGGGTTGAGTGGTTGGGTAAATGGGTGGGTCGGTGGGTGGGAGGTTGGATGGGTTGGGTGATTGGGTAAATGGGTGGGTCGGTGGGTGGGAGGTTGGATGGGTTGGGTGGTTGGGTAAATGGGTGGGTCGGTGGGTGGGAGGTTGGATGGGTTGGGTGATTGGGTACATGGGTGGGTCGGTGGGTGGGAGGTTGGATGGGTTGGGTGGTTGGGTAAATGGGTGGGTCGGTGGGTGGGAGGTTGGATGGGTTGGGTGATTGGGTAAATGGGTGGGTCGGTGGGTGGGAGGTTGGATGGGTTGGGTGGTTGGGTAAATGGGTGGGTCGGTGGGTGGGAGGTTGGATGGGTTGGGTGGTTGGGTAAATGGGTGGGTCGGTGGGTGGGAGGTTGGATGGGTTGGGTGATTGGGTAAATGGGTGGGTCGGTGGGTGGGAGGTTGGATGGGTTGGGTGGTTGGGTAAATGGGTGGGTCGGTGGGTGGGAGGTTGGATGGTTGGGTGATTGGGTACATGGGTGGGTCGGTGGGTGGGAGGTTGGATGGGTTGGGTGGTTGGGTAAATGGGTGGGTCGGTGGGTGGGAGGTTGGATGGGTTCGGTGATTGGGTACATGGGTGGGTCGTTGGGTGGGAGGTTGGATGGGTTGGGTGATTGGGTACATGGGTGGGTCGGTGGGTGGGAGGTTGGATGGGTTGGGTGATTGGGTACATGGGTGGGTCGGTGGGTGGGAGGTTGGATGGGTTGGGTGATTGGGTACATGGGTGGGTCGGTGGGTGGGAGGTTGGATGGGTTGGGTGGTTGGGTAAATGGGTGGGTCGGTGGGTGGGAGGTTGGATGGGTTGGTGATTGGGTAAATGGGTGGGTCGGTGGGTGGGAGGTTGGATGGGTTGGGTGGTTGGGTAAATGGGTGGGTCGGTGGGTGGGAGGTTGGATGGTTGGGTAAATGGGTGGGTCGGTGGGTGGGAGGTTGGATGGGTTGGGTGGTTGGGTAAATGGGTGGGTCGGTGGGTGGGAGGTTGGATGGGTTGGGTGATTGGGTAAATGGGTGGGTCAGTGGGTGGGAGGTTGGATGGTTGGTGATTGGGTACATGGGTGGGTCGGTGGGTGGGAGGTTGGATGAGTTGGGTGGTTGGGTAAATGGGTGGGTCGGTGGGTGGGAGGTTGGATGGTTGGGTAAATGGTTGGGTCGGTGGGTGGGAGGTTGGATGGGTTGGGTGGTTGGGTAAATGGGTGGGTCGGTGGGTGGGAGGTTGGATGGTTGGGTGATTGGGTACATGGGTGGGTCGGTGGGTGGGAGGTTGGATGGGTTGGGTGGTTGGGTAAATGGGTGGGTCGGTGGGTGGGAGGTTGGATGGGTTGGGTGATTGGGTACATGGGTAGCTCGGTGGGTGGGAGGTTGGATGGGTTGGGTGATTGGGTACATGGGTGGGTCGGTGGGTGGGAGGTTGTATGGGTTGGGTGATTGGGTACATGGGTGGGTCGGAGGGTGGGAGGTTGGATGGGTTGGGTGATTGGGTACATGGGTGGGTCGGTGGGTGGGAGGTTGGATGGGTTGGGTGATTGGGTACATGGGTGGGTCGGTGGGTGGGAGGTTGGATGGGTTGGGTGATTGGGTACATAGGTGGGTCGGTGGGTGGGAGGTTGGATGGGTTGGGTGGTTGGGTACATAGGTGGGTCGGTGGGTGGGAGGTTGGATGGGTTGGGTGGTTGGGTACATGGGTGGGTCGGTGGGTGGGAGGTTGGATGGGTTGGGTGATTGGGTACATAGGTGGGTCGGTGGGTGGGAGGTTGGATGGGTTGGGTGAATGGGTACATGGGTGGGTCGGTGGGTGGGAGGTGCCATGCCCACCTCTTGGCCAGCTCGCTGGTCAGTCGCTGGGCGTCCCTCTTGAGGGCGTCCCGCTCCTTCTGCGAGGCCTGGAGCTTCCTCTCCATGGAGGAGATGCGCTGGGTGAACTCCTCCGTCAGCTGGGTCAGGTCCGTCATCTCCATCTCCCGGGTCTCCTCCGACTGCTGGAGTTGGCTGAAAGAGTAAAGAATTTCAAATTCACAATGTAAAGGACATTGTCTTTGTTGTTGGTTTTTTTTTCTCTCAGGGGTGTTTGTAAAGGGGAAAAGGATTGACAGGTTACACTACATATGGGAAAACAACAGCAAATTACTGGAAATCTGTCGGTTAACTACCGGAAAACTACTGGTAAACTTTGGGTAAACTACCGGAAAACACTGGAAACCTTCTGGAAAACTGTTGGAAAACACCTAAAAAATTACTGGAAAACTGTCGGTAAACTACTGAAAAACACTAAAAAAAACTACTGGAATACTGTCGGTAAACTACTGGAAAACACTAAAAAAACTACTGGAATACTGTCGGTAAACTACTGGAAAACACCAAAAAAATACTGGAATACTGTCGGTAAACTAATGGAAAACACCGAAAACCTACCGAAAAACTGTCGGTAAACTACCCCAAAACACTGGAAAAATTACTAGAAAACTGTTGGTAAACTATCGGAAATCACTGGAAACCTTCTGGAAAAATGTCGAAAAAAAAAAACCCCGGAAAAATCAATGGAAAACTGTCGGTAAACGACCAGAAAACACTGGAAAACTGTTGGCAAAGTACCGGAAAACTGCCGGTACTACCAGAAAACACCAGAAAACTACTGGAAAACATATGAACTACATGTATCAGAGAATACCCCAAACATCATGATCACAAGACACATAACACTACTAAAGTGTCCCTGGTATGCAATCATGCACGTGTTACGTGTTCTACCATGGAGATATCAGAATTCCTCCATGGCTTCGGGTGTTTTCCGGCGTCTAGGATGTTTCCCGGTGTTTTCCAGAAGAGTTTTCCTAGCTACAGGGTCGGGCAAACAGGGCAAACTCCTCAGTCCTCGCCCAACGCCGGGCGGGCCTACCTCTTGAGGATGCTGACCGACTCGTGCAAGTCGGCATTCTTGTTGCTAAGTGACAACACCTGGTCCTCGCGGGCCTGTAGGACGAGAGCCATGTCCGCCAGTTTCTAGGGTTGCAAAAGACAAAACAATAGATGCTCCTGACTTTGCTGGACTGTCTTGAACGGTCAACATCGCAAATCAAGAAAAAGAAAAGGGCCTGATGTATCTATCCTAGCAGGACAAAGTTCCTGCTAGAAGCCCTCTGGTTATATCGGGTAATTGAAGTTGGGACTCCCACATGTAAATTTTTCAATAATCTGAATCTATTTCCGGTTAGAATTTGCAAACTGCGCCACAGCTGTTTGGGAGCGTTTAATTGATCTGCATTGATTTCAGTCAAATCTCGGCGCTGTAGATGAAATTCCTCTTCAGTTTCCCCGGGGACTGCATATACATGTAGTGTCTACCAGCCCAGGGCATGGACTGTACAATGGCATAGGCAACAGCATAGTTGTCGTGCACAGGCAAAAGGGTGCTTTATTTTCCATTTCAGGTATTGTTTTTTTTCTTTTCTTCTTACCCCCCCCCGGTAAGTAATTGGATACAATTTCATTTTATCTGCTTATATGCAATCGCCATTGAAACCAAATTTTCACTGGCTGGTATAGATTTTTTTACAAAAATAGTCTTTTTAATCAAAAATGTTCTTGAACACCCTGCATGTTGTAATTTTGTAATTTTGTTTTTGCTTTTATCTTTGTCTTCAGCCCTTTGAGGCCTTTTGGGGCAATTTGGCGCAATTTATTTTTATTATAATTATTTCACTGCCGGGATTAACTCGTAGTCAGAGCAATCGCAAATTATCCAAAATCTTACCTTCAGCAAATTCTCGGTTTGCAATGGACCCTGGGAGGTATCGGCGCCGTTGCCCCCGGCGATGTCCACCCCAGCTGTGCTTGCATCCGACATGCCAGCTGTTCAACAAAGCGACAAGATTGGAAATAAGAATATTGGGGCTGTTGTAGTTTTTTGTGGTGGGGGGGGGGGGCTGGGGGTGGGATGGGGAGAGGAAAATGTTACAAAGTTTTTCATATTCTGATTGTATGAGGAACAAACATGGGGGTGTGGGGGTAAGCTTGGGCGGTTTTTCGGTTTTTCCTGTTATTTTGTTTTTTGGGGGGGGGTTTGATTTTTTCCAAAACTGCCCAAGGCTAATGTATGTTGGGGGTTTCATCAGCAGTTAGGAGAATTAAAAAAAAAAAACATGTTTCTCATTTCTGCCTACTTCCCTTTTGGGGGTTGCCTGAATTTAGTTATGATTTTGGAAAAATGCATTAAAAAAACACTGAAAAAGTCCACAAATTCATCGGTTATTATTAAAGCAATACTCAATGACAATTTATAATGTATACGTTCAGTTCTCTTGAACAGCAAAACTTGTGTTTCATTTCAAAAGTGTCTTTGGACGGTAGAAACACTAATGGTTGCGGGAAATTCTAAAAGGGCGGCCCTTTTGAAAACTAATTAAAAAAAAAATTAAACAATTAAAGGTCCCCTCTTCCTCCTTTAAAAAAAAAACACGGACAAGAAACATGTTTGTTTTTTTATTTGACCTTAAAGGATCCATGGCCTTAATACACAATCCATGTTAATGACAATAAAGTTCAACAGGGCACATACATGAACTGTGTATGATAGTGTAAGCTACAGCACTTAATAGGCCCAATACAACATGTGGAAGATCGGAAAACATTGATGTCCACAGATTTCCTTCTAATTTACACATTTTGGTCATGATAGAATCCTCATGTTTAAATCTTACGGTCTGGGATGCTGTACATCTCTTCACTTAAACATTGACAAATAGTTTATTACTCGTGAGTAATAACAAGTTTCTTACACTACACAACGGTGAGAAAACCGTAATGTTTTTTTGCCTTTTTCTACTTTCTCAGATTACCATTTGAGCTAAAACCTTCGCAGGATTTCTTTTTTGGAATGTTTAATTTGCTTATGAAGCTGATAGTGATAGAAGACAGCACATACACTGTAGTATTGTTGAGGTCTCAAGATAATTTTCCCCTTATTAAATTAACATTGAAAAAATGAAACATGAGCATGAATCATTTAGTTATATTCCCATCTGCCCATGCTGATTTGCTGACTCAGCGCTCAGTTCACTAACTCATCAAATCATATCCTGGTACAAAGTACATGTTCATGTACATGTACATCATTTACATGTACATGTAATGTATGTTAGTAACACATCCATATGTACTACATACAGTACATGTACAAAACTACATTGTACAATGTACATGTACGGTACATACATGTAAATATTATGTACAAACTACAATATGTAGTGTACAGCATTTACAATGTACCAGTAAGTTCAGTAGTCAATTTACACTGTACAATGACTTGTACTACATGCACTTTTAAACATAAACATGTACATGAAAATTGTAAACACACACAGTCTTGTACATTGTACATGTACATTATGCATGTACATGTTCACACGTAACATGTACATGTACATGAGTACATGACATGTGTATGTGTACAGAACTACAGGTGTACATGTACTGTACCGGCCTACCGGGTACATGTACATGTACATGTGCACATAGTACCGTACACTATGGACTTGTACAATGTACATACATATACACAGTGTGTACATACATGTACTGTCACTGTATAGATTGGTTTTGGTGAGAATTTTTCAACTAGTTGCCCATTTGAGCTTTGAATAGGGGAAAACAAGGTCTCAAACTATTGTTCACTTAGCGAATGCACTTCTGTGCTGCACAGTCCATTGACATGTAAATGGTTGGAAAAAATAGATTGGGTGTGTCCAGAATTGAAAAAAAGTGGGCACACTAAGGTTTGCCCTCAGTTTCTCCGACTGAACGAACACCTTTGTTAACTTCATTTTAGTACTGGGTCTGCAGCACATGAATATATTCATAAGCTATGCAGTACAAACAGGTTAGCAATAGCATAAGACAGTCGGTCCATTACCACTACATCAAATAAATGCGATTATTTGGATTGCAATTTGAATCGCGATTCAAACTCCACTTCTTTGCGTGTGGGGACACAATAAACGTGATTATTAGCGGGATTCAGACTCCACTAAGAGTGATTTTTTTTCTAGAATAATCGCGTTTATTTGCGACGCGATGTGTGTGGGAACGCTCCGCTCAAATCGCATGCTAGTTTTTTTTAAGCCCACGATGCATTGCGCGCGCATGGCATTTCCCGCCAACAGCTTACTGCCAGGAAGTTCAGCACAGGGTTTGTTTACATTCGTCAGCGAGTCCCACCATTCCCGCTTGCGCAGCGCGACCACATACTAACCGCAAGCGGCTCGCGTTTATTTGCGATGCGATTATTTGGCCTGTGTGGACACGACAAAAAAAAAAAAAGGTTTTTGAATCGCGATTCAAATCGTGATTATTTTCGTAGTGGGAACGGCCCTAGTAGACAGTAGATGATGAACTTTTGAAGTCTGGCACATGCACATGTACAACCAACTTTAGGATTTATACATTGTCCAGTTACAGTAAATCTAAAATCTTGGCCAAAAGGTTGGCCAAATCTTTTGAAACTGAGACTCGTCTGATTTTTTGTTCTTCTAAAAAAAAAAAAAGCGTGAAAACTGTAAAAGTTGTTCACACTGTGGAACAGTTTCAAAAAAGTTACAATTAATATATGTTTTGTGATTTATCTTTTTTTACTTTATGCAAAATTGGAGAGCCAGTGCTCATAATTTCATTGAACTTCTCATTCAGCAATTCTTGAGGGTGTTACCATGTCCAGGTACTGTTTGGTCTTTGGTGCTGTTACTTTGTCAAATTTCATGTTTCAATTATGCCATAATTTTTTCTTACCCTGAAAAATAGTAGATGAATGAAACTGTGTAATAAGTGATATATGCAAACAATGTTGCCAACTGCTTACTGACTAAAATTACCAAAATGCAAATCTCAAAATTTCGTGAGCCTGATGTTTCGATCCCAGCAGGACCTTACTCAAAGGTACATGTACCCTGCCTTTGAGAAAGGTCCTGCTAGGATTGAAACATCATAGCCACAACATTTTGAAACAACAGCTTACATGTATGTCTAGGTGCGTCACATTTCCATGAAAAATACTGCTACATGGGTAAGGGCGGTGTACACACACAGATGACTGGATGGTGTCAAATAAAAACCCCCAGATGATACATGTACAATTTCACATAATAATGGAAAACAAATTGCAAAGAAAAGGGTTACTTTCTATGCATTTACCGGGGGGGGGGGGGGTAAGCAATTTAATCCATTCTGCAATCACACGTGGGCCATTATTTTGGTTAATCCTCAATGCATTTTTTAACATAAACTACCCTGTAGATGAAGTCTGCTTTTTTCAGCTGTGCTTTTAAGTTTGATCATGTACATGCACAATATCTAGGGTTCATTTCCATCAATTGATTCTTTGTTTTTAGTCATTTCCTCGGAGCATACATATGTTTTCTCTCTCCTATTAGTATTATGTACATGTACCTGGGAGCACAGAGCAAGGTTTACATGATGTATACAGTACGTGCATGCATGCTGAGGTTCCATGGGCCAGATTGGATAGGGAAAGATTGCGAGTGAGCGCTTACGCAACCGAGAGATGCGATTGCGAGATTCACGGAAAGGGTGCAGGCACCCTTCAGTTTTTAGGGCTTTAACAGATAAAATTGAGCAGTTTGAGATACCAGTTTGTCATAAAACCCCCCCAAAAAAACCAAAAAACATTTCCAGAAATCCAAAGAAAAACAATCCTGAAATTTCCGTCTTACATACGTCTTACAGTCTCCTGACGACGAGCAGAGTACACACTGCTCGAAACGTTGAGTCACCGGCTCTTTTCAGAGCCACACTCAGTCTCAAAAGAGATGACAAACATGGTGTCACCGCAAACCAATTAATAATACGTCTTACAGTCTTACATCCCTGGAATGAGTCTAAAGTACTGTAATAAGTGCGCGTAATGTAACACATGTAGATGTACGTGCAGAAACATATAGTAACGTGCGAGGAAACATGTTTTCATGATACATGCTAAACACAGTCCTTTGCACATGCTCGGGAGTTATTTTCATGTGCATTTTTCACAACCGTTTTTGCCTCGGAAGCGGCGTGTTTTCGGAGGCAAAAACCCGAAGTGGCCCGTGAAAGAAGCGAGGAGGTGGCCGGGCCGTTTTACAGAGAAGCAGGGACAACGCTGGGTAACGCAAAGTGCAAAAGGCATGCACATGGACTGTCCATGTGCAGCGCGTGCACATTTTATGCATGCATACATGTGTACATCATGATTCATGAAGGAACACTGTCTTGATTGGAGATCTACGGTATGTATTCACAGGCATGCAACTGTTGAATTGTAAAAAAAAAAGAGGAAAATGTTCGATTGAAACTGGGAGCGCGAAGCACGAAGCCCTTACAGCGTGGGGTTTGGGGCCCACTTAAGGGCCCCCGAAAATTTTGGATTCTAGATGCTCTGTGGTGCATTCCGAGCAGTTTTTGACCACTTATGACAAGTTTAAGCTGAGTGACAGATTTTAACCTTTTTCAAGGCATACACCCAGAAAATTGAACTTTTGTTGACACAAAATGAAAAGTAAACATCAAAGTTTTTAACCTGATCTCAGCATGTGTTTTAAATAATAGTTAGGGGAGAAGAAATATCCTTTTTTTTCGGATGTTTTATTTTTTTTACGGCAGAATTAAAGAAAACGCGGAAATCCGCAGATCCGCGGAAAAGTTGCATGCCTGTATTCATCACTTTTGCTGAAAAAAACCCCAGCCACACCAAAACCCCCAGAAAAAAACACAGCCTTTTACTCATTTCTGAACTATCGGTGAATTGAAAGTTAGCCCCGCTTTGCACCTAATCCTTTTTTTTTTAAATCACAATATGGACACCTGCTGCGATGTTGAATGTTCTGTTCATGTACCGTAATTCACCTTGCCAGCGAATGCCTTTGTGATGTCTGCATGGGCCATTTCAACCATGAAAGCAATACCTGGGGAGATTGATGTTCTTTCGGGGTTTTTCCATCAGTGCAAAAGGACCCCATGCAAAGGCTAAATCGTCATGCCCTTGATTTTCTTATTTCCCCACTGACTGTTGCCTCGTAGTAGTAGTGTACTGCTTGTTGAGTGTTGACGACAAATTTAACGGCCACATAATCCATTATATGCATACAGAACTTGCGCATGTATGTAGATGTTCTGTATAGGATCTCATCTGCTTACAAATGTTGGGCTGTTGAATTTCATTTAACAGACTCAAATCAGAAATCTACGCGTAAGAAAAACAAAATGATGCTGTGACATTCTGACCCAAAGAAAGACACTACTCTGTCTTTGAGAAAAAAATCCTGCTGGGACTCTCAAAAAATGTCTTCAAATTGTTAATTTTTAATTTTTTTAATTTTTTTTTTTTTTTTTTTTTTTTGGGGGGGGGGACTGTGGGAGAAATATCATGTCCAATATCAATATCATGTCCAAATTTGTCACGGCCGGACAATTTTTTTTAAAACCATGAGGACCTTTCTCAAAGGCAGAAATATTAGGCCAATAGGCCCCGTAATTTTTTTGAGAAAATTGAAATTCCCAAAAATTGTCTGGGGCCTGAAGTTTCCACAGTGGGTCGAAAAGTCCAACGCGGACACGACGTCTCATGCATTTGTATTGACTAGTCAGTCGGTTAAGTTTTACCCGTCGGTGCAGTTAATGTATCTACGTCGATAATCCAAGTGCGGATGCCGGTAAGATTTACCCATTAGAATGTTACCCAGGGTCTCGGTAAAGAAAAAGTCCAGTGCGAAGATGCGAACATGGCTTAGGATAGAAGAGATATATAACAGGACCGATATATGACGCTTAACCACCGTCGTTGAGCCATGCTGGTACCCCGTAAATTGTGTGGGGACTATACAAGGACGAGTTTTGTAAACCAGCGTAGGTTAGGCTTAGGGTGCTACGGTTAGGGTTATGGTTACGGTTAGTGTTTGAGTTCGGGTTGGGTTAGCGTTACTGATAGAGTTAGGATTAGGATTAGGGTTAGGTTCAGGGTTAGGGTTGTTAGGGTTAGGAATTTAGGATTAGGATAAGGGTTAGGGTTGTTTCGTGCTTGTGCCTGTAACTACCCGAGAAATGCATGAATAAATGAATGAATGAATGCGGGAAGCCTCAGCAAAACCTGGCTTCGCGCATGCGCACTTATAGCTTAGCCACGGTGGTTAAGTGTCATACGTCGTGACGCTTATATGCCTCGGATAGAAAGCCTACAGCACAGAAGCACTGTAGCCAATTTTTTACGAAACGTTGCGTAAGTCTTCCACCACAATGGCTCTTTTCTGCAGTATTTAGCAAAGGCAGCAAAATATTGCCGTAAGTAACGCAACAAAATGTTGCGTACGCAACATTTGAAGTTTAAGTGAAATCACTGGGAATCAAGTGCTGCCCCAATGACCCAGGCTAACCTACCTCCATCTCTTCCCTTCTCCGTGCAAGGAACGGCGGCCGCGTCCATGTCGAAGGCCTCCCCTCTGCGCGACGGCTCGCTCGAGATCACCTCTCCCCGCCCCTCCTGGGTGGGTGTGAGGCAGCCCTCGCGCAGCTCGTCGCCAGCGCCGAAGCCCCCCTCCGCCGCCGCTGCCTTGAAGGAGGCGGTGGAGGCCGAGGGCTCCCTCTCGTCCTGGTCCTCCGACTCCACGTCGGCCGAGTAGGCGGCCGACCCGCGCCGGCTGTGGAAGTCCGTCCCGGTCTCGTCCAGGAGGGCGGGGCTCTGGGGCCGGGGGGCGTCGGCCGCCTCGTGGAACCCGTGGAACCGCCCCTCCGAGATGATGCTGAAGTCGCTGTCGGGGCTGCGCTTGCCCGTGGAGGCGGCCGACGAGAAGTGCTTGGGCGACTGGGCCTCGGGCGAGCCGCGGGCGTCGTAGTTGCTGAGCGACGAGCGCTCGCTGCCCGCCAGCTCGGGGATGACCACAAAGTCGCTGCCGCTGCTGCAGGTGGTGGCCTGGCTGTCGGCGTTGGTCTCCACCGAGTGCTCTGACTTGGCGTCCGAGGGCGAGCCCTCGCGCGTCTTACTCCCCAGGTCCATCTCATCGGTGTCCTTGACGGCGGCTTCTTCGGTCTCCAGCGACTCTCCGTCGCCGTTGCCGCCGCCCGGGCCCAACTCCTCCGGGGTCGCGCGCCCGCGGAGCTCCGTCTGCGAGACGCTCATCAGCTCGTCCGCGGAGCGCGGCGACGCCTGCAGCGGGTGGTAGTCCTCCACGTCCTCCTTGGAGATGGGCACGAAGGAGGACGTGGAGCCCGTCAAGGACCCGGCGTCGGTCACCGAGATCTCAAGTGGGCTCAGTGGCTGCTGGCTGGCGTAGCTCGTTGTCGTCGCTGCCACCGGTCCGTCGAGGGCGATGTCCGACGCGCTCTCGTCGCACGTCCCGATCCCGTCCGAGGGCGGGTTCCCCTGCAGCACCTCCTCGGGTGCACTCTTCCGCGCTTTCCCGGCTTTGCCCGGCTGTTTCCTCACCGCCCCCTCCTCCTCCTCCTCGTCCGGCTGGAGCGGCGGGCTGGGGCTGCTGTCGGCCGGCTCCCGCCTCGTCGCTGGCTGGGTCCGACGGGCTTGGGACGACGGCCCGCCCGCCTTGGGCCTCGACCCGCCCCGCTTGGAGGGACTGGGATCGTTCAAGAATGCGCTGAAGAAGCTGTCGTCGCTCGGGATCTTACTGGCGGTGGCTGACGGCACTGGTGACAAATCTTTGCAAACGAAAAAAAAAAAACACCCACAAGAACATAGCATGAAAGCATATGCTGAGCGATAAAAGTCTGCTCTTCACAGGGGCATGACCTGCACACAGTCTGTGTACTGCGTGTGTATTAAGCCGTGTTCAGATGCTGAACCTGGCTGAGTTCCTGCCAGTTTTTTTGGAAAAATATTTTACCTATGATGTTCTGAGTTGTCTGATCACATTCAGTATTGCCAATGGACTTGGAGATCACATCCATTCCATGTCCTTAGATAGTGCATGGAAAAAAAGGGACAATCTTTCGGGTCTTTCGGGACAGTGGTGTTTAAAAAATTCTGAAAACTAACCCTCACTGCCTCAGGTTTCCGACCCTCGGAGGAGGATGGTTGCGATTACCGCAACTATCATAACTGTCATTTGTGTCAAGTTACAATCAGCCTTTAACAAAAAATTAGGCGGTCGGGCGATAGTCGAAAAACGTTACGCAGTGGCTGTTGTTACGGCAGTCGTCCATGTGGTTCCCTGACTTGATTGTATTTCGTCAGCATTGCATGCTGGTTGAACCAGTCTATTAGCTGATAGTCTGGTTCCAAGAGCTAAACATCCTGACAAATACTGTTAGTGTTAAGTCAGGGAACCACATGGACGACTGCCGTAACAACAGCCACTGCGAAAACGTTAACGACAGGTGTTTCCCTGCTGAAAAGCTTGGACCCTACTTTCTCCAGACCTCCTAAAAAAATTAAAAAGGGCAATTGTAAGGGTTCAAGCATGGAGGAATAAGGAGAGAAGTTACTCGTAGTACGTCAACAATCACAAACTACAAAGATAAAAAAAAAATAAAAAAATGACACTTGACAGAAAAGGTGGGCGGAGTTCCAATCAACGAAATTCGGAGCAAAAAATGGTAAACATCAATCATTCATTCATTGCCCAATGCCTCAGTAGGCTGAAAACCGAAAAAAAATAAACCACACCACGGACAACCCTTACCGGTTTTCGAGCGGGTGCCACGGGTGGGTTTGGCGGTGCCAGACGCACTGCCTGCCCGCTGGCCTGTGGCTGGTGTCTCGGTCGACCGCGGACGTTTCCCGGACTTTTCATCGGTGTCCCCCGCAGTCCCTCCCCGTTCGTCCTGAATATCCAGCACCCTGTCGATGGATTTCTGCGCCGTCGACAGGGCTGTCTTTGCGAAAACGCCCAGCCCTCCCGTTTCGAACCAACTCATTTTGGACAGAGACTGTCATGAAAACGTCAAGTAGATTTTTTCATTATTTCCCCCGTTTTCGTCGAAGCTTCGTGGGCCAAATTAATAAGTAATGTTACACGTCCTCAGTTTACCCATGGAGGAAGGTTTACCTACGTACAGTTTACCTTCATACAGCGGGCCACATAATAAACAGAGGGGTGATCAAATAATGGTAAGACCCAAATATACATCAAAGGCGATTTTACATTCAAACTAGCAAAACCATTTACCAACGTTAAGATTTTTTTTATAATATATTTGAAATAAATTTTAATATAACTAGGTTTTATCACTATAAAATGGTTATTTTTAATAAACATAAAAAATATGCAGTTTTGTTACCCCTTCACTAAAATGGTTACTTCTATTTTGTTGGACTAGTCTAGTATCCTACTCTCAATGTATTATCTACATGGATAATGATGAAGGAAATAGTCTGGTAAATAATTTCGTCGCATGAAAATGTTATCGGTTTGCCATTTTTTCTAATTTTTCCTATGAACGATTTTCCTTTTAATCATCGAAAAACAGAAATCATATATTGGGATTGATTTTTGAGCACGTAAAAAATAAATTTTGTAGAATTATTGTTCTAATAATCATAGACTAACGATTCCCCTCTCAATCCGGCCGTCCCCAGTAGCACAATTGGTTAGCGCGTTGTACTTATAGACAGTGACCCACGCGTTGCTGAGTCATGCAAAGGTTGTGAGTTCGAACCTCACCTGGGGAAGTATCCGGCATTTTTACAGTTTTTAGTTTCGTCTAATTTCATTGTTTAGGCACAACACCCACATTATCGCATTGACCTGGGGTTAAACTACACTTTTCTATGTCCAAATTTGTGATAATTACGACAAGTTTGCACCTAGATAAAGACTCTGAATAGGCTCCTCCATGCTCAGAGTAACTTGGACCTACAATCGTCCTTTTTAAAACTTGGACTATCGTCCGATCCCTCAAATTTTAAAAAGGGCGGTTGTAAGGACCAAGTTACTTTGACTAAATACGACTAGGGTAGCTACAGTAACTGTATAGCTCTTTTAATTTAAAGTTAAACTAAAATGTTTTTATTGTATCGTAAAAAAAAAATAAAAAAAAAATGGAGCACCAGGGCTATGGTTAATCATGGATATAATAATACCAATAGCTACATGTACTACTACATGTACTAGCATTTTGATATGTCTTAAAATTTAGTGGGCCTGACGTTTCGATCCTAGCAGGACCTTTCTCAAAGTCTGCCTTTGAGAAAGGTCCTGCTAGGATTGAAACGTCAGGCCCACTAAATTTTAAGATTTGCATTTTGGTAATTTTAGTCAGTAAGCAGTTTGCAACATTTTTGTATATCATTTTGTTATCAGTTATGGTATGCAAAGTTGCATCAGAGACCCAGTTCCCCTTTTAATATTTCAAAGTAGAGGGTGAAAACAAGATTTATATGATTCTGTTCAGAACCCCCCCCCTCCCCCCAAAGAAAACTGACTCGACAGGGACTTTTTTTGTGCCAGCACTTTTGCCATCTGAGCTATCCAGCCCTTAGATGGCAGCCTTCCCAAATAGTCTTTGCTGGGCTGGGGTGCCAGTCAGAAGCATTTTTTGTTTGACTTGTGGCATGACAGTATAAATACTTTTTCCATAATTTTTATATGACTTTTTATATGATTTTTATATGAAATTAATTTATTAATTTATTGCGCCCCTAGGTTTTAGGCTTATTAAAAAATCAATCACCCGCAGATGATCATTGGGACAAAGGTGCCCTTTTTACAAATACCGCCCTCTATGTTTGAAACAAAGGTTAGCATATAATTTTTTTTCCCACTGTTTTTCTCATGAAATGGTTGATGAATTTGGGGCAAAATTAAATCTTGGTTCATGCATCTTTATTATGCTGGGTTAGACAAAGCATGGACGTGATTATTTGACCTTGGCAAAATGGCGTACCCTACCTTTAAAGGGTCCAGTATTAGCTTTTGGAAATCTTGGACCTCTTCCAGAACCAGGTTTAGGCTTTAACATTGAGACCATTATTTTTCTGTCTCTCATTTGAAAGTGAAATGGAAAAAAATGGGAGGCCTACTTGGCTTTGTTTTGAAAAAGACTCCCTTCAACAATGAACTCCCAGCCCAATTTGTTTTCACCCCAGCTTTTGGATAACAGAGACGGAGCTGGAGCCTGAGCCAAAGCCAGAGCCTGAGCCAAAGCCAGAGCCTGAGTCAGAGCCAAAGCCTGAGCCAAAGCCAGAGCCTGAGCCAAAGCCAGAGCCTGAGTCAGAGCCTGAGCCAAAGCCAGAGCCTGAGTCAGAGCCGGAGCCTGAGCCAAAGCCAGAGCCTGAGCCAAAGCCTGAGTCAGAGCCAGAGCCTGAGCCAAAGCCAGAGCCTGAGTCAGAGCCAAAGCCTGAGCCAAAGCCAGAGCCTGAGCCAAAGCCAGAGCCTGAGCCAAAGCCAGAGCCTGCGTCAGAGCCAGAATCAGAGCTGATGGGGGGGGGGGGGTCGGAGATTATGGTAATGGAAACAGAGATCAGCCGCTATTAGCCGAGAACAATCAAAGCTAAACAGAGACAGATGATTTGAGTGACAAATGATTTTATTGTAAAAGGTTTAGTTACAAACTGTACAATGATGATTTGGCATGCATAAAGGCCCAATACAATACTGTGGAAGATCAGGAAACATCGATGTCCACAGATTTCCTTCTATTTTACACAGTTTGTAGATGGTCATGATAGAATCCTCGTGTTGAAATCTTATGGTCTGGGATGCTGTACTTCTCGAGAAATCTTCACTCAAACATCAACAAATAGTTTATTACTCGCGTGTAATAAAAAAATTCTTTCACTACATAATTTAGAGGGCCTGACGTTTCGATCCTAGCAGGACCTTTTTCTGCCTTTGAGAAAGGTCCTGCTAGGATCGAAATGTCAGGCCCACTAAATTTTGAGTTTGCAAATTTTGAATTTGCAGTTTGCAAATTTTGTGTACATCACTCTTACACTACAGAACGGTGCGAAAACTGTGCCTTTTTTTTTTAACTTTTTCTTCTTTCTCAGATGACTATTTGAGCTAAAACTTACCGGTACGCAGGATTGCTTTTTTTGGAATGTTTAATACACACACAAACTGTGGCAATCTTTTGACCTTTACCAATGTTGTATAGAGCCTAAAAAAAAAAGGATGTGTAAAAAAAACCCTGCCACCACAGAAGTTGTTTTTATCAGTTAATGCTGGGGACCATGCAAATGACGGACGGCATCGACCGAGGGTCTGCTGGAGTCTAATTCTAAAACAGTTCTGGGGCCAATTTCATAGAGCTGCTTAAGCGTAAAAATCTGCTAAGCACGAAATTTCTCCCCTGGTTAAAACGAGATTGCCAACTATATTTCACTCGATACTTGTTGTACTTGACTCATATTCTACAATTGGTTGCTTCATGTGAAATACAAGTGGAATTTTGGCTGGCAACCTGATTCTTTCTGAGGAAGATTTTTCATGCTTAAGTAACTTTTGGTGCTTAAGCGGCTCTATGAAATCGGCCCCTGATGAGAGCCTCAAAAGTTCGAGGGCCCGACGTTTCGATCCTAGCGGGACCTTTGAGAAAGGTCCCGCTAGGATCGAAACGTCGGGGCCTCGAACTTTTGAGATTCATGTATTGCAGGTCATTTTAGTCATTGATGAGCAGTTTGCAACAATTTTTTGCTTTTAGTTATGATTTGAGGTTAGTTGGATGCGAGTTGCGTGAAGCAGCAAGGAGTGTTAGCTTATTGCAGACAGTTGTGGACGAAATACAAAACTGTAACCGGTAACATGCAGTGTATAGAAAAATGACTTTGGTCTCGTTGGCAACCCTTTCCAAGAGATCCTCCCCAAAAAAAAAATCTCCTGCTAAGTTTGATTGGTTGGTTGACTGACTGGCCAGTTGGAGGACAAGTTGACCTGTTGACTGGCTGACTAGGTTGACTGGTTGGCATGGCTGTCTCTCTAAATAGTTCACTGGCTGGATGGTTGGCTGGCAAGTTGACTGGTTGGTTGATTGGTTGGTTTGGCTGATTGGTTGGCTCATTGACTGGTTAGTTGGTTGATTGACTGACTGGCTTCATGAATGGTTGCTGGATGGATGGTTGGAAATCTCCAGGCTGCATCCATGACTTTCTCGTCACTTCAACTCGTGCTGGTGAGCTTGGGGCTTGCAGACTTTGCTGCTGTAGAGATAGGAACAACAAATACAATTAATCACATGTTCATTCTAATACTTGTTTAGTCTGTGGTGTGGAAAAAGTGAATGAGACCTCTTTTATTTTGATACTTTCGTCCACATTGGTCAGCTTGAAGAAAAGGCTTTATACTAGTTATACCGTCAAAAACTGGTAACTGGAGGATACTGTTACTGTAGTGCAGCCCGACATATGATCTAGTAGTAGTATCATTCACTGTCATTCATTCAGTCATTTACTGTTACTGTAGTGTTAGTCAAGTGTTAGTATTGTACTGTAGTAATAATAATTAATATTACTGTGTTAGTAGTCCGAGTAACTTGGACCCTTACAATCGCCCTTTAAAAAAAAATTAGGGTCGGGCGATTGTAAGGGACTAAGGGTCCAAGTTACTCGGACTACTACTAGTACTACTACTTACTAGTACTACTACTACTTAGTACTACTACTAGTACTAGTGAGTACTACTCAGTACTAGTAGTAGTACTACTACTAGTACTAGTAGTACTACTAGTACTACTACTTCTACTTGACTATTTGTATTACTAGTAGTAGTAGTACTAGTAGTAGTAGTACTAGCTAGTACAAAGCAGTAGTACCGCTAGTAAGTAGTAGTAGACTAGTACTACTACTAGTACTTAGTAGTACTAGTAGTACTAGTACTAGTAGTACTAGTACTAAGTAGTAGTACTGTGTTAGTACATGGAGGAAGGTTAGTACTTCTCAGTCATTGTCATAAACATCATACTTTAAATTAAATAACGCACTCAAAAGGCACACCTTCTACCACCTAGGAGACACCCATATTCATCTAAACTTACCTTGTCCGGTGGACATGGGCTTTAGCAATCATTTTAAGCAATTTTGAGAAGGACTTTTGAAATGTTTTTAAATACACGCGCGTTGGAATGAGGATTAAAGTGTCGCCATTATTGTGTCGATGTGAAGTGAGCCCTCTAGCGGTCAGCCGCCAGCAACCTAGGGTTGCACGGTGTACAACAATTATTTTCTGAAAAATTCTGGTTTTTCCTGCAGACTATCCTTGAACCTGTTGATTTACTGCCAAAATGTATGCTTCATAATCATTAAGTAAAGTTTTTCATCAAACCTAATCCAAAGGGATTAATTTGCAGTTGAAAGTTAATCTTAGTCGTCTGGTTTTTTATTTAAACGCGGCGGGTTCCTGACACGACCTTGCAATAGCGCCCTCATCTTTATGACCAATAATTATTGTTGACTCCGCTATAAGAAAAAGAAACTTGCAAATGTGTTTGTACACTTCAGATCCCTCGATGACAGCAGAAAATGAGCTTGACTGTGATATTTATTACAGAGACCTTTTAATACACCACCATGGAGGGCATAGTAGCCCAATAAGCATGTTAATTCAATCACATTTCCCCACCAAATTTATGTGGGAAAGACTAACAAATGAATACAATTTCAGGGGACTTCATGCTTACATCCTATGCCAAAACGCGACCTTTTACATGTACTTCTCTTTCAAAGCATAGATGGCGGGGTATCTTCAATTTCCAGTGATTCCTCATCCTCCTCCTTCCTGGCTGCTCTGATCAAAATCATCCAGGTAATGATACGTCACTCCGATGATCTCCATGGCGACCGCATCCACCCTGCTCTCCAGCCCGCTCATTTCCGGTTGCCATGGTATCGAGGGGTCACGCCGGCACCGGCGACCGTTCGTCCGGCCAGCCGAAGGGTACAGGCGAGTCGGCTGAGCCGTCCTGGTCGGTATGACAACTGTTGCCAGGGCAATTATTATTCACTAGTCAAAGAGAAGATTCGTGACAATCGCCGACACCTAACCAAGCCAGGAAATACGAGTGGCATTTTCCGTTACAGCATCAAATTCGACCAGTTTGGTCAATTTTTTAAAGTTCTTTTAAAAAATCATGATTCTGGGGAAAGTTTAGGTCAAATTTCTTTCCCAAAGGGTTGTGACAGACAATGGCTATCGTCTACAAATATCGTCTACAATAGGTAAGGCCCCCACTGCAAAAAGAATGTGAATTCAGCATGTAGGCCCTGCATGTATTTATGAATTAAACTAATTGCAGAATGGCTGTTCCCAAAAGAGCCCCACCTAGGCTGGTTCCCGTCCCCTACTGGTCTCCAGACGTCTCACGTCCTGAGGACGTGATGAGGCGTCTGGAGACCAGGTAGGGGTCGGGAACCAGACTAAGCCCCACCAACAAACGCCTATTAAGCCACTTGTTATTGTCTGCAATTTCCAATGTACACAAAGATGACTCTTCACAAAAAAATATAAATGTATCCAACCGTTTCCAACGTAAAAAAAACCCCACAACCCCATTTAATAGCACGACACACAAACTCAAAACAATAATACACTTTCACATTATTGGTTTATTATTTATTTTGTAATACATGCAAATGCAATGCTTAAAAAAAATAAGTCACAAAGAACAGAGTGTCTTTGTTTTCTGATGTACTCGAGACGAAGTGCAGTGTTCAAAATAAAAACCAATATTTCAATAGGATATCGAGTCGGAAGAATGCAATCACCCCTGCAGTTTGTTATAGAACACAGAGAGCGTTCAGCAAAATGCAGAGGTTTTTAACCAAATGCAGTAGATAGCTAAATACATGGCACTGGTTATAATGATTAGAACACACTTAAAAATCACAATTAAGTTGAATTGGACAGAACCGAATGGGTCATTTGGACCGCTACTTTACCAAAGTTATTATGACTGTATGTATATGCAATGATACATTTTAGTTCCTGTAGAAGATTCCAAGTTCGTTTCAAAAAGAAACAGGTTAAGACAGGCAGCATAAGCCCCCATCTAATAACGTAGGATTGTGAAAAGCAAACTGATTGAGATCATGTTCCAAAAGCATCGAGTGAAATGCGGTTGGCAATCTCCTTTGTGAACCGTGAAAAGAATTTCTTGCTGAACAGATTTCCACACTTAAGCGGCTCTACGAAATTGGGCCCCAAATCTCAGGTTACAAAATCGAGGTGTGTTTGGGGCAGTTGTGAAATTGTGACCTAACAAAAACCAGCTTCATTTATTGGCACTGAGTGAGTGTAGCTCACTAGGTGTTGATCTGTGAAACATCGTCAACACTTTCTTGGTTCCAAGCTCCGGAAAAAAGCCACCCGTACGGACAGAAGTCAGCTTTTTTTTTTAGCACTTCCTAGACAACTGGCTTGCCAGTCGTGGTCCCAGTACATGCCATCTCCTTGTTTCATAACCATACTTGCTGCCTGACATCAATGGGAAAACAAAAGACGACTTGACAGTTGCTAGCTGACCGAACTACAGTGTATTCTGCGCAAACGCTCACCGGCCAATTTGGCAATGAGCCGATCGGCGCACGTTGTTCCCTAATGTCCTTCAAATACCTCGACACTCTGACAGAAAAAAAGAACCACACACAACGTGCCTGTACTCGACAAGGTACCGGAAACCACACCCTTGAATCCCAGTGTGATTTCAGAAGCTTCATCTGCTGGACAGAAAGAAAACATTACGAACAAACTGAAAAAACCTTTTCTCTCACCGAAGATGTTTTTTAAAAGTGTTCCACCTTGCCTGCACCTCATCAAGGTATATCATTAATTCATAATATCATTTTTAACTACGTACAAACTATAATTATCAGCCACAATCAAGGAGAGGAAAAACAAAACACATGAAGTAAGTTCTACTATATCGAAGCAACTAAAAAATCGCCGGCCTGGTTACTATGACATAATGAGTACACACCACTCGGATGCTTTTAATGCAAGGAACCTTTTGCATACACTCACGCCGCTGAAAGGCAATACAAAAAAAAAGAATAATGTAAAAACAAAATCCCACCAAACTAACGATATGAAACGAGTGACTGTAAAACATCCCTGGTGACTTCTAGAGATTCGATAATGCTGGAAGTTGACATTTTAGAAGCTAAAGGCCCTATACAACATTGGTAAAGGTCAAGAGATTGCCACAGTTTGTGTGTTAAACCATAAAACATTCCCAAAAAGCAACACTGCAAAGGTTTTAGCTCAATTTGTAATCCGAGAAAGTAGAAAAGGCCAAAAACCGTCACGGTTTTTGCACCATTTTGTAGTGTAATACTTTATTACTCGCGAGTAATAAACTATTTGTTGATGTTTGAGTGAAGATTTCTCGAAAGGTGCAGCATCCCAGACCGTAATATTTCAGCATGAGGATTCTATCATGACCATCTACAAGCTGTGTAAATAAGAAGGAAATCTGTGGACATCGATGTTTCCCGATCTTCCCAATGTTGTATTTGGGTCTTTAAAAGACATCAAAGATCAGGATGATTTACCTTCTGTCTGTATCAAATATTATTGTCTGATGCGTCTGAATTTGATTGCTTGGATGTCAATTGTAGTTCTTTAAGAGCTACCCGGTATTCGCATTTTCAATAACATCTTCCCATTTAGTCCGTTAATAGAGTGTTGTACACAAATGTTGCAAACTGCTTACTGACTAATCTTAAACAAAAATCAATATTTTCTGTTTGTTAGTTCAAACAGATGGATTTGATATTTTCCAGTGACGCAATGCGCAAAAAGCTATTAGTATGGTAATGATTAAATCATCTATTTGATCTTTTTGGGGGGTATTTTGGGAAGAGAAAAGGTTCGTCCCTTATCTTCCGTCAACTGCAGTCTACCATCATTCTCTATCTCCAAAAGTCTAGGCAGATAAATCGTAAAGCTTCTAGGTAAAAGCACCGCTCCTGAGGAAACTGAATGCTCCGTTTCTTTCCCTTTCTCATATTTACAATTTCATAAAATAAGGAAGATTGATATGCTACCCATAGTAACAAAGGCCGTTTTCAAAATGAAGGCTTAGGCTCGGGCTCAGGCTTCGTCTTCTCTGTCTGACAAAACCTGAAACTCCAGGCTGTGGTTTGTTTCCAAATTTAAAGGTTCGTTGGCCTGATAGGTAGGCCTACAGGGTATTCAACAAGAAACTGGGGCCAAACTCTTGGTTTTTAGATGCCTGTGATATTATAACGAGTAAGATGAATATGACCAAAGCCTAAGCCCGAGCCTTCATTTAGAAAACGGCCATAGTATAACCCACGCAATACAAACAAATAATAGTGCAGTGGTGGTATATAGTGCTGGCTCCTTCTCTCCATCGCATGCATTTGACAAATTGTCTGCCTTTTCAGATTTGAATGGTGTTTGTTTTTTCTGAAGGTGGTTGAATTAATTATAAAAAAAAAAAAAAAAAAAAAAAATGCCAACAAGTAACCTCAGAAATTGACAGAAATTCATCTTTTTAGAATATCCAAACGCTTCTGTTACTTCGTAATATCAGTAGCGGTGGAAAAAATTTGGCTGAATATTTGGCAATGCAAAATCCTTAAAGCCGGCACCGTTCCCTGATCTAATTCTACCCTGATTCCGATGTTTTGGCGGAGAAAATACCCAGTCTGCAAACAGTTACAAAACAGACGAAAAAATATGATTTTCACAGTGTTCAAGCGCATGTCGAGTTTATGTTTTTATGTCATTGGCAAATTTGCAATAC
Organism: Luidia sarsii; assembly: GCA_949987565.1. NCBI lineage: Eukaryota > Metazoa > Echinodermata > Asteroidea > Paxillosida > Luidiidae > Luidia > Luidia sarsii. Next base: position 2,639,169 of record OX465104.1, on the reverse strand, counting down.
AAAGAAAAGTGAGCATGGGCAGCAATTTTAGCTATGAGATAAATAACAACCATTGTAAAAAGTGACCATCATAATAAGCAGTACGGTAGAAGTTATGCATCCTGTGCATCAATGCTACCGGAGGCCGGATGTCTATTGTCAGCAGCAATGAAGGCTTATTCCTTACTACCGGTACTACATTTTTGCATCCATAACTGAAAAAAAAAAAAAACTGATGAAAAAAAAAAATCTTAAAAGTTTTTTTCCCTATGAGTGTGGAAGGCGGGAGAAAGTATTGATTTGAGTCAATGGTACTAGAAGAGTAGAAAGATGGATAAAGCTTTTATAATGCATAAATAATTCTGGATTTTTTTTCTACAAAATGGGATCGGCGTCTTAGAGGGAGTGACAGAAACAGGGGTTGGGAGTGAGTGGAAGAGTGTGGATTGTGGCCAAGATTTGTGCTCATTGGTGCTTAAAGACCCTATACAACACTGGTGAAGGTCAAAAGATTGCCACAGTTGTGCTCAAAACCATTAAACATTTGTCATAGGTTTGAGTGAAGATTTCTCGGAAAAGTACAGCATCCCAGACCGTACGATTTCAACATGAGGATTCTATCATGAACATCCACCAAACTGTGTAAATTAGAAGGAAATCTGTGGACATCAATGTTTTCCGATCTACCCAATGTTGTATTGGGCCTGTAAAAGCCTAGAGACTCCCTTAAAAAAAAAACACCCGGGGGTCAGTGACGAGTTGCCAAGGTGAGGTGGGTCATGTGCAGGCAACCTGGAAGTTCAGAGGCCTTACAAAGCATTTTGTCTGAACGGTATCAGCATGAGAAACAATACAATTCAAAAAAAGCAAGCGGTAGTGTCTTGCTGATGGCAGCATCCTGGGTAGTGGGGGTAGACGGTCGCACAATCCAGCAACTCATTCCCAGCCAAAGTCTGAAACGAGATGCTAACTTCCCTCTCCCTCAACACCTGGTCATCTCTTTCTCCAAGCGACCGTAGGAACAGGGAACGATCTCAGCGGTGTAATAAAAGTCTATTTCTCCTTAAACGTCCAAAGGCACATTCCGCATTAAACATAACACCAAAAATACCGAGGAGTACAAATGGCAAGTGAGTTTAAACAAGTAAACATCTACAAATAAAGGACGAAAAACCGAAAAAAAAAAAAAAAAAAAACCGATCTCGGGGGGTAATCGGAAGTGCCGACTGCCTGACAAAACAAAAAACCACCTCTCATCGGCAAACACGCAGATACCAGCCGAGAAGGGGAGTGTAGTCGACAAAGCCCAGACAGGTGAGTAGCCCTGGCGCTGGCCGTCTGGATTTAGGCAGGTAACGAGAGCTTCTTGCCTTGCAGAACTGCAGAGGGATGGAAGGGGGGGGGGGGGGATCAGAGAGGAGGAGGGTGCGAGAAGAAAGATCAAGAGAAGAGATTAATGACGACGGCATAAACATTCAACACTCCCGATGCTTGCTTGATTTCATTTCTTAAAAGCCCCATACACAACATTGGTAAGATCGAAAAACATAAAAAAGATGGTTATAGTAGAAACCTTGTACTGAAATGTTGTATTTTTGGAGAAAAAGAGTACAGAAATAATTTACGTCTCACCCCGAGATCTGAATTATTTCTCCGAACAATACGTTGAATACGTTGAAACAAATGAAGCGGTTTTCACGATTTTCTCGAGACTCGGTTGGCGGATTGAGCTGAAATTTTCACAGGTGTGCTATTTCATGCATAATTATGTTGGATCAGGCAACGTATGGATGCTATTCTTTGACCTCGACCAATGTTGTGTTATCCCTTTAAAGCAGCACAGAAATCGTCCAGACAAGAAACCAGTCAAATAGAATCTTAATTCTTAACGTGACGTTAAAAATGTTGCTCAACAGCTAAAAATGACCCCAAATGCAGATTTTAAGTTGCAAACTGCTCACTGACTAAAATGACCTGCAATACATAAGTCTCAAAAGATAGAGGTCCTGACGTTTCGATCCTAGCAGGACCTTTCTCTTTGCCTTTGAGAAAAGGTCCTGTTGGGATCGAAACTTCAGGCCCTCTAACTTTTGAGATTTTAAAATCTTGTAAGGTCAAGCATTTTGATACAAGATAGACCTTTCCGCAAGGTTGAAAATTCTTTCATTCTTCTTATGCACAATACTGGTAGGATCAAAATGCCGTGCCTCATAATTTGGTAAGATTTCTGGTGATATACAAAAATGTTGCAAACTGCTTACTGACTAAAATTACCAAAATTCAAATCTCAAAATTTAGTGGGCTTGACGTTTTGATCCTCTCAAAGGCAGAGTGACAAGACGTTTTGTTCTTGTCTCTCTGCCTTTGAGAAATGTCCTGCTAGGATCGAAATGTCAGGCCCACTAAATTTTGTGGTAAGATTTCTATGAGAATTTGGTTAGTGAAGAGAAGAATTTGGTTAGAGAAACCCCAAGACCACAAATGGCAATTGTACTATAGCTTCCAATGAATCCCAAAGTGTGCACGCTTACACACACGAATAAAAACATGTATACCCATTTTTGTATCCTTGTTGGAGACAATCTGAGACATTGCTTTGTTCTCGTGCACGGTGCACTATACAACCGACTGAGAAACAATGTTTTAACAATGTACCCATTTCAACCACATTCACTTTCCTGGGTAGAAATGTGGACCATATGTCCCTTTTATATTATAACACTTGATTTTACAATGGATTCTTACCCATAACAAATTTCCCAATTTTTAAGTTATTTTCAGTTTTGTGAAAACCTTATGGAGACCTATACACCTTTACAATTTCCCTGTGGAGACCCATTCAACCTAATGGACTAGGTCTCCACAAGGCACTAGATTCGCGCCCATACCTTGTACAAGTTGGTGTAGATAGAAGTTAGAACAGGGATTTTTATCAACAGCTTACAGGGTTGTGTGGTTGTCTGATGGAAACCCTATGCCAATGGGTGCTGTTTCTGAAAGCTGCTGCATACGCCACATGGAAGTATTCCAACATTTGGGAGCCCTAATTTTCCAAGCCAAACTTGGCATCCAGCTTACAAAGTTAAGCTTGAACCTTGTTTTAGAACTGTTGGTTGATAGGCACTAATTAACCATTATAGAAATTCTTGTCAACAATACACTTTATCTATCAGTAATTGAGGTCCTTTCTACCAGTAATTGTTTGAAAAGCATGCGTGACTATTGTGTGTGACATTGCTGTATAAAAACCATTGAACATCTTTGAAGGGGTCAGTTGCATAAGAGATGGCATCCCAAAATGAATGACACTGACAGACACCCATCACTTAATTGCATGCAATCTACAGCCACAATGAAATAATCTATATTACCTGGAGAAAACAGAACCGAAGGGACTATTGTTTGAAGGGACTATTGTTTGAATGGACTATTGTTTGAAGGGACTATTGTTTGAAGGAGCTATTGTTTAAAGGGACCATTTTTTGAAGGGACTATAGTTTGAAGGGACTATAGTTTGAAGGGACTATTGTTTGAAGGGACTATTGTTTGAAGGGACTATTGTTTGAAGGGACTATTGTTTGAAGGGACTATTGCTTGAAGGGATTATTGTTTGAAGGAGCTATTGTTTGAAGGGACTATTGTTTGAAGGGACTATTGTTTGAAGGGGCTTTTGCTTAAAGGGGCTTTTGTTTGAAGGGACTATTGTTTGAAGGGACTATTGTTGAAGGGCTTTTGTTAGAAGGGACTATTGTTTGAAGGGACTGTTCTTTGATGAGACTATTCTTTGAAGCATAATCAGGGATAACTTAATCTCCTGATCACTCTCTTCCATCACACGTGAACCCTTTGGACCAGCATCTTGGTATAATGCATGTTGTTTATGAGTGAACATTTTTGAGAAGATGACATTGGAAGCTGCCAGCCAGAAGAATCAAGGTACTACTTGAATGAAACTGAACAGATGGCTGTAGTTCCAAAGTCAAGTACGCACGTGTCTGCAGGATTTTAACCTCTGCACTCACTCGGGTTATGTGTAATCTTTCTCAGAAAAAATAGTCAACATTTTGCACAATCTCCATGGAATCACAAAAGTTAGAGGGCCTGATGTTTCGATCCTAGCAGGACCTTTCTCAAAGGCAAAGTTTCCATGGAAAATAGCAGTGTACATGTAGGATGTCCCATCTACAGAACTAAGAGTTAGTCACCTCCATACTCCCATGCAGGAATCGGGCATGCAACTTGCCAAAAGCAGAGTACATAGTTTGCGGCACTTGCATCCTTTGGCGAAATGCTTGATCACAAATGGCGGCTCTCCTTCCCAGGAGTAAAGTGGCTATAACGCCGAGGGTAGAGACGGCTTTTGTATAGTTAGATAGGTATAGATTGCTCACGTACATGCCAGAGAGCCATGGCTGTATGTACACTCCCCAGGGAGGTTTCAGGAAAGTCCATTGAACCGCAGACAAGGGGGCAATGACAACAGAATGGAAATGGTGAGGCCTCAATCGGCAGTTGAGGGAAACATTGCATGCCCGAAGAACTCTCGACTACAGTTAGTTGTCTAAAGGTGGAAAGCAGAGTGTAAGAGTTTGGACAGGGATTCAGGGAAGGAGGGAGGCTTTCGATCCCTTACTCTGGCAAAAGCAGCCCAGCAAACCGGGCCGTAGGCCGCAAGGTGGCCATCTTGTCCGGCCGGTGCCGTTAAATGTCCAACTCGTAGCCGAGCTGCTTTTCAGTTTTGGGCACAAGGGGTTCTGAAAACAACGACACAGCACAGACAGTGTGGGTCTGCGTACGGACGAACTGACAATCACACGCGACAACTGCATGCACGTACTGCCTTATCAAACAGGAGGAACAAAAAAACAAACGACTCGTAATTTAAGTTTTGGTCTGGACAACAGCACGCAAATTTATAGTTTGTAGTGCACGGTGTACTCCACCTTAAAATTCTGAATTTGACGCTTGCACCGCTTGCAAAGCTTGCATACACAGGCATGCAACTCTTGAATTGTAAAAAAAAGAAGAGGAAAATGTCCGAATGAAACTGCGAGCGCGAAGCACGAAGCCCTTACGGCGTGGGGTTTGGATTCTAGATGTTCTGTGGTGCATTCTGAGCAGTTTTGGACCACTTATGACTTTAAGCTGAGTGACATATTCTGTAGGATTGAGGGCATGTGCAGTTCTTTGTCACTTGAGGAAAATGTAGGATCCAGATTACAAGGCCCAATGTGATGGAGGGCACTTGGTAATAAAAATATACATTATCACAAAAAAGGAGTAGGTACCAATGGACACTGTTGGACTGTCAGGTTTGGGGCTTTTTCACTGAAGGATTGTAGGATTGTGCAGGATTCAGGTCATGTGCTAGAAACAAGTGGTGGGTAGTTGGGGTTACTTTAGCTCAGTCCATTCACAGAATGATTCTTGTTTCTTGAGGAGCCGTGTCCAGGAGTGAGTGCTACACGTATACCATTGATTGAGAGAATTTACTAAGAGCATCCCATGACAGCGCTGGCCAAAAATGAATAAAAATAATAATATTTGTGCATTCTATTACATGGGATCTGAAAATAGGGCAGGTAGGTAGGTAAGTTATGCTGTGACATGAGTCATGCACTGGCTAATCATCATATATATATATACTCGCCAACATAAACATGATTTACATGTATGCAGGGTTGGTTGATTTAAATCACGTTGATTTAAATCACTGGTCATGCCATCAAAATAGGGTTGTACTGACGCGCTGGCAAAATACGATCGGTCGGGAAACACACTTTCCCTAATTTTTTTTAGGGTCGCGCCGTCAAAATAGCGTTGGCCGTGAAACCGGAAGCACAACTATTCCTTTTTTTTTTTGCGCCTTATCTAGCCAAGGTGGGTCGGTCAGGAAACACACTGTCCCCAAATTTGTTTTGGAGGGGTTCCGCTGTCAAAATAGGGTCGGCCGTTAAATCGGAAACACAACTACTTATTTTTTGGGCCTTATTTAGCCAAGGTGGGTCGGTCAGGAAACACACAGTCCCCAAATTAGTTTTTGCGGAGGTTGTGCTATCAAAATAGGGTCGGCTGTGAAACCGGAAGCACAACTACTTATTTTTTGGGCCTTATCTAGCCAAGGTTGGTCGGTCAGGAAACACACTGCCCCCCCCCCTTTTTAAATGTTTTTTTATTTTTATTTATTTATTTATTTAATTTTTTAAATTTTTTTTGGGGGGTTGCGCTGTCAAAATATGGTCTGCAAGGACACCAGAAGCACAACAACCTATTTTTTTTTTGGGAGGGGACTTATCTAGCCAAGGTGGGTAGGGAGTGTGAGGTTTGTACCTTTAGTGATATACAGGTAGAAAAAGTCGCAGTAGAGTATCGTCTGCACACAGCCGGCCACGATGGCGATCAGGTCGAAGAAGCCCTCAAAGTAGAAGCGGTAGACCCAGTTGAGGATGTAGAGGGCCCGGTAGGCGCCCAGGGCAAACAGGTAGTGGCTGGTGATGGTCTCCGCCTCCCCCGTCTTGCTGATCATGAAGAGCTGGGGCAGGATGGCCACGGACTCCAGGTAGATGGAGAAGGTCCACAGGATCTGGAGTTAGAAGGAAACGGACGGGGAGGTGGGGGTGGGGACCCTGTCATTTCTGTCATCGACGGCTGCGGCTTCGACTGCTGTGGAAAGGCATAGGCCGTTTTTTTCTCTTAGGAAAATGAATGAAGGTTTAGGGTCGGGCTCAGGTCTCCGTCTGACAACGCCTGAAACTCCAGGTTGTGGTTATGCTTCCGAATTTGAAAAGGTTTGTCGGCTTGATAGGTGCAGGGTATTCCCCCAAGAAGCTGGGGCCAAACGCTTGTTTATTTTAGATGGCTCTGATATAAGAGTAAGATCAATATGACCGAAGCCTAAGCCCGAGCCGAAGCCTTCATTTCGAAAAAAAAACCCCGGCCATTACAGCAATTTGAGGTAGGCCAGCAGGACCCCTGCCATATTACTAGGGGACCATTTAAGTCTCTTGTCAAAAAGATCATCGATTGAGTGCCGGTTGAATTCATCCGACCGATAAAATTTCCCCCCGGTAGAAAGCCGATTGTACTGGACTCTGGGGTGAAAAATACACGATGGCTTTCCGGTGGAAACGACATCGGACGGGTCAAATCATCTGATACCCAACCGATGATCTTTTTGACAAGAGGCCTTAGGTGCATTACGCCTTGTGGGTCCTGCAAGAGTCCGGAGAGTCAGTGGGCAACTTTCGTCAGACGTAAGTTAGCTGTGCCCGGCAAGCTCCGAGAGATGAGCCGCTGGTGTGGTGCGGCATGAAAGCTCCCCCGACCCCTCGACCACTGCTGCCGCGGACTCACCTCCAGCGGGGTGAAGTCGTGGTTGACGAGGAAGGCCAGGCCGCCGACGGGCACCACCAGGAACTCCACGCGGAAGGTGTCGTGGTTGCTGTCGTAGGTGGCCTTGAACTTCAGGTAGATGAAGTAGACGGTGGCGTAGGAGCAGAGGACGTACACCACCTTCATGAAGGTGTTGTAGGGCGAGATGAAGTTGGTGAAGAGGTCCAGGTAGCGGGTGGTGAACACCAGGGCAAAGAGAAGCTGGCTCTTCCCCGAGATGCCTAGAAATTGGATGCGGAGAAACATACACACAATTGATATACAAAAGTGTTGCAAACTGCTTACTGACTGAAAATTACCGAAATGCAAAACTCGTTTCAATCCTAGCAGGACCTCTCTCAAAGCCAAAAAGGTGCCTGAAAGGATGGAAATGTCAGGAACTCCTCCTTTGTGAGTCGATATTGGATGGAATATTAAGACAATTCACAACACAAAGTATACCTTTTAGGTAAGAGTTTCAGAACATTTTTAAGGAATGATTTGAGCATCGAGACCCAAAGGGTTTAGCCTCATTAATAAACAGGAATTTCAAAGAAACGGCAACCAAACCAATAAAAATATGTACACTACATGTGTATTTATAATGAAGATGAAATTGATGTCTTTTTACTTCTGCTCAAACATTGTACATCTCTTGTGGTTGCTTGGCAGATGGCATTTCGCTTGAGTTGTGTGCAATATCTGACATTGACATGCAGTTTCGGCTTTTAGAAAGCAAATGTGTGTAGGCCTAAATGTTTACGGTTTATGAAGTGCGAACGAAATCCACTTGGTGTGATCCCCTGGAGATATACGGCAGTCAATGCTTGAATTGCTTCTGATTGGTGCCCCCACCCCGGAAAAGACTACTTGACTATTTGGGAAGGCCACCATCTAAGGGCTGGATAACTCAGATGGGCGAGCCCTGGCACGTTAATCCAGAGGTCCAGTCAAAGTTTTCTTTGCCAATTATTTTAAGATCGGTAATGGTAAAGTTTGAGCATGGTGTGCTCTGCCCGTCCTCAGGAGACTAGAAGAGCACATACTGCCTGCAACATTGAGTTAATAAAAACTTCTCAGAGCCATGCTCCTCAAAAGAGATGACTTGCAAGGTGTCAGCGCAAAACATTCCAACGCTGTAATTTCACCGACAGCAAACCTTACAAATCTTATTTCATCGATGCCGACTGATTCATTTCGCTCTGAATCTGCTTAGTCCCGGTCCAGTCAAAGTTTTCTTTCCCAATGTTTTAATCAGTTAAAAAAAAAAGAGGTCCCAATCAGTTTTTCCTGTTTGTTTGACTTCTACTGTATTACACTTTTTGTTTGTGAAAATGATGGTGTAATCCCACTCAGTGACACCGCCTCTCTGTTGACCCGTGGAACAAAAACTGAACGAGACACATTAAGACCACTTGCCGTGTTCTTTGCTATATTCCATAGGGGTTAGTCTGTTTAACCATAAAGCAAGAACCTTGCTATATGCGTGGACTAGGATTGGCTAATATAGCAGGCCATAAGATCGGAAGGTGCTCTCATGGAAGGAGACTAGGGATGCATCGCAGCTCCACACCATCCCCATGTTCAGCAGCAACGTACAGAGTGCACAAATCATTCAAGGATTGAATATGATCCAGTGTTTTTTGGTGCAGTTTGGTCTGCAGATGTCTTCCACTTCTGAAACTAAACACTTTTTATTTTTGAACTTTTTCTCTTTTTATTTTAAAAATAACAACAGAAAGAATTTGACTTAAGGTGATATACAAAAATGTTGCAAACTGCTTACTGACTAAAATTACCAAAATGTAAATCTTAAAATTTAGTGGGCCTGACATTTCAATCCTAGCAGGACCTTTCTCAAAGGCAGAGTGACAAGGACAAAGAAAGAAGAAGTTTTTTTATAGCATTTTTTTTGTCCTTGTCACTCTGCCTTTGAGAAAGGTCCTGCTAGGATCGAAACGTCAGGCCCACTAAACAGAAAGAATTTGAAAGAATGCAAAACCATGGTTTATTAAACCACTAGCACTTATCTGCCCAAGCCTTTTGCTGACAAGTCTCAACAAGTTTTGACATGCAATTTGATTGACGTGTTGACCATGGATGAATGATTTTCTAAGCTTTTATTTTGTTTGTTCCTCACTTCTGTTGGTATGAGTCATGACTGCGATTAAACAACCTTTCCCATTTGAAAACAACTCGCAATGCACACCAGTTTCAGACTGTTAACTTGATGCTTAGCGCCAACAAAGTCACCCTTTTTTATCAAATTTTGAAATTTTGAGATTCGGGTGACTGTAGGGTCCAAGTAAAACAGAGTCCCAACATGGCTGATGTGTACAAACCGCCAAAAAATTTTGACCGAAAAACTATCCGACCAAAAGCCCCAGATTTACCGCCGAAAACACCCGTAAATTGAAACAAATACCGTTTCAATTTGAATTGCAAGATGGCGGCATTTTGGCTCGTCGCACGGGAGAGAATGTTCTCGATCAAATGACGGGAAATTTCTCCTTTTTCCCCAAACGTGAGTAATACAAATGACCATTTTTGAAATCTGTGATTCTCACTGAATCAAAAAAATGGGCACATACAGTGACTCTGTTTTACTTGGACCCTACAGTCACCCGAATTTAAAAATTTGATAAAATAAGGGTGACTTGTCGGGTCCAAGTTACTGGGACTAGCTGTGATTGTGAGTGTGGTAATAAATATTTCACTCAAGGCAATGTTTAAAAAATCATGAAGTAACTTGGGCAGTTGGGGTTTAATGAATAGTGAAATAAAATTTAGAAAAAACCCACAACTTCTCAAGCACCCCCCCCCCCGGGCCAAACAAAAGCGGTCTTAAGTTAACAGAAAGAAAAATAAGGTCCGGGCGAATGAGAAAATCAATTATCTGAATAATGTGTGTTCCATGCTGTGGGCAAAATTAAAATTGCATGATTTCGTCTGCTGCCAATGACAAACAAGACAGTGTATATACACCAGGTAAGGACCCTGGCAGTAATATTAATTTATAATTTCATATGCAACGTGGACGTCTACATCATGGCACACAGGTAGAACTGTATACAGTACATGCACTTGGCACAGAATGGACACGTCACGTAAACATTCAACACCAAACGATGACTTCTTTTTCAACAACAACAGCAGCTACTACAACAAGGAATGCAAGCCTCACCTGAGCAGGACCTCGTCTTCCATATTTTCCAGAGGAGGATGAGGATGGCCAGCAAGTGGGACAGGTCGCCTATGAGCCGGAAAACGTTCATTTTGAGGGCCGGTTTTCGTCGGGAGTCGGAAGCGCTTACAACACGGTGTGCACGGCCGCCAGTGGAAAATGGCTGATTGTACTAGTTGACGTGGCGTGCGGGTACCGTATGTTGTCGCGATCCTCTGCCGAGTATGAATATTCATCAGGTATGACGTCACTACATAACGGTCCGGATACGGCCGATCCGTATCCGCACCACTGACTATAATAAGTGTCGCGACACTGTGAAGAGACGGCGCGCGTCTCAGCAGAGAACAACTGGCTGTATTCTCGGCTGAGAGACGCGCGCCGTCTCTTCACAGTGTCGCGACACAACTACACCCCGTAGACATTGCATGCAGCCCGTTATTCTCTGCTGAGACGCGCGACGTCTCTTCACAGTGTCGCGACACTTTAAGTTATAGTAAGTAGTCAGTGGTGCGGATACGGCCGGATCGGTCGTTTCCGAATCGTTGTGCAGTGACGTCATACCTGATGAATATTCATACTCGGCAGAGGATCGCGACAACATACGTTACCGGTACCTGGCGTGCGGCGGCGTGAGGCGAAAACTGGTAACCCGACGGCACCGGAGGCCTTGCGTCTGGGAAGACGGGCACCAGCGACAGTTAACGCGTGTACACACTACATGTGGGGGGCCGGGGGACTATTACTATTTCCTGCATTATAAATGAAAATACTCTCGAAATACTCGAAGAAAGTTAGAAAAATCAAGGTGGTTTTTCACTTGGCTGAAGTTTTATTTTACAGTTTATTGAATTCACAATTTCATAAGGGCTGAACCTTCTCTTTTTCTAGCAAGTTCTACCTGTTTGGCTTCTTTTAGACTTTTGATTTGGGATTTTTAGGCTTACCCAACGAGACCAGCTTCTCACAAGTATAAACAGCCCGTGCTTCAAGCATGCATATAAGTGTTTTGCACTGAAAGTGAATGACTCCTTCACTTCATCAACGTTGGACCACTTATTCCTCCATGGTTGGACTAGTTGAAAACAAAATGAATTGGAAAACTGGGTAGTTCTTGCTGGTTCTTAGATGGCCTATTGAGCACGTTCAACCCTTTGAAATAATTATCTGGGCGCGTTCTGACCCTGACGATCGAGTGCCCGCCCCTTTTTCAATTCTCGGCGAAGTTGCTGTGTGTGCAAAGTGTGCACCAGTTGTCGCTCTACACACGTGGTGCAAGCATATCATACATGGACCAATTCCATAGGCCCTTCACGAATCCATAGCTCAGGCAGGCCTTAATTCGTTTCCATCTAGGTTGTGTTTTGAATTGAAGGTTTGTTGCCAGGCGTCTAGAAACAAGCGTTTGGCCCCAGTTTCTTTGGGAATACCCTGTACCTATCAAGCCAACAAACCTTCAAATTCGGAAACAAACCACAACCTTGATTTTCAGGTTCTGTCATTATGATAAGTACACAATGAAGTACACAATGACGTTTGCTTATTAATAAATCTATCTTTTTTTTTGGGGGGGGGTATTCTTGATTTTACTCTTATCAGCATTTTGGAGAGCCACTTGATTAGGATTCAATTGGCAAGGAAAACTTTGACTGGACCAAGACTTGAACCCGAGATCTCTGGTTTTGTGTACTCTTGCCATCTGAGCTATCCAGTCCTTAGATGGTGGCCTTCCCCTAAGTAAAATAAATTTTGCCAACAACTTCAATGTTCTGTTTTCATTTTTATATATTTATATTTGTATATTATTGTTTCCCCCTGTGAAATAATAAATGGTATTTAAACTATTTGTTACTTTCAACTTGCATTTGACTCTTCTTTGCTTAGCATAAAACCAAATTGTACACTTTGGTTGGCAACAATTATATGCTGGTCCAATATCATGAAATCCAGCCAGACATTCTTAAAAGCAATTGTCTTATTTATTCATAAATTTTTAGGGGAATTATGCGAGCACAAACGAAATAGGTTCATTGAAAGTAAATAATCTGTATCATCAGGATTGAGGGACTAACATTTTTGCGACACATTATCAAAACAAATGAAAAGTCACAGAAACATCAGATTTATAGTTTAAATAACCTCCAAATTTTTATTCCGTATTGACCAGTTAACCAGGTCTATTTGAGCAGTGTTTTGTATACACCATTATCAAATTTTGGTAAGTGCTCTTAAAAAATGAAAACCAAAATTGTAATACACGTAAAACAAATGAGACTAGAATGTAACTGACTTTGAGAATGCAGATGGTGTCGACTAAAGATCTGCAATGTTAAATCCTATCTACTCTTGCAAGATACTATTAAACAACACATTGTTTAGTTTTCAACTAAATGGAAAATGAGAGGAATCAGTGTCACCCTAGGGATATTGACAGTGCAGGACACCTGTGAACACACTTTATTTACAGTGAAAAGGCCGAGACAGATTACAAAATGGGAAAGGAAGGACAAAACAAAGACCCAACCACAGAGGAAAATAGGGTATGTTCAGACGAGGGACTGGCTTCGGTGTTAGTTTGTGGTTACTAGTCTTTCTTAGCGAGGGGTTCGAGTACATAGCTGACTGCAAAGTCCAAAATCACCTTACGTTCATAGCTACCGCTGACACTGATGATTGCGCAACCCACTAGGGGCCACCAACACTGGATGTGTGTGATGGGGACTGGGTAAGCCGTGTCCAAAGTCCAAACAATAACACAGTGGGTTGTGGGTCATAAAAGAACACCAGCAGGGCATGGGGATCCGGACTATACCCACTCATTTTTAGGCTAAACTCAATCGGGTTAGCCTCGAATTTAGTCCCAAGGTGCTAAAAAAATTGCGTCCAAACAACTTTAGTCAGTGGGGCTAACCCATTTGAGTTTAGTCTCGAAGTTAGTCCCTCGTATGAACTTACCCATAGATATACAAGACCACACTAAACCAAACTCATGCACTATCATGTACCGGTATATGGTGCTTAACTCTGATGGACATCTATAAATTGTTAAACTATAGATACTGTACAGACATGTACAATAACCACAAAAGCAGTAAGGTGACCACTGACCTGGTACATACTTTTTTTTTCTTACGCATTTCTCTAAATAAAAGAACACAGTGACAAGAGTATGTTTAATTTTATACAGTTTCTTATCAACACTTGAGAAAAACTGGCTGAAGAAAAAAAATAATATCAAGCCAACACTATCCTCAAAGAGTCAACAAACTACACGTACTTTCCCAACTTTGAGAGTCTCCGTGAATATTGATAGTAACCATTTACAGAGAGCCTAATAAAATGCGATAGACGTTTGCAGACCGTGGCGTGGCCAACATGGGAAAAACATGAGGTAAAGTGTCATCCTTTTTTTTTACTTAATGCTCTTTCCTTAACATTAAATTTCGAGTAAATCCTGCAAAGTAGTGAGGAGAAAGCGAACAGTTCCCGTGACAAATAGCGCATGCAGTTCGCAAATTTAGCAGGCAGCCGACTGGACGATTCAGAATGCCGCAATAGAATAGACGACCACTGTTTACACGCCATCGCGTGACTTATAGTGGTGCAGAACTCATCTGGTGCAGAACAGGAGTGGAAACGAGCAAAGAAGACTATCATATTGTCCGCATTCTTCTCTGCACATTTCCATCGCTGCTCTGTGCCAAATGAGATGCAACAATACCGCGTAAGTCGCGTTGTGCCGTGTAAACAGAGGTCACACTGACTCACGCAATCGGTCTATTGCTTTGACTTAAGTGTGGAGCGCAGAGCCGCTGAGAGAGTTTCACGGTGTCTGCATGAATAGGTGGGTTCAATTCTCCAGAGTTGGAAGCCGACTTGGCGAATTCAGAAGACGAGAGGGAGCAACAGCTCACACAGTATCAAGCCTATCGCATCGTGCCAAGTATCGCCTTTCATGGCTCACATTGGAAAGTAAAGAGTTGGCACGAGCCTCAGCGGGAGATTCATCATCGTGCGAGATACAGTAACAGATTTCAAGAGTCAAGGTTCAGGTTGTGTATCCCCACATTTTTTTTTTTACATTACTCATTCAGCGAGTCAGACAGACAGAAAGCTGGGCAGAAGTAACGGCCACTCTGCCTTTGAGACAGGTCCTGCTAGGATCGGAACGTCGGCCCCACTAAATTTTCAGAAATAATGGCAACGACCGTAATCACGAGTCGGGGTATAGCCTCCACATTCATCAACTTTATAACTTTGCTATGGAATAAAAAAACGGGGGAAAAGCACTGAAAACAAGTTTGACAATAAACAGTAGTAGAAGAGATAATGTTGCATGACAGCACAATCCTGTCTAATTGTGGAGGATATACAAATTATTTTCTATTACATACCCCAATTTAAGTCTACAGTTGGAATTGATTTCATTCACTCCACAATCCTTGGTGAATTCGATCAGGACAAGCAATACTGACAAACTAACAATAATTGTTGTGTACAACCCTCCTCCCCAAATTAAAAACGGTAAGAAAAACTCCACCATCCCACCAAAGTCACCCCTTTTTTTTTTTTTACAGAAACCAACATTTTATTTGGGGGTTTTATCACTCTATGTTTGGAACAAGTACGACACATGAGATCACGCTGAAATATTGCATCCATACTCAGCAAGTTCGGTCCATATTTGTTTTCGGGGTTTTATGAAGAGAAAACCAAATCTTTTTATTTAGTTTTCCTTTCTAATAACATGCGATGTTCCTGCCCCAAAAAAACCCCACTCCCTTTTGAATGAAACATTTTCTTTTCGGAGACGTCTTATACAATACTGAGGTTTTTGGAAACGAGCTAACTTTGCATACAGAAGTGGCTTCACATAAACATCAGTCTAGTCGGATATCTCATGTTGAAGTCAGATTTTCGTATCAGTGAAAAACATCTGGAGCTTTGGGAGTTTCGGCGTATGCTGCCTCAGGAGTTTCACCGACACATCTCCACACAAAGCACCCTTTGGCCGAAAAAAAAATGCCTGAATCTTTGCCACAAAATAAACACCGAGCACACTGGAAAAACTCGAGACTCGGGGGAAAAAACCCAGGCATTTTCCCCCCACTTCTGGGTATTTCCAAAAAAAGAAAGATTTGGCATCTTTTTTGTGTGTGGTAACTTTACATTTTCTTTTTCTTGATTATTTAAACAGGTAATAGATAATGCCATGCTTGCGTCAACTTAATACATAGAACTTCAGATGCATATTTTTTCTTTAAAAGGAACTTGGCACTCTAACCTTAATAACAACCTCCTTGGATATGGGCAACTTGTGGTTCCTCCTCTGATCCGCTTGGGAGAGGGGGGGGACAGTGATCAGGTGGAGAGGGATGGTAACTGAGATGACCGTGAGATGTGGGGAGAAGGGGGGGGGAGCTGAGGTCATGCAAACAACCAGGCTCATTTGGAGGCAAAACGAGCGGTCTGCTCTCGGATTCTTTTTGTGTATTCCGTTGGGTTATTACTGCGGGAAGAACAAGAAAAAAAAAAAAGACAACAAGAAAATGCATGAAAATTCTAGCCGCGTAACATTTGCTAATGAAATCTGCAGTCAATCTCATCAAACTCATCGTAAACCTACGATCAATCGCGAGACGATCACCAATGCACAGAGACCACGAGACCTGTTTCAACTTACGGTGGGTTATCAATCGTGAGTTGAGTTACGATCATAGAGCTCTATAAATAAACTAGAGTGCGCCGGGTGCCAACAAGGGGACTGCGACGCCAATACCAAAGAGGTGCAAATGCATGGATCTCTATGGGGCAAACCACGGCAAACTAATCCCAATTTTTACAAAAGAAAGTATGACATTAAAATTCGCCAATCCCTTGAGGTATTGATGACCTTTCCTTTCATTACTAAAAACCATTTCTATAACATTTTAGTTTCCGCATTCACAACCTTTCGGCTATACTTTTCCCCGTTCATATTACGCGCGATTGCTACTGACATCCGGGCACTTCGAGCTGAAGTTGACCTCTTTGGTAACGGCGGATGCTCGTCCATGTCGGCACACGTTCGTACCGCGCGTTGATAGGGGAGTGCGCACTCTAGTTTATTTATAGAGCTCTATGGTTACAACCCATCTCCATGGATCATGGTCCCCTTTCCATTCAGATGCAAACAACCAATTGCTGTCAACAATGGACCTTTCCCATGAAATATGCAAATTAGACCTAGCGCATGCGCTTCACTGAATTGGTGGGCAAGCGGGCTGCCAACCAATCATAGTTTTCCACGGGCGTGCGCGCGTTCCTTCGCACTAACAGTTTGGCGTGCGGTCATTGGCTATTCAGCGTCTCCTGCGCGCGTGTTTCGAAACCTGCACGCAACGCGCACTCGTTTGCCCACCAATTTAGTAAAGCGCATGCGCCAGCTCTTATTTGCATATTTCATGGGAAAGGTCCATTCTCCAGCTCTGCCCCCACCAGGAACTCACCTATATACAGTGTAGGCTTCAGCTTGGGCTGGGTCTTTGATGTTTGGATTATTCAGTAACTCTTGTATTCCGGTTAGAATCTGGTAAAAAAAAAGGATCATTTTATTAGCAACCATAAACAAGTTGGATTCGTTACAAACTACATGCCCGTCAAAAATGACCTAAAATACATCACAAAAAACTATAAAACCAATAATCAACTTATTTGAAAAAAAAAATGCAACTGAGGTTAATAGCCTTAACGTTGATATTCAATATGACCAGTTATATTACAAGATAAAAATGGTAAAGGGGATAAAATGGGTTCTTTCCTCTAGGAATAAGAAAAAGATTACCCCAAAAGTTGCAAACTTATTACATCGACCTTGGGTAAGATGAAAGATATATATCTGTAAAACCTTGAAAAATGTAGAATCTTTTGATCCAAGCAGGATCTTTCTAAAAGTCAAATCTGTCGGAATCTACATAGTATGACCCTTGCCACCAATAAGATGATCTTGGCTTAAAAAACTATGGAGCTTCCTAAAAATTGTTTACTTTTTTTTAATTATTTATTCAAGTCAAACAAACCAAGGAAAAACTGACTGGGAACTTTTTGAACAAATTGAAAAATTGGCAAAGAAAACTTTGACTGGACCGGGACTTCAACCCGCGACCTCTGGGTCAGATGGATGAGCACCGGTACGTTAGTCTAGAGGTCTCGGGTTCATGTCCCGGTCCAGTCAAAGTTTTCTTTGCCAATTATTCAATTTCATTATCTAAGAAAGCACCTTTATACACATCCAGTAACAACACACTTTGGCAGAGGAGGGGAGTGTTTTTAATTGCAATTGTACACAGGTTAAAAGTCTGACAGGCATGCAACTGTTGAAAAAAAGAGAAAAAATGCACGAAGCCCTTACAGCGTTGGGTTTGGGGCCCGTTTAAGGGCCCCGAAAATTTTGGATTCTAGATGCTCTGTGGTGCATTCTGAGCAGTTTTTGACAACTTATGACTTTAAGCTGAGTGACAGATTTTAACCTTTTTCAAGGCATACACCCAGAGAATTGAATTTTTGTTTACACAATATGAAAAGTAAACATCAAAGTTTTAACCTGATCTCAGCATGTGTTTTAAATAATAGTTAGGGGAGAAGAAATATCCTTTAAAATTTTTTTTTTTTTTTAATGTATTTAATTTTTTTTTTAAGGCCAAATTACAAAAAAACCGCGGAAATCCACGGAAAAGTTGCATGCCTGGTCTGATGAATGCTGTAAACATGGCATTAACTGGGCACGATGACAATGAGTCTCACTGTACACCTTTACCTGTTTTATCGTTACTGTTGGTCTCCAATCTTTCTCCTCGTCCAATATTGACAGGCAAACGGTGCCAGACGGGTATACGTTCGGGTGGAAGAGAGGTGGCTCAAATTTACCTACGAGGGGAGACGGGAGGAAAAGAGATGGGAGCAACGGTCACTTTAACCCTCCTGCTAAGCCCAGCCTCTTTGGATGCATTGATGTCGTCATGGCACCACCGTAGAGGTCAGATGGTGACATTAGGTGCATTCCTACTAGAACGAAACAGCACGATTCACTTTTCGAATTTGGAATAGCGATTCAAAAATCGATTTCATTTCGTGTGAGGACGCAAAAAAGCTCACTAATAAGCGCGATTCGAATCGCGATCCAAATCGCAGTTCTGCTTGCGCGATTATTTGCCTTGCGCTGTGTGTGGACGCTATCAAAAAGAGAACATTGAAAAGTTACATTCCACAATTCCATGCGCGTAGATAAACATCAAACATCACAATGTCCTTCAAAAATGCAGAAATTGCCTTGATGGCTTTGATGCCCTGATTTGTGCTGAAATTTTGAGGCAAAAACTCCCGTGCCCTTTTTAAACCCGGAGTTCCTGGCCTTAAAGACAGCTCATACGCACGTTGTACAGGCGCCGTTTGTGGCACACTATTGCTTCCTGTTGGACACTCTTGGGTCACATTTCAGGCATGCGCAGTTCTGACCATCGGTTTTTCAATCGCGATCCACTTTTGGATTTTTGTTCTAGTGGGAACGCACCTAATAAGAAGGGCAAGCGCCCAGTGTATGGTTGACCCATGAATCTGCTGGATTGGTCCAACCCTACAGGAGGCTGCCATCATTGGCATTGCGTTTGTACAAAGCACTTTTTACGAAACCGTAAGAGTTCCGTACTCTTCCTCACCATGACCCAAAAGATAACAAGAAGGCTCACAGTCCAAGGACGAAGTGCTTTGGTGTACGGAGAGCTTTCTTAGAAACTCCAGCGAGAAAACTTTCACTCTCACTTTCAAACAGTTGGAAGCGGAGACACAAAGCAACAGAAAGGGTTAGGGAAAAAAAGAAGAAGAAAAAAAAAAAAAAAACTTCTTCACTTGCATATACAGTGGAACATCGCTATAACGAACGTCCCATGAAAATTATAGTGGCCATTCATTATAGCAGTTGTGGCCGCATATCCACGGACATAAAGTCGGGAGCCAAAAGGGCATGTTCGTTATAGCAGAATGCTTGGTGTATTGGCGTTCGTTACAGCGACGTTACGCTGTATGTGTTGCATCAATGCCGGAGCCTGAAAATACCATTATATTGAAATTTTTCTTAAATCTCTTTAGATTTTGGAGGCACATGGTTAGGTGATCTCATTAGCACATTGACTCTAACAACATGAAACTGCGACCAGCACTCACATTTTGGCGGAGATGAGGGGTAGTCGTCTTTGAAGATCATTCTCAAGGTGAAGCTACCATTCTCCCAATCAGTCTTCAAAGAAACAGAATACATTGCAATTTTTGTCATAATTCACCTAATTATCTTGATTAGGCCCCCCCCCCAAAAAAAAATAGTTCTGCTTCTGATTACATGGCATTTCAAAATAGGTAGGTAGGGATTTTTTTTGACCATTTTTTTTTTTTTAAATCATATGGAGGCATCTGCATGTTGTCAAGCCTTAACCCTAATGCTTTGCACCTCCCGCACAGGACACACACTGTACTGTATACAGCAATTTACCACAGTGCCCACAGGGGTGTAGGCTCACATACCAAAGGACAACACAAAAACCATGCTGTGGAATGTCCTTGTGCATGGCCCTTATCCTCCCACAGGAAAAACCATGTGTGGTTAATTGTGGTTTCAATGCCGGTTAGGGTTAAGGGAATTATAAAATGATCAAATCACACATTGAATTTTTATCATCATTGTTTCCCGATAAAAATAGAAATAGGGTCGGTCAGGTAACCGGAAGCAGAACAATTTTTTTAGTTGCCTTATCATCAGTTTAGAGATATGTTTTAATGTATCGGCAGATTCATGTCTTCCAACAGCTCGCCATAAGATACAATAAACTTGTCACAAATCGAGCCTGGATTCAGTAACTTCAATGAGGTGTTCGCTGCTAAATTAAAATCTTTTCATCATATTTATATCTGATAAGAGAGAATCAATTTAAGGGTGAACTTACCCCCTTCTTTCCTGGAATTGCTAAGGGCAGAAAGAGAAAGTTTATATTAGAACTGTGATCATATCGCACACGTACGTATTTTAATATCAGAGTGTAAGTAGAACAGGGAAGTTCATTCTATGAGTTCCATCTGTGTGTATCTAAAGGCCCTATACAACATTGGTAAAGGTCAAAAGATTGCCACAGTTTGTGTGTTAAACCATTAAACATTCCAAAAAAGCAAAACTGCGAAGGTTTTAGCTAAAAATGGTAATCTGAGAAAGTAGAAAAATGCAAAAAACCGTTTTCGCACCGTTCTGTAGTGTAGGAAATGGTTAGTTACGCGCAAGTAACAAACTATTTGTCGATGTTTCAGTTAAGATTTCTCGAGAAGTGCATCATCCCAGACCGTAAGATTTCAACATGACCATCGACAAACTGTGGGAATTTTCGATATGGATATGGACACTGCAACCACAGCCTTCTATCAAGGACTCTTTAATGTATCCCATAAACTTGTGTACTTGGGTCCTAATTTTCTATGGAAAAATTAGATATAATTTTTTTTTTTTTTTTTTTACTAGATTGGGACTTAAAACCCAGTACCTCTGGTTTTTTGCGTACCAGTGCTGTAATCATCCGAGCTATCCAGCCCTCAGATGGCAGCCTCTACCGGGGTGGGGGCGCCAGTCAGAATCATTTAACCATTAACTGCCACATATTATATATTGCTCCATATATAATCTATTGAGAAATTATTCAGGGCTCAAGTCCCAGGTACAGTCAAAGTTTTCTTGGCCATTTTCCAAAATTAGAGTAAATGTTGTAAACTGACTAAAATGACCAAAAAGCAAATTTCAAAAAGTAGGCATTCCTGTCCTAGTAGGACCTTTCTCAAAGGCAGATTTTACAGGTTGTCCTATATTTCAAAATTTTGTTACTTTTAGTCAGTAAGCAGTTTGTAACTGCTACTGCCGGGCAAATAGCACTTCCAATGGGGGAGGCTATATTCAACTGGCAACAGAATCCGGGTGAATATACACTTCCAAAAGTAAATCTATTGGTTTTCATTTGAGTAAACAAATAAGGGTGACTGTAGTTACCACACTCCCAGTTCATCAGATTCAGGGTTCCATCCGAGTGCTTTGTGGGCTTGGCGACAAAACCCTGAAAGAAGAAGGAAAAAACGATGCACACAGAAGTGAGTGGTCAGAACTCAGAAATCATTGCTGCTAACCACCAGATGATCGCAATTTGAATCGCGATCCAAACTCCACTTTTTGTGTAGAGTGTGATTAGTGTGGACACAATAAATGCAATTATTAGTGGGATTTGAATCGTGATTCGGACTTCACTATCAGCATGACTTAAAATCACGTTTTTTTGAAATCCCGTGGGAACTCTCCGCTGAATTATCTTTAAAAAAAATTCCACAACACACCGCCCATGCTCTGACTTACAGGAAGTGCAGTGCTAGTTAATAAACACGTTTATTTGTGAGTGTATGTGGACACGATAAACGCGATTATTAGTGGGATTTGAATCGCGATTCGGACTCGACTTTTTCAAATAATCACGTTTATTTGCGAGATGCCTGTGCGAATGCTCCACTCAAATCGCAGGTTTTTTTAATCCCACAATGCACCGCTCGCGCTCCGACTAACAGGAAGTGCCGTGCTTGTCTCCCTGGATGGCCACCCTTAGTTAAGGACACACCCACCCTTTGACCACAACTGTTAACCACAATTGGCACGCAGTTTTTTGCGTCTGTGTGAACGCGAGCAAGAATTTTTTTTTAAATGTTGATTCAAATCACGATTATTTGGACAGTGGAAATGCTCCTCATGGCAAACTGTACTCTCACTTTTTCTTGGTGGTCAAGACTAAGGCCTTTTATGAAATGCTTAGGCTCGGGCTCAAGCTTCGACTCCGTCTGACAAAACCTGAAAATCCAGGTTGTGGTTTGTTTCCGAATTTGAAGGTTTGTTCTCTTGATAAGTACAGAGTATTCACCAAGAAACTGGAGCCAAATGCTTGTTTCTAGATGCACGTGACATTATAACGGGTAAGAGAGAAATGCGACCGGAGCCTGAGCCCGAGTCTAAGCCAGGCATGCAACTCTTGAATTGTAAAAAAAGAAAAAAAAGGCAGAATGAAACTGCGAGCGAAAAGCACGAAGCCCTTACGGCGTGGGGTTTGGATTCTAGATGCTCTGTGGTGCATTCTGAGCAGTTTTTGACCACTTATGACTTTAAGCAGTGATATTTTTTAACCTTTTTCAAGGCATACACCCAGAAAATTTAATTTTTGTTTACACAAAATGAAAAGTAAACATCAAAGTTTTTAACCTGATCTCAGCATGTGTTTTAAATAATAGTTAGGGGAGAAGAAATATTCATTTTTTTTTATTTTTAATTTTTTTTTAATTTTTTTTGCCTGCTAAGCCTTCATTTCGTAAACGGCATGAGATAACTCCAGGATTAGTTATCCTTGAGATCACGATTCACCGAGAGCACTTACAAAAGGGTGGCATTTCCTCCACTGCTTCCTCTCCTGTGACAGTCGGGCCTGGGCAATGCCGCCTGGGGGACTGTTGGTAATGTTGGCATTGGGAACGGGTCCACCAATCATAGTCATCTTGGCGTCTCAGATTCGGGGGGGAGCGCTTCTCACGGGTGACTGAGTCTATCAGAGACACACGGCGGAGTATCGTCGGCAGGTGCTGTACTGGCTAGTTCGGTTTCAGGTCCACTGGGGTGGGTCTTGCGAATCTGGATCAAGGGATTGGATTCTTCCGAGTCATAACTGAGAAAAAGGGATTTCAAACATGAGTGGATGTGTTCATTGTTCATCTCCTTCTTTCTGCAATCATCATGCATAACTACAGTAGTAGCTAGTCCCACTTACTGGGCCGCTAGTAGTAGTAGCTCCCCTTAAACGAGTTTGGAGATTATCTGTCGCACTAGCTAGTGCGACAGATAATCTCCAAACTCGTTTAAGGGGAGCTACTAGCGGCCCAGTAAGTGGGACTAAGTAGTAGCATAAAGTTGATATTGATAATTGATATTGAACACAATATCGCTCAAGTAGCTCAACACACTTGTGAGTACATTTACATTGCTAGTGCCTGGCCCAGCCTATATGTACAGTACTTTTATATTATTAATAAAATTATTATTATTATTATGGCTTATTCATTTAAAATGTACACAATAGGATAGGCAGCCACATTAGAGTCGACTGATAAAACCCCATTTACAATGATTCCAAAGTATTTATATATTGGTTAAAAAGTATGTAAAATGATAAGAGTATAGAAAACAGTTTATAATTAGGAGAAATGAAAAATCATTAACCCTAACGCTTTGCACACTGTATACCGCAATTTACCACAGTGCCCACAGGGGTGTAGGCTCACATACCACAGGACACCACAAAACCCCCGCTGTGGAATGTCCTGGTGCATGGCCCTTATCCTCCCACAGGATAAAAACATGTTTGGTTAATTGTGGTTTCAATGCCGGGTTAGGGTTAAAGATCAAGTTGTAAATCTACGTATTCCAACAAATTAAAAAATTACAATTAATTTAAACATAACAAATAGAGATTGAAGACATTTCATTTGGGACAGTTGGTAAAAAATATTCTCCCTTCCACATGACTAAAACCATTAAGAATTACAAAAGTTTAGATAAACCGGAATTGTCGACCAATTCTGAGTGAAAGCAATCTGGGTGTGTTGATGCCATCCTATTTAGAAGCATATTGACACTGATTAGAACGACTGGACTGTGTGTCAGTGCTAGTAATATAATATTACAGAAAACGCAGTGGCTGTGTTTCAGCAGTTGTCCATGTGGTTCCCTGACGTACTTAACAATATTTGTCAGGATGTTTAACTCTTGGAACCAGTCTATCAACCTATAGTAGTCTGGTTCAACCAGCCTGCAATGCTGACTGAATACTTTCAAGTCAGGGAACCACACGGACGATTGCCGTAACAATACTCAATAGCCACTGCGTATACGGTATAGAAACGGTTATCTGAAAAATACAATTACAAATTACAATTTGTTTACAAATTACAATTACACATGTAGGTAAGAAAGAGCTAAGTAGGAAATTTTTAAATAAATGTCAAGAAATAATTTTGTTTTTGTAGTCCATTACTTGCTTTTTTCGACCTTTTCTTGTAAATGAATTTTAGAAATTGAGTAAGTTATGCTCCATGAAAGGACATAACCTACTGAGGATCATCCACATCTTAAATGAAAATTAGATCTATCATTTGTAAAAAGTATCAGAGAAATAAAATCAGACTGTTTAAGTCACTCGGGTACAAAGTTGACTTGGCTATGAACTGACCTAAATTTAGCCTGAAATGATTTTTCTTCTAATTCTATAAATAGAAATACTAAAAATTCTAGGTGCCTTCATTCAAACTTAAATCTCTTTAATTCAATTAGTCTAAATTCTCAGTTCTAGATATCAAGACCGTATCTAACAAAAAAAGAAAGAAATATTGATATGAACTGAGTGGAATTTCCGAACAAAATTCGTGGAAAAAACTTTCAATGTGAATGAGACCGAGACAGTTTGAAAAATTGAATTGAAGAGCGCCCGCGCTTAAGTAAGTACACGCTGGTTGTGGGCACAGTGTCACTCACTCAGTGGTAGAAGTTGTTTGGGAAAATAAACATAAATATTCAAAGCAATTACAAAGTAAAAGCAAAAGTACGATTTTCTATTATTCTAATTTCCAAAACTCGGTCCAAAAAATGGAATGTTTTCTTGAGAAATGGAAGGAAATGGTGTTATTAGCCGAACATCACTCACCGTGCAAAATCAACAATGCCCCAGTGCGGGATGTCACCAACGTCATGTTATTGTATTGCACAATGCGGAGAGTGCAGCAATTTTTGGGTCGCTGGTAACCACCCTTGGACGTCCGAAAACCGCAGGTTTCAGGAGCGCGTACCAGGCAGTTTTACGCTGGTCCCGCGGAGATGAGGACCAGCGAGAAACCCCACAAAAGGACCGTCAGTAGAAAGAGTAATGAATATGCAAGAGACGTCAACTAAAACAGGCAATGAATATGCAATATGACGTCATGTTCCGCGGAAATTTCAAATAAACAGTCACTTGAATAAACAGTCATTCAACATCCCGGTCGGACTGTGGAAATGGCGGCAGACAACCCTTCTCCTCGCCCTCGGACATCCACGTGGACCTCCCTCCTCCACAACCCCAAGTCATGGTTTTCGTCGATGGGTTTGTAAATTGAAATTGCGTTCAAAGTCAATGGATCACTGGCTCGGCAGAACGAGCCTGGCTCAACAGTAGAAAAAGAACTTCCGTTCACTGACCGTGCGCGCGGTATAGGGCTAATGAATTATTCATAAGAGCGGTTGCACGAATAGAGTCTTGCATATTCATCACTCTTTCTACTGACGGTCCAAATTATGCTACCGCAAAGGACGAAGTGGACTTTCGTGTTCACGACACACGAGGGCGCTCTTTATAAACGAATGACAGCGGTTTTCGTGCAACACGGAAGTACCTAACGGTAAGCGAAATTCGCTTCCCAGCTTCCCAGACGAAATTACAGTGAGGGTATTAAACTAAAATCTTGCCTATCGTACACATTCGATACATTTTTGCCAACATTCCCTCGTTGTTTTACAAGATAAATGGTCACTCCCAGTAATTCAGTGCAAATTCCGAGTGAACATGGAGTGGCTTGTCGGTTTTTTTAATTAGTTCAATACTGTTTTTGAAATGGAAAGAGGAACATCAAAATTCAATAGAAATGAAAGGGTTGTTCATCGCGGTGGTGTAGACCAGTGTTATAGCTACGCTGGTCGGCGGTGGACGGGGCCGACCACCACGGATAATTTCCGTCCACCACTCCTGGTGAAAAACAATGCTTCCGACCGGCACTATGTTCACCCCATTATTACCCCAATCTATGTTTGGTTTCGGTAGTAAAATAAATTGTACTTTTTTGTAGCGTAACCGTCTCGCTAATACTTGTTCTGGAAGTTCCGATCAGGCTTGAGTAGCGCAGCGTGATCGTAGTCGTAACGCGTATGCAGCCATGTGGCCGCTGTGCACGTGCACTGTGCAGTATACAGTGTGTGCAAAGACGTGTTGTGTCATGTCACATGTGCCGCGCGTAGGCTGGTTTCGGCCCTACTGCTCCTGTAGTGTCGCTATGGCTTTACCTAGAGGCGGAAACCACACCTAGACTTGCCAACCTCGGTAACGTTGCGAATGGAAATCGGTCATAACTAAAATACGCTACTTTCATCGTTTGTCTCCGAATGTTGTTTCCGCGTAGTTTAATATTATTCCTTTCGTTATTAATTTTGATAGTGGTACAAAATGTATGAATAAAAATCAGAGAATACAGGCTTCAAGTTGAGGGTAAAATTGACAAATTTGGACGGCGGTCGAAAAACGCTAGTTTGACTCTCTTTTTTTCTCCGTCATTTTGGCTCGATCTACCGCGGCCGCACGGAGCGATTTTAACGATTTCAACTTCCGATATCTCAAGAAATGAATGAAAAATTGAAATCCTTCTCAAATTTTCCAGAATTTTGGAAAATACACTTTAGTTGACCGCGATACTTGAAACATCGCTAGTATAACTGTAATAAACATTAGTTTATTTGTTAGAAAACAACTGTAAGGGCTGGCAAAAGTCTACTAATCATTCCACATGTACCGAGTGCACTCACAGTCAATTCAAACATGTACATTATTCTTCAAGTTTTGTTGTTCAGTTTACCTGTTAATAAATTATTTATACACTGTACATGACTAACAACAAAACTTGCAGTAAAGTTAATTTGATTAATTAATTAATCATTTTTATGTGATTAATTAATTTAATTTAACAGTACATGTAATACAAGTTTTGTTGCTATCATTTTGACCGCAGTCGCTAATCGTGAGGCTTCGTTCACGAGAGCGACTTCTTGTTGGTGAAATTTGAACCACCACTAAAAATACCCTAGCTATAACACTGGTGTAGACAATTAGAGAGGTGATCAAAGTCACGCGATGTATCGTTGCTAGAAGCGACGTTTCGGTTGCTAACTGCTAACCTTCATCAGGCAACTGAAGAAAGTGCAAACACCGTATTTCGTCCAAGTCCTTGTCTTAGTAGCCAAGAAAATCTTAAAAATTTATCTTTAAAATCATCAAATTGGATATTGAAAAAAGAAGTTTATCTTTCATCAATGTAGGTGTATTCAGTGAAGAGGCCAAATAGATGGGGCTGTGAGAAGGACCATCCTGCAAGATCTTTGATGTATCCGACTGTTTTCGTATCGCGGGATGACAGTGCCCTCGCAGGCCAACACAGAATACCTGGCCACCATGGTCACCACGGACACAGTCACCCAGGTCACCATTCTGGAGGTTATCACCATGGGGATGGCCACCATGGAGTAGATCACCATGGCCACCATGGTGTAGATCACCATGGCGATGGTCACCATGCCCACGATCACCATGGTAATGGTCACCACAGCCCTGGTCACCACAGCCCTGGTCACCACAGCCCTGGTCACCATAGCCCTGGTCACCATAGCCCTGGTTGCCATGGTGTTGGCTACCATGGGAATGGCCACCACGGTGCATATCATCACCACGGAGATGGTCATGCTGGGGACGGTTACCACGGTTGCCACCATGGGGATGGTCACCATGGGAACGGACACCATGGTGCCGGTCTGTACGGCGATCACTACGGAGACGGTCACCACGGTGAGCATCATCCCCACATCCACCACCACCCCGGGGTCGCCGTCGCGGGCCACGCCCACGCCGCGCCCGTGGCCCCACCGGGGGCCATGGGCGCGCCCGGTCAGGGGCGGATGGGCTTCAGCTTCTGCCTGGGCATCTTCAGCATCTTCTTCCTCCTGAGCGGCGTCATCATGATGTCCTTCGGCTACTCCACCACCTACTGGGTGGGCGTGAGCGGCACCGTCTCCTTCTTCCTGGGCATCACCATGCTGCTGGCCAGCCTGCTGGCCTTCCGGCGGGCCAGCCTGGATCAGCAGCAGCAGCAGCAGCAGCAGCAGCAGCAGCACGCCGGGGCGAGCACGCCGCTGGTGTACGCGGCGCCCTTGGGCGGGGGCGCGCCGTCCCCCGATCGTCTGGCGGCTGCCCAGGCCGGCGGGCTCCCCCTGGGACCGCACCCGCCTTCCCCCGCAGCCCATCTGGCCTACGCCCCCCCGCCGCTGGGGCACCCGCCGCCCCCCGGGCCGCCCGTTTCCTACGCCCCTGCAGGGGCTCACCCAGTGGTATACCCGCCGCCGTCCCCCGTCAGCCCGACAGCCTACGCCCATGCAGCGGCAGGGCAGCCCATCGTCTATCCGGCCTACACCCCTCCAACCGGAGACCCTGTCCCACTGGATCACCCCATGGTTCTCATTGGTGCGCAGTAAGTCCGGACGAAACTCCTATCACATCATTACCCTTCGGCTAAGTTCTAGGACAAGATGAAGAGGATCAACGTACCAAGATGACATTGCAAACTGCTCACTGACCAAAATGCAAATCTTAATGAAGTCGAGGGCCTGACATTTCGATCCTAGCAAAGACAGAGACACTATTTAAACAAATTCTAAAGACAAGATGAAGAAGTTACCTGGCCACTGTCCTCTCGTAATGGCTCTGGCTTTAGCTCCGACACTATCTCCATTTTAGTTTGCAACACACTGTTGCAAACTGCTCACTGACTAAAATGACCTGCAAATGCAATACATAAATCTCAAAAGTTAGAGGGGCTGACGTTTTGATCCTAGCAGGACCTTTCTCAAAGCCTTTGAGAAAGGTCCTGCTAGGATTGAAACCACCTTTCTCAAAGCCTTTGAGAAAGGTCCTGCTAGGCTCAAAATGTCAGGCCCTCTAACTTTTGAGACCTATAAATGTTGTGAAATCCGACTTGTTTTGCCTCTAGGTTGTCATAGAACTTCTGTACTGAATGAGACATTGACGCTTCGACCACAACACAGAACCGCTTGGAAAAAACCCTAAACACTAGTTGACCCTAACTCCCACATCTTTTTTGTTGCTCATGACCCAAATCCTGCAAGATCCTACAGTCCTTCAGTGTTAAAAGCCCCATATGACCCGAATCCTACACAATCCTGCAAATTCCTACAATGCATCAACAACCAAGTGCCCTCAATCCTACACATTCCTACACTAGGACAATAGGATTCTGTAGGATTTGGAAAAGTTAGGATTAACATTGTCCCTTTTTTTTTTTTCTGAAGGGGTCAGTGGGAAGTTGAGAAGACGGCTGTTCCCGCAGGGGTAGAGGCAACAGCGCCCCCGCCTGAATACATGGAAGCAGTCGGCCCGACGGTGGACAGCGCTAAGGAGAAGGAGGAATCACAACTGTAACCGACACAGAGAGAAAGGTTTGCAGCTAAGCCCAGACTTAAACTGCGTTTCCACTGGACTTAAATTTAACCGAGGTGATGGTTAAATTTCCAGTGGTCAAATTTGACTGTCGTTCCCACTTGGATGTTTGAGTCGGTCAGTTTAACCGAGACGATGGTTAAAGTAACCGAGCTGACAGTAATGTGGGTGCTGTGCCTCAGTCAGTGCGTGACCTTTGTAGCGCGCTAGATTAGGTCAACGTAGGCATGTAGACTGTACATTTAGCGTGCAACACGAAGCAGACGTTGTGCACAGTGCATGTACATGTCACGTCATACATCATCTATAGACCGGATGTGGTTTTTTACCGCGTGGTGCATAAGTTGTGTTTCCACTGGACAATTCGGCCCAGTTAAGCTCACCTGGTCACTTCTACTGGGCAGAGGTTGGCCGGTAAAAGTAACCATGCGGCTTGGTTAAACTTACGTACACCTGTACCTGGTTAACTTTTGCTGGGCAGAGATTGGTCGGTAAAAGTAACCATTCGGCGTCTCGGTTGAAGTAACAGAGAGGAACGTTCACTGCGCCGTTTCCACTGGACTTAAAATGGGAAAAGTAACCATCGTCTCGGTTACTTTGACCAAAATAAGTCCAGTGGAAACGCGGCTTATTAAGATCGATCTGAACATTTCCATTTTATGCTTAGCTAGGAAAATAATGCTCCACTTCTTTGTGTCGTGACATCCCTCGTTAGAGTCGTTACCTGTCCTATCGTGGCTTCACACTTTTGCTCAACCAAGCGAAGCCAGGACTTCGAATTCGGAGCGCTGTTGCTGTTGCTATGCTCCAGGCCCTCTGAAATCTGAAACAAGACTCCACTGTTTACTTTGTCCTAAAATACATGCAGGTAGCATGACAAAAAGCCACAAATATTATAGAGGTTTTTCACATGACGTCACTTGACCGCCAAAGGTTGATTAGCATGTCCAGAGGAGCGGTCCAAATACGCGGACGTGCATGCAAATATCCATTGGACATTTGATGACTCAAAGGCGCGCGCGTTCCGCGTACACCGCGTGAATTGAACGCTGACCGGCAAAAAGCACACGACTGAAAAGCCTCTATAATGTCCCAGGTTTGACTAGCTTGCACACTTACTTGTGTTAAAGAAGGAAAAAAAAATGGCCTACTGCTGAAAGCAAGAAGTTGGTTTCCCCTCGTAATACTACTGCACGTAACAAAATACCACAAATGCAAATAAGCAAGCACTAGGTTTCGCGACCAAATGACTGGAATGATGTGCTCCCCAAATGCAAGAAGCAATCTCCCTGAAATGGAATCCTGGGATTAAAAGTTTGGTTGTCTGCGTAGCTGAATGAAAAGGGGGGGGCGTGATCCCTGGAGATAGTTGTCTTTTTGGAAGGG
The DNA here is from genome assembly GCA_949987565.1 of Luidia sarsii. Taxonomy (NCBI): domain Eukaryota; kingdom Metazoa; phylum Echinodermata; class Asteroidea; order Paxillosida; family Luidiidae; genus Luidia; species Luidia sarsii. The sequence goes on along the minus strand of OX465104.1, from coordinate 2,607,861 downwards.
CTGGATTGCACATGACCTGAATCCTGCACAATCTTACAATCCTTCAGTTAAAAGCCCCAAACCTGACAGTCCAACAGTGTCTCCTTGGACCATTGGTACCTACCCCTTGTTGTGGTTACTACCAAGTGCCCTCCATCACATTGGGCCTTGTAACCTGGATCCTACATTTTCCTCAAGTGACAAAAAAACTCCACATGCCCTCAATCCCACAGAATCATCCTCCATCACATTGGGCCTTGTAACCTGTATCCTGCATTTTCCTCAAGTGACAAAAAAACTCCACATGCCCTCAATCCTGCAAACTCCTACCATGCCTCAACTTCCACATGCCCTCAATCCTACACATTCCTACACTAGGACAGTAGGATTCTGTAGGGTTTGGGAAGGTTAGGGTTTTAACAATGTCCCGGTTCAGTCAATTTTTCTAAACTATTTTTCCAGAATAAGAAGAGTTGAGGGAAATTAACTTCAGACACTGATCCCATTGGAAAGGGAATACAATGTAGCTTGTTGTTAAATCGATTGTTCATCGAAACGTTCATCCCACTTTTCATGGTCATTTATCTCATCATGTTGTGCGTCAGTGTTTAAAAAGAAAAAAAATTGGTGCATTTGGCTGCATGATTGTCGGTGTCATCTTAACTCCAGTAATACCGTGCCAGTGTTTTCAAGTTGAGTAATAGTGTCTGTGTGTCAGACTTTCAGTGGTTTTTTCAAAGATTCATGTTCCTACACCGAGTTCTATATGTGACCCGGCACAGCAACATGAGGAATATCCCACCACAACAATTTTCGAGTAAACAACGTCTAAAGTCAAAGTATCTTCTCAATTCGATTAAAAATCTGTTTTGTGTGTGTGTGTATTTTCGGAAAGTTAATGTATTGGAGGAAATTTTGATACAATTTGAAAGCTAATGGCATACTCTTTCACATTATTAGAAAATCTTAAAATCTCAAAAGTGGGGGTTATTCCTCATTATGATGTGCCGGGTCACATGCATATTCATGATTTCTGTGTAAGTCACACTGGTGCAATATACATGTGTATGTCATTCTTATTGGTATTCTTATTGAACATTATACTGATTTAGACTTTTCAGATGCAATGCAGGAGTCAAAGGAAATTTGCAGGTAGCATTTGCCTTGACATATATTCAAGAATATCAAATGGTCTTAATTATCCAGTATTCCTATGAATTTCCTACAGATTTCCTATGGATTTCCTATGAATTTTCTATGAATTTCCTATGGATTTCCTATGAATTTCCTATGGATTTCCTATGAATTTTCGATGATTTTCCTATGGATTTCCTATGGATTTCCTATGAATTTCCTATGAATTTCCTATGAATTTCCTATGAATTTCCTATGGATTTCCTATGGATTTCCCATGAATTTCCTATGAATTTCCCATGGATTTCCTGTGAATTTCCTTTGAATTTCCTATAGATTTCCCATGAATTTCCTATGGATTTCAAATGAATTTGCTATGGATTTCCTATGAATTTGCTATGGATTTCCTATGAATTTCCCATGAATTTCCTATGAATTTCCTATGGATTTTCTATGGATTTCCTACGGATTTCCTATGAATTCTAAGTTCTCATAACCATTCCAAAATCCTTGTCCCAAACCTTGCCCATTGATACCGAAGACATTACAAATATAGAAATAGAAAGAGAGGTGCATATCAGGTGCAATATTTTCTCAAAATGACAACATTTTTAGCCAGACGATCTCAGGTTGATTGGTATTTGTATTGAGATTATGCAGAATAAGTATTTTCGGATTGAAAGTGAAGAACTCATAAAACGATGACCAATGCTGTTACCTACTTATAAAACAATGCTTTTGTAACATCTATGGCCGTTTACGAAATGAAGGCTTAGGCTCGGGCTTAGGCTTTGGTCATATCTATCTTACTCTTTATATTATCACAGGCATCTAAAAAAAAGCGTTTGGCCCCAGTTTCTTGTTGAATACTCTGTACCTATCAAGCCAACAAACCTTTCAATTCGGAAACAAACCACAACCCGGATTTTCAGATTTTGTCAGACGGAGACGAAGCCTGAGCCTAAGCCTTCATTTATAAAACGGCCAAAGACGAAGTACTATTGGGAGTGGCCGCATATGGCCAACAGAGAACACCTTTCAGTGTCATTTCATACAGAATGAACCAAAAAGCCACAATTATCAGTTTCTACCATTGGGTTTCCAAAATACACATTATTCATGTAATACGACGGCCATTTTCTTTGATTGTAACAATTGAATTGTGTTGTATGGAAAATGCAAATACTTGGCTGAAAGTTGCAGGCACTCATTCTCATCAATGCAATAATCATGGCACCTTGATAAAGCGGCTTTTCTTGACATGATTGAGCGCCCTCGCGTGACCAAAATAGGTGGCCTATTTTCTACTATGAGTAGCCCGTATGTTGGGGGCAGACAGTACATGTACAGTACGTTATGCAAGTTTAACTATGCATCATCGTGAACGTCTATGCAGCTCTGGACTGATTTCTGAATGCTGTTGAAAAGGGAGTGAAATGAGCCTTTTTATTAATCACAATGCCAGAACAAAAATAATACACCGATCCGGTAGGCCACGCCCACCATAGCAACGGCCAAGCAACCGCGCACGTGCGCACAACGTGTCACGATTGCCCACACGCCGTGCGCGTCCACTGCACGCCCGCATCCACCGAAAGCACTTCTCTCCGTTGGACTTTGGTTTTGGAAAAGGCCGAAAATGTCCATTTCCTCTCTTGCCATGAGATCGAGAATTAAAATTACAATGAAAATATAAACACTGCTTGACCATGGCTAAGGATAAAACTCTCAATTCTTACAGTCTGGAATGCTGTACTTCTCTAGAAATCTTCACTCAAACATCGACAAATAGTTTGTTACTCACAAGTCATGAACTATTTTTTACACTACAGAATGGTGCAATGTTTTTTTTTCCCTTTTTCTACTTTCTCAGATCACCATTTGAGCTAAAACATTCTTTTGACCTTTACCAATGTTGTATTGGGCCTTTATGGATAAAACTCGGGTTTGCAAAGGAATTGCCCGGTACTGTACATATGAAACAAAAGCAAACACAACGAAAAGTGTGTAGTATAGTAGAGAATTCAACATTTAAAACGGTATGTCGGACAAAATGGCGGCGCAATTTGTCGGACCTTCAATCGCGCGTTGTGATTGGTCAGTTTGGTCATGGGGCGTGGCCTACTGGATCGGTGTATTCCAAGCATATTAAATATGCTATTCTAACTTGCATTGCACCAGTTAAGCCACTCTGTGGCGTTCATGCACGCAGTCCACGTCGAATGGTCACTGGTACCCGCGCTTTGATTTGCTCAGAAGATCGATGTCAGAATAATTTCTCGATTGTGAAGCAGAGAAGCGAGCGCTCCTGATAACAGAACTATGCGATATCGGGCCAGTACTGCACTGTCGGTGTGTTGAACGACTGGTATATAAGAAAGGGGGTTATGAACGATTAAACTATTTTCTTGTCAACGACAGAAGTAACTTTCACCAAAATGATGATTATTTTTTTTTGTTCTAAAGAGAAAAAACAGATTAGTGTATTTAAGATTGAAGAGATACAGAAAGTGCCAACGAATGTCTGGTCAAAGTTGACCGTCATTGACTGAAACCTTGCCAAGAAAAGCAATTTCCTTAAAGAAAAAAAAGTTTATCAGATAAACAAAAGTTTTTCTTTAATCTGCTTACTTTAGTACTTGAATTATATCATAACCTTTTTAATATGAATATATAAGTAGTAGAATTACTTTTTTTTATCGGATCCATGAAAATATTTTATTTTTCTTGTTAGTCTACTGAAATTACAGATATCTAATCAATTGATAACCTTGAACAAACTTAAACCATTCTCTTGCCACAGTTGCATTAAACATACTTCTCGAAACTTTTTAGATAGAAAACAGAGTATTTAAACGTTTAAAAAAAATGTTATTTATTATATATGTATATCTCATAGCGAGTACTCTATTGTGACAATTCTACTACATGTATTCTGTGGGTTGGCGTGATTGCCACGTGTTGTCGGTACTGGTGCTACAAGTTTTACTTCGTGTGAGACGAGTTTTCGTAAGCAGAGCAAAACAAATCTGTGCTTGTGTTTGGAATTTCCAATACTTGGTGCTTGTACAGTGAACAATTTGTTGAGAAATGTCTTGCTGTTTTTCAGGTTCAGTATATATCAAAATGGTACCCTGTTCTCAATGAAACAATTGGGAAGATCGGAAAACATCGATGTCCACAGATTTCCTTCTAATTTACACAGTCTGTAGATGGTCATGTTGAAATCTTACGGTCTGTGATGCTGTACTTTTCGAGAAATCTTTACTCAAACATCGACAAACTGTTTCGTAATACGCAGTGGCTGTTGTTACGGCAGTCGTCCGTTTGGTTCCCTGACGTGATTGTATTTCGTCAGCATTGCAGGCTGGTTGAACCAGTCTATTAGCTGATAGTCTGGTTCCAAGAGCTAAACATCCTGACAAATACTGTTAAGAAATGGAACCACACGGACGACTGCCATAACAACAGCCACTGCGTTCTTAATACACTACAGGTTGGTGTGTAAACTGTGAAGGTTTTCTTCATTTTTCTGCTTTCTCAGATTATCTTTAATTTTGAGCTACAGCCTTCGCAGTATTGCTTTTTTGGAATGTTTGAACACAGAAACTGTGGCAATCTTTTGACCTTTACCAATGTTGTATGTACATGTATAGGGCCTTTAAATGGAAATCTGTGTAGCCGATAGGTCTTTGCTGGGGTGCTTTTTTGGCGGGAAAAGTCAAGAGTTTGATCGGCTGTTAATATGTTTGGCTTTGTGCTGTGAAAATGTGTGCACTCCAGACTCCACCACCCGCGGTGGCTTCAGTCCAACTGAACATATCTGATTTGTCAATGTGCTTACAGGAATAAATCAATCACTTCGGAATTTTGTTTGGTGCCTAATAGTGGAGGGTCAGTTTTGCAGGAAAGCGCGGGTTACCATTTTGGTGATGTTACGCGCATTGTTGTTAAGGCCCTTTCCCCAAAACCCGGCTTAGGCTTCGGCTCCGGCTTCGTCTGCATGTCATCCAAAAGCTGAAATCACAGGCTAGAGTTCCCTGTTGAAGTTGAAGCTTTGGATTCTTTTTCAAAACGCAGATAATGATGTAATTTGTGGTTTATTAACGGTGCGTATTGTTTCGAATAAGACTGAGGGATGAGAATATTCCATTCGAAAACAAAGCCAAAGGTCTCCCGTTTTTCATGCCTTTTAGTTGTTGGCTACTTAAAAAATGGACGAAAGAAATAGAGACAAAGCCGGAGCCTGAGCCTAAGTAGGATTTTGGTAAAGGGCCCCAAAGTGCACTCAAATGGCGACGCTTAGGCCTATCGCACGGAGCAATACGAGTGTGGCTAATTATTATAAAGCCAGGTCCTCCGTTCATGACGTCACCGGCGGTGCCGAGTGCCGACTGTCCTCCGGGAAGCCAATTGCGTGCACGCGCTGCGTGCACTGTTGCGTTAATTGAACACGTTTTGTTTTCCCCATAGAGCTCTGTAAATAAGCCAGATTGCGCACTCATCGCGTGTCGCTTGCCGACAAGGGGACTGCGCGATGCCATTACCAAAGAGGTGCAAATGCATGGATCTCTATGGCGCAAACCACCCCAATTTTTTACAAAAGAAAGTAGGACATTAAAATTCGCCAATCCTGTGAGGTATTGATGGCCTTTTCTTTCATTACTAAAAAACATTTCTATAACATTTTAGTTTCCGCATTCCATTCCATTCCTTTCCCATTCATATTACGCGCGATTGCTACAGACATCCGGGCACTTCGAGCTGAAGTTGACCTCATTTGGTAATGGCGGATGCGCGTCCATGTTGGCACACGTTCGTACCGCGCGTTGATAGAGCTCTATGGTTTTTCCCCCATCACGGTGCCTTATGGGCGCTAATCGGGCCAGTGCACCATTGGGCACTGACGTCATTTTGTATCGCGCATGCGCCCCTGAGATTTCGAAGTGGCTCCGCCTGGAGACCGGCGGTGGCAGCGTTCATGTCGATTTTACTTGTTGTACACGTGGGCTCCTAACAGTCAGTGAATAAATGATACAGTCAACATGGCTGAAGTACGTGGTAATTCACGTTGTCTATCCTGGCGTTGAGTGATTTGATGTGTGGTGTTGTTGAGACATAGCCCAGCTAGCTGTGATTCGCTTAGCGGTTCGGCTAGTGCGTTCTTAAGGCTTTGCTTGGTGGGTGAATCAATAATATAGGAGGGTTTGCGGTGACACCATGTATTATAAGGTCTCTTAAAGGAAGAGGTGTGGTTCTGAAAAGAACCCGAGTAGTAACTCGACGTTGCGACCAGTATGTTCTGGCCGTCATCAGGAGAAATACACCGTGTTGCAATGGGGCCCAACACTTAAAAGCTGTGCTTCTTGATGGGTCTCTCTGCAGTATCACATTCATGTTTATTTATATTAAGTTATCACTTAATGTGCTAGTCCTTTCCATATTAATTTTGCCTATTCATTCTTTGTGATGTACATTCTGTGATATGTGCTTTGTTGGATGATGCTGTGGAAAAGAAATAAACTAAACTAAACTAAACCTCTTCTTTAAGAGACCTTATACATGGTGTCACAGCAAACCCTCCTATAGAGTTATCACTCAGGTTAATTTCAGAACCATACCTCTTCTTTAAGAGACCTTATACATGGTGTCACTGCAAACCCTCCTATAGAGTTATCACTCAGGTTCTTTTCAGAACCATACCTCTTCTTTAAGAGACCTTATACATGGTGTCACTGCAAACCTTCCTATAGAGTTATCACTCGGGTTCTTTTCAGAACCATACCTCTTCTTTAAGAGACCTTATAGATGGTGTCACTGAAACCCTCCTATAGAGTTATCACTCAGGTTCTTTTCAGAACCATACCTCTTCTTTAAGAGACCTTATAAATGGTGTCACTGAAACCCTCCTATAGAGTTATCACTCAGGTTAATTTCAGAACCACACCTCTTCTTTAAGAGACCTTATAGATGGTGTCACTGAAACCCTCCTATAGAGTTATCACTCAGGTTCTTTTCAGAACCATACCTCTTCTTTAAGAGACCTTATACATGGTGTCACTGCAAACCTTCCTATAGAGTTATCACTCGGGTTCTTTTCAGAACCACACCTCTTCTTTAAGAGACCTTATACATGGTGTCACTGCAAACCCTCCTATAGAGTTATCACTCAGGTTCTTTTCAGAACCATACCTCTTCTTTAAGAGACCTTATACATGGTGTCACTGCAAACCCTCCTATAGAGTTATCACTCAGGTTCTTTTCAGAACCATACCTCTTCTTTAAGAGACCTTATACATGGTGTCACTGCAAACCCTCCTATAGAGTTATCACTCAGGTTCTTTTCAGAACCATACCTCTTCTTTAAGAGACCTTATACATGGTGTCACTGCAAACCCTCCTATAGAGTTATCACTCAGGTTCTTTTCAGAACCACACCTCTTCTTTCAGAGACCTTATACATGGTGTCACTGCAAACCCTCCTATAGAGTTATCACTCAGGTTCTTTTCAGAACCACACCTCTTCTTTCAGAGACCTTATACATGGTGTCACTGCAAACCCTCCTATAGAGTTATCACTCAGGTTCTTTTCAGAACCACACCTCTTCTTTAAGAGACCTTAAACATGGTGTCACAACAAACCCTCCTATAGAGTTACCACTCAGGTTCTTTTCAGAACCACACGTATTCTTTAAGAGACCTTATACATGGTGTCACCGCAAACCCTCCTATAGAGTTATCACTCAGGTTCTTTTCAGAACCACACGTATTCTTTAAGAGACCTTATACATGGTGTCACCTCAAACCCTCCTATAGAGTTATCACTCGGGTTAATTTCAGAACCACACCTCTTCTTTAAGAGACCTTATACATGGTGTCACAGCAAACCCTCCTATAGAGTTATCCCTCAGGTTCTTTTCAGAACCACACCTCTTCTTTAAGAGACCTTATACATGGTGTCACCGCAAACCTTCCTATAGAGTTATCACTCAGGTTAATTTCAGAACCACACCTCTTCTTTAAGAGACCTTATACATGGTGTCACTGCAAACCCTCCTATAGAGTTATCCCTCAGGTTAATTTCAGAACCACACCTCTTCTTTAAGAGACCTTATACATGGTGTCACAGCAAACCCTCCTATAGAGTTATCCCTCAGGTTCTTTTCAGAACCACACCTCTTCTTTAAGAGACCTTATACATGGTGTCACCGCAAACCTTCCTATAGAGTTATCACTCAGGTTAATTTCAGAACCACACCTCTTCTTTAAGAGACCTTATACATGGTGTCACTGCAAACCCTCCTATAGAGTTATCACTCAGGTTCTTTTCAGAACCACACCTCCTCTTTAAGAGACCTTATACATGGTGTCACCGCAAACCCTCCTATAGAGTTATCACTCAGGTTCTTTTCAGAACCACACCTCTTCTTTAAGAGACCTTATAAATGGTGTCACCGCAAACCCTCCTATAGAGTTATCACTCAGGTTAATTTCAGAACCATACCTCTTCTTTAAGAGACCTTATACATGGTGTCACTGCAAACCCTCCTATAGAGTTATCACTCATGTTCTTTTCAGAACCACACCTCTTCTTTAAGAGACCTTATACATGGTGTCACTGCAAACCCTCCTAAAGAGTTATCACTCAGGTTCTTTTCAGAACCACACGTATTCTTTAAGAGACCTTAAATATGGTGTCAACGCAAACCTTCCTATATTTAGTGCGTTCTTCTTCAGACCGTCGCAAACTCCAGCCTGTTGATGGAGTTGAGGAGCTCCAAGGTGCCATGCACCAGCTCGATGTGCTCCGGCGTGGAGAACAGGCTGAATTCGGCCGCTCTCGGGTCGCCATCCGAGGGACCGAAGACGACGCCATCACCAGCCCGACCGCCGCCACCATCGCTCAGGTCTGCGCCTGCGCCAAAAGCCACCACGCCGGGCCTCGGCGCCGGACGCCGCGCCTCTTTGGGCGCGCCGGGGCGCCCCTGGTTGGGCGCGGTGTCGAAACCGCGCGACGACGCGCTGCTGTCGTCCGCGGCGACCGGCACATAATGCACTGCCGAGTCTTTGGGAGTGGATCGGTGCACCGGCTCCAGTACCGGTACCGGTACCGGTGTTGGTCCTCGTCCAGTGTTCACCGCCGGTGCCGCCGGCTCCCGCTGCCGCCGCTCGGTGCTCTCACCGGCACCCCGACCCGCCTCGGTGGCCTCCCTGGCCATGTGCGGTCTGGCCCCGGACCCGACCTCCGCGGACGGACTCTGCGCGGCAGCCTGGCAGCTGCCGAAGTGCCGGGGCTGCTGCCGGTGCGACGTCCATCGCCAGGGTTGCCGGCCGGTCGCAGTCTGCGGTCGGTTGCCGGCACCGGTTTTGCCGGCACCGGTTTTGGCGGCGGCGGCGGCACCGGCAGAGGGCGCCCTCTCCGTATCTGCGTGCGGATGCCGCGATGCAGTGTGGGACGGGGCCGGGGAGCCCCGACGACACACCCCGTCGTCGACCGACTCTCCTTGGCCGCTGGTGTCGGTTTGCCGTCCACAGCCGGCGTAAGGTGCCGGCGCAGGGACGGCACACGCTGGCTGGTGGTACTCCCGGCTAATCGCTTGGTGATGAGCCACGTTCAGGTACTCAGTGCTAGCGTCTTGGCTCGTACCATTAATGCCTTCTTGTCCACCGAACCGTGGCTGCGGCTGTGGCTGTGGCTGTGGTTGTGGATATGTCTCGGCGCCCCCGGAAGCCGCTAATTGCTGCATTTCCCGGATGTCGTTCAGTGAAAGTCCCGGGGGTGCGCCACAGTGCGGCATGCTTTGGCCCGTGACTACGTCTTGACAGTAGCTCGGGAAATGTGTTGAAGTGGCCGTGGTTTGCTCTGTCGTCCCATCAATATTCTGACGGAGAAGGCAAAGAGTTCAGCATTATTATGTCGGTCACACTGTGGTATACACGTTCCCGATGAACACAGGTCTCAAAAGATAACAGTTCGGAGGGAATTGAAGGAAATAAGGAGTCTTCAAGCTAGGTCTAGGTCTTCCCCCTATTGGAAATACACGGAGATGCGAAGACAATAGCCCTAGCCGTAGCTCTGGAAGCTCGTTTCGGACACGGCCTTTTAGTGTGCTGTACCGGACACCTTTTAGAAAAAGAAGAAGACCGGTATGTTTGTCGCCACCAAGCGTCTGCCGAGATATTATCATAGAGCAGTCGTGGCAGCGTCCCCCGTACTTCAATCAGTCGCAGGTTATACGATGAGTGTCCGAGACCGACAAGAGAGCACCCACTATTCGGGCCACCCACCTCTGCCGTCCTCTGCATCTCCAAGACGGCCCGCAGCGCCTCGTTCTCCCGCTGCAGGTCGAAGATCTTCCACTGGAGCCTGCGGATGGCTCGCAGGGCGCCCTCGCCGGCCGGACGGCCCCCGCTCGTGGGCGCCGTGGTGGAGGACGGAGGGTGGCGCCCTTGCCCCGCCGACGCCATGGAGTCCAGCTGCGAGGTCACCCGCTGCGCATGCGCCTGGAGCTCCTGAACGAAGGACCCGGATTGTGTCATAATCATGATTGATTAATCAAAATCTGAAAAGATGTAGAGGGTCTAAGATTTCGATTACGGCAGGACCTTCCTCTGCCTTTAAGAAAGGTCCTGCTGTGGTAGGAACGTCAGATCGTCTAGTTATTTTAGACTTAGTAGGTAAGCAGTTTGCGCTATGTTTTACATTGAATTCATTTTGATCATTGATTAATCTCCTCGTTTTCAGAAAGTGTTACTGCTTCAATTCCAGACTTTTGCTACGTCAAGTTGTAATCGAAATTAAGTATGGGAACGTACGATCTCTATGCATGTAAGACGTATACGCGTACAGTAAATCACTTAAATCTTTGAAGTGTTTGACAAAGTTAAATTGGAATTCTCGAATTCCCAGTACGACTCCTATAGTTGAGCATTTCCCTGTCAATTCTTTCTCAACGTTATTAATCGTATGATATGTATGTCTTTCAAGGAGAAAATACCAAAAACAACTGGTACAAACTGCCCGCTGACTAAAAATAATGATATGCAATACATAAATCTCAAAAGTTCGATCTTATCGAGGGCCCGACGTTTCTATCCTAGCAGGACCTTTCTCAAAGGCAAAGGCAAGGGCAAAGTGCCTTTGCCTTTGAGAAAGGTCCTGCTAGCATCGAAACGTCGTGGGCCCTCAAACTTTTGAGATTCATTCAAGGAGACCTTTAAAAAGTGAAACCGAGCCTTGTAGTGTGAGCGTTAAAATTGTCACCTTGAGTTTTCCGTCCATGGCCGTGCAGTTAGCATTCACCTCGGTCAGCATGGCTAGGAATGTGGCCACGCTCGCCGAGTCCAGCACCCGACTATCTCCGTGGGGTTTTCGAAACTGCGAGGAAACATGCGTGACAAGGAACACAAAATCGCAAGGGTGCTTCGACTAATCGCGATCGACACTTTGATTTGGTTTTGTGAAATGGGAATCATTACTTTTCTTGAATAATTATTATTCATTATGAATTTTTTATATATAATTTAATAATAGTTGTTAATAAATATAAATATAATAATGAAACAACACACGAACTACCATGCATTACCAAGTATGATTAATACCGACGAATCTGTAAGGGCTTATAATTATTCTCTGGACAAGTATACTATCATTATTATGCCATAATAATATGCAACGTGACTCTAATGATGCAAAATCAACTACGGGTAGGCCTACATCATACATGGAATATCGTGCTTCTGACTTACGTCATTTTTGTCCTGCTTGCAACGCCAAATGAACGCCTCGATCTCACGACTGACTCCTCTGCAAGACGTAGGCCCACCTAAATAGGCAGCCGCACCATCACTGTACGAAGTCGCCATCATGCATGCGCTCAAATTCAGCCAAGTTTTATGGTTACAGTCCGAAGTTTATTTCAGTGATTATTAGTTTTTACTCCAAAGACTTTTAAGTGTGTACCAGGCTGTTTTGATTCCGAGCAACTGAACTTCCACAAAGCTCAGCGCACGCGCAGCGTATGGAGAATCGCGTATACACATACACGCGCGTTCGTGCGTCAGGTCTCAAATCGACCTTGAACTATCCTTTCTAATCAACGGTTGGTAACGATTATTGGCACATAATTAATTATGTATTAATTGGCAGAGGGGGGGGGGTAAATTACTTCCTATGCTTTTACAAACCTCTCTGCATGGACCGCTTAGAGCCGCTTAAGCGTGAAAATCTGCTAAGCAGGAAACATCTTCATTGTGTATGCCGGATTACAAGCTGCCTGCAATTTCATGTCCATTGCTTTTGACTTGTTTTCCACTCTTCTTTACTGAGCGTGAAACAAAAATGAAGTTTTGGTACGCAAGGGGATTCTGTGGCTCATGAGTTTTTTGCTCTTAAGCTCATTAAATTTTGGCGCTTAAGCGGCTCTATGAAATTGGCCCCAAGCCGTGTGTGACTGCAGCCATGCCAACACACACAAGGTACCTGATACTAGCCAGCTGTTTGTGTATCGCCCCAGGCAAGGACAGATCACCCTAGCCAGTCTATAACTGCATGAAGCGTAAACAGACCCTGGGCCTGTGGATGTCCTTGCGTACGTGGCAGGCTGATTTTTTTTTCGGAATCCTTAGTTTTTCTTTATTTGGTGGTCATAAGTATGGACACCCCTCAAGACCGAGGGAGACCGCCACGGACGAGAGCTATGGGACCAATTTCATGGCTCTGAATCTGCTTACCGTAAGCGTAAAATCGGAGCTTACGGAAGCAAACATGTTTGAGTTGTCGTCTGCTAATTGCCGTGTTTTTGTAATCATTTTATTTGGCTATAGAAGTGGAGGGGTCCATCCCAAAATCCTTGCAGAAATTCTGCTTGGATGGCTACACATGTGGTGTTTTTTTTCTTTTCTGGGGGTAATTAGGAAAACAATCTTATCGGCTAAGGGCACACAAATTGAAAAGAAGTTCCAAAGTACAATTTTCAGTACAGCTACAAGAACTGAGAGACAATTGGGTGTGGGATAATTGACTTTGAAAGTGAGTGTCACGGTTTTTGTAGGGGTCGATTGTTTTAGTGTTCTGCACCCATGAGTGCAGCACACAAAATCCATCCAAGATGGCTCCGCCGAGCTGATTATCATAAAGTGTGGACCCACACCTTTCTAATTCTTTGGAGGCTAATTAACTGATACATTTTAGAACAAGTGACACTTAAAACAACCTGGGGGTTCACTCTTCAATTTGGTATTTCATTTGGACCATATCCGGCCCTATTTGGCTGTGGAAGTGGAGGGGTCCATCCCAAAATCCTTGCAGATATTCGGCTTGGACGGCTACACATTTTGGCGGTGTTTTTTTCTGGGGGTGATTAGGAAAACAATCCAATCGGCTAAGGGCACACAAATTGAAAAGAATCTGAGAGATGAAGGTCCAAACTACAATTTTCAGTATAGCTACAAGAACTGAGAGACTTTTTGGCGTGGGATAATTGGCTTTGAAAGTGAGTGTTTTTGTACAGTGTTCAATTGGGAGCTCTATTTAGTGTTCTGCACCCATAGATGAGTACTAGCGCCCTCTCTAGTTTAAGAATACATTGTCTGGTCTCCACTTCAGCACGTTCTTTTTGTATAGACGACTGTCAGGAGCAGACTAAAGTCCACATCATCGATTGACGAGATCGCAGCGATCGGTCAGCGATCATAATGTAAACACGAGACCACACCAGAGTTACGATCGCTGCCCGGACCGCCGACAAAAAACTGGTCGCCTTTTTAATCTGCCTCAGCCTTGCGGCTCCATGCGTGTGGAGGATTGGCGGACAGGATGCCCAGAGGAGGAGGAGGAGGAGGAGGAGGAGGGGGAACGGGAGGATTCGGCGATATGGCCATGGCGGACTCGGGATCGTTCGAAGACGAACTCAAGCGAGGGAGCGATTTGACAGATGGCTGGTACGAGAATGGTGAGTAACACGCCGTGTGCCCATTCATTGTGTTTGTACACGCCTACTACAAAGTACTTAGTACTATGTACTACTAAGTACTACCAGTACTACTACTAGTCTACTACTACAGTACTACTACTAGAGTAGTAGTAGTAATACTACTAAGTACTAGTTTAGGTGATATACAAAAATGTTGCAAACTGCTTACTGACTAAAATTACCAAAAAGTAAATCTAAAATTTAGTGGGCCTGACGTTTCGATCCTAGCAGGACCTTTCTCAAAGGCAGAGTGACAAGGACAAAACAGATATATGTACACGAAGGCAGGGGGAGAGAGTGAATAGGAAACGGATGAGAAACAGAGGACAAAGAGTGAAGCTGGTAGGGAGAGATCAAAGGGAAGGGCAAGGGGTAGGGTAGGGATTAGTGAGAGGAGGGGGAAAGATCAAAGAGAAGGGCAAGGAGTGGGGTAGGGATTAGTGACAATAGGGGGAAAAGATCAAAGAGAGAAGTGTGAAAGACTGAACACAAAAGAAGGATTATCAGAAAGCTGCATGGTGTTAGTCATTACCCTCCTGGATGTTGAGACCATGTGGTTGAATAGTCCGAAGACGCTTCATCCACATTTTCTCACGGCTAAGACGGACAGCATTACTACGGTGACCAAGTGATTCTATGCCCAGTACACTCATATCTGATATCGAATGATCAGGGAGATTGAAGTGATACCCAACAGGGGTGTCCATTTTACCGGTTTTGATGGTAGACCTATGGCCATAGTAGTAATGCTGTCCGTCTTAGCCGTGAGAAAATGTGGATGAAGCGTCTTCGGACTATTCAACCACATGGTCTCAACATCCAGGAGGGTAATGACTAACACCATGCAGCTTTCTGATAATCCTTCTTTTGTGTTCAGTCTTTCACACTTCTCTCTTTGATCTTTTCCCCCTATTGTCACTAATCCCTACCCCACTCCTTGCCCTTCTCTTTGATCTTTCCCCCTCCTCTCACTAATCCCTACCCTACCCCTTGCCCTTCCCTTTGATCTCTCCCTACCAGCTTCACTCTTTGTCCTCTGTTTCTCATCCGTGTCCTATTCACTCTCTCCCCCTGCCTTCGTGTACATATATCTGTTTTGTCCTTGTCACTCTGCCTTTGAGAAAGGTCCTGCTAGGATCGAAACGTCAGGCCCACTAAATTTTAGAAGTACTAGTTTAGTTTAGTAGTAGTACTGCCACTTACTACTTAGTAAAGTACAGTAAAGTACAGTAAAGTACATAGTTGCGGTAACCGTAACCCTCATCCTCCCGAAGGTCGGAGACCTGAGGGTTACGGGAACGTATGTACAAAATTATAGCGAGGTTTTTGTTTTTACCTTTTTGGAAACACCACTGTCCCGATCGCCCCCTTTTTCCACCCTTTTGAAAATCGCCACACACAATCTAAGGACATGCACTTGATCCCAAATGTATACTGAATGTGATCAGATAACTCAAAACATCGTGGGTAAAATACTTTTCCGAAAAACGGGCAGAAACTCACCAAAATACTGTCTGTAAATGTCCCGTCAACGTCTCCGCCAGGTTCGGAATCCGAACCTGGCGCCTCGACCAATCAGCGCTTAGTCTCGTGACGTATTCCCGCACGACGGCTATTTGCTGTTTCGCAATAACAGTCCACACTCGTGGTGCGCGCGCAGGTCATCGTCCTGTGAAGAGCCGACTGGTACTGTATACAACCATGGGTATGCGCGCGCACCACGAGTGTGGACTGTTATTGCGAAACAGCAAATAACCGTCGTGCGGGATATACGTCACGAGACTAAGCGCTGATTGGTCGAGGCGCCAGGTTCGGATTCCGAACCTGGCGGAGACGTTGACGGGACATTTACAGACAGTATTTTGGTGAGTTTCTGCCCGTTTTTCGGAAAAGTATTTTACCCACGATGTTTTGAGTTATCTGATCACATTCAGTATACATTTGGGATCAAGTGCATGTCCTTAGATTGTGTGTGGCGATTTTCAAAAGGGTGGAAAAAGGGGGCAATCGGGACAGTGGTGTTTCCAAAATGGTAAAAACAAAAACCTCGCTATAATTTTGTACATACGTTCCCGTAACCCTCAGGTCTCCGACCTTCGGGAGGATGAGGGTTACGGTTACCGCAACTATAAAGTACACTGCCTTTGAGAAAGGTCCTGCTAGGATCGAAACGTCAGGCCCACTAAATTTTTAGATTCACTTTTTGGTATTTTTAGTCAGTAAGCAGTTTGCAACATTTTTGTATATTACCATGAGTATTATTACTTAAACTTTACTACTACTAGTACTACTAGTACTACTACTACTACTACTAGTAAGTAGTAGTACTAACTACTACTATTATTAGATTACTAGTAAGTAGTAGTACTACTACTACTACTACAAAGTACTAGTACTAGTAATATTGTGTCCACACACGCAAACAAAGTGGAGTTTGAATCGCGATTGAAATCGCGATCCAAATAATCGTGTTTATTTGGTGTAGTGGAAATGGCCCAATGAGAAAAGTTAGGGAATGAACACAATATTGGTAATCATGCAAGGTGCTAATCGTTCCCCTCTTGGATGAGAGATTTGCATTTTGGCCATTTGATTTAATTTGTAGCATTTCATTTACAAATTGTATTTGATTTTAGTCAATTTGTAGCATTTCATTTACAAATTATACAAGATCTATGTAGATCAGCAGATGCCTCCGTGTATGATTGTTCACACACAAAAATGCCCCCCCCCCCAATTTTGTTGTTGTTGCAATTTGCAATGTTATCGGAAGCCAAACTTTTTGTTGGGCCTAATCTACCTTACCTTTGCCCGGTCTTCAGATCTTCACCTTGCGGCCGAACTGGGCAAGACTTTGCTGGAGAGGAACAAGGAATTGGACGAGAATCTTCTGGCTTCCCAGCAGGAGAATGAGGAACAAGCCATGCAGATTGTGGTGAGGTCGCAAAAAAAAAAAAACTAGCGGAGAAGGTTGGAAGTCTAACCATGTAGCGACGTGCGATCCCCCAAACTGATTGTAGCTGAGTTTACTAACACCTCCGCAACCTTTCACACTGGACCCATTTGGAAACTCCCGGGGACCCTATTTCCCCGTGGAAATCGTGAAAACCCCAGGGTTTTCTCGTTCTACCCTACTTCGTCGAGCAGGGATAAAACAAATCACTGGGGAAAAAGCTCTTCGGTTGTGTGAATAGCCCGACCGAAAGCCCCGGGGGAATTATTTTGAGAAATCCCCGGCTGACACCATACATGTACAATGTAAGTCATCGCATTTGAGATGGAGTGTGGCCGTGAAAAGAGCGAGTAGCTCATCGTTTCTGGCAGTGTGCACTGTGCCCGTCATCTGCAGTCGCGTGACGACGGGCAGAGTACTCACTGTCCGAACCCTAACCTTCCCAAATCCTGCAGAATCCTATTTGCCTTCTGCAGGATTCTGCAGGATTCAGGGCACATGAGAGTTGACACATTGCAGGATTGTTCAGGATTCAGGGCATTAAAGTTTATGTCACCGTAGGAATATGCGGGAAACATACAGTACAGGCTACTAGTTTCAAAGTGCTGGAGAAGGATTTTGCAGGATTGTGCAGGATACAGGCTACTACTATCAAAGTGCTGGAGAAGGATTTTGCAGGATTGAGGGCACATGAGAGTTGACACATTGCAGGATTGTGCAGGATACAGGCTACTACTATCAAAGTGCCGGAGAAGGATTCTGCAGGATTGAGGGCACATGAGAGTTGACACACTGTAGGAATGTGTAGGATTGAGGGCATAAGGCGATTTTGTCAGTAGGAAAATGCAGGATGCTGGTAACAAATCGGACCTCGTTGTGGCATTTGTCAAGAGATTATCCGTTCGAAAAAGGGCCCATTGTTCTAAGCTGAAAAAAGTCTTTGTTTAGAATGTGGACTAAAACTCCATAAGCTCAGTGCAGGATTTGGCAGGATTCTGGCAATGGTCCACAGTAGCCAGTACTGCAGGATTTGGCAGGATTCAGGTCACATGGAGCTTTGAACAAGGTAGGATAGCAGGATTTTGCAGGATTCAGGTTATATCCTACAAACAATTGGTAGGGGGTTAGGGTTTGTAGGCCTAGTACTGGCTCTTTTCAGTGCCACACTCCATTTCAAAAGGGATAAATTACACGGAGCCACCGACTCACAGCAAACTTTCCACTTTGTACTTCCACCATGCAAACCTTCCTGATCTTATAACTGAAGTGTGGTGTTTGAAGGTTAATCGGTACTTCTATTTGTCTTTGCACTAAAATGGATCTACAATGTAGGTACATGTATGTAGTATGTGTATGTACTGTACATGTACTTTGGACCATTGGGTTTGATGCTATCTTCATGTTTCAGGCAGAAACTCCATTGCAGCCGTCTAATTGATTCCAAATCTTGATGGCAGCATTTCTAATTAGTTTGTTTTTTGGAAATAATTGTTATTGGCAAACGATAAGATCGGTACCCGCCGCTACACATTATTCGAATCCACCACACGACCTTGACCAGCTCGGTGGTCCAGTGGTTAAGACGTCCGTACTAGAATTCGGGAGTCGCGGGTTCGAATCCCGCTAGAGCTGCCTGAAATATTTTTATCAGGCACCGGGCAAAGCACTGAGCATTCAGTGTTTACCACGTCGAGTAAGGGCAAAACCTCTTTGAATTACATTCTCCTCGACGCAAACATCATGTTACATGTATATCTAAGATCCCCATCAGTCCCATCTGTGGGTGAAATCTTGTTTAGTGGGTTTTAGGGTTGAGCATATTCTTCATGAGTGATACATATACAAAAATGTTGCAAACTGCTTACTGACTAAAATTGCCGAAATGCAAATCTCAAAATTTAGTGGGCCTGACGTTTCGATCCTAGCAGGACCTTTCTCAAAGGCAGAGTGACAAGGACAAAACAGATACGTGTACACGAAGGAAGGGGGAAGATAGTGAATAGGACATCCGTGTCCAATTCACTCTCTTCTCCCTTCCTTCGTGTACATGTATCTGTTTTGTCCGTGTCACTCTGCCTTTGAGAAAGGTCCTACTAGGATCGAAACGTCAGGCCCACTAAATTTTGAGATATTCTTCATGAGATAACGTTCTCCTGTTCCTTCCAAAACAAGGAAAGAGGAATTGGGAGAAATATATGCATGAGTTGAATGTTAGTAACTGAGTGTCATAATCTTTTGTTGTCATGTTCACAATGAGGGAAGTGAAAACAGTTTTGTTTTTCATTCATTACTCAGGGCTCGACCTTAGCACTAGCCCGACAGTCATTGTCTAGTAAAAACAGCTGCGGGCTAGTAAAATGACCCACTTTGCTAGCCCGGCGGACTAGTAAAAAGTAGACAGCGGTGTGGTGGCAAAAATGATGCGGGCGGGGATGAGAAAGTAGAAACTAATCATTTGTTTTACTTGACCTAATAACCTTGTGTTAAATTCAATAATAATTATACAGGGCTAGTAAAACTTGCTGTGGGCTAGCAAAAAACTCAATTTACTAGCCTGGTGGGCTAGATAAATAAAGACCTTAATTAATTAATAAGCGCGAGGCTTGATTAGAGCCCAAGACCACTGGACCCTAATGTCCTAGACCCTTTTTGCTAGGAACCTACCTGAATCCTTTGAAATCCTCTGATTTTGAGTATGAAATTTGGGCTACCAGCCTCAATCCTCTGAAATCCTCTGAAATTTGCCACCGTACACAAAAACTGTGGTGCCCACTGCCTCAATCCTCTGAAATCCTCATAGCCAGGGAATGGGAATGGCCAGCAGCTCGTGGGTGAGTTTGCCCATGAGATGACTATAAATGTGTGGTTTGGAACCAAGCATAACTACAGACCCCAATGCAGTTTGAGAATCAATCCTCTGAAATCCTCATTTCAGTCGAACCCCATGCAGCCTAAATCCTCCCAAATCCTTCTCCAGTAGTTTGCCCATTCAGCCTCAATCCTCAGAAATCCTTCCAAACTTCTCAACCTATTCAGCCTCAATCCTCTGAAATCCTTTGCTTTAGCCCAGAGGATTTCTGAGGATTTAGGAAGGTAAGGTTAACGTACCAGCGCTCCTACCATCTGAGCTATCCAGCTCTTCCCAAATAGTCAACTAGTCTTTGCTGGGTTAGGGGCTCAAGTCAAAAGCATTTACGTAACCATTAACCCCCTTACATTCAGTATACCCTGTATATCTCCAGGGATCAGACCGATACAAACAACCAATTGTTGTACACTCATCAGTGTAACTAGGGTTGCCCAAACTAGTCATGTGCTATACATGGGTCCCTGATAAATTGGAAGGAAATGCCAGTTAAGTACATCACATGGGTAGCACAGTACAAACATTGTACATGCACAGGTCAATATCTTGAACACATACTGTCCTAAAGTACAAATTTGTATTGTCCAATGTCCATGTATTCATATGGCATAAGCCCAAACACTTATTAAAAACATTGTGAGATTTGGCATTTGAAATTATGTAAATATTCCCTCGCTGGCTTGTACCTTACCTTCTGGGGAAAAAAATCATAAAAAATTACAATCATATTCTGCAAATAACTTTTTATCATAAAGTAATCAAATCTTAGCCTTGTATTAATTCAGAAGACTAACAAAGATATCTGCTGGTGTGACTGTCAGTGTTCATAACAGAAATGGCTGTACCATTACAGCATGTACATGTACATGTACTTCATTGTGTGATTCATTGTGTGATTAATTGCTGCAGTAAAAACTGTTCAAACTCAGATTATCTTTGAATGTCGAGGTACATTGTACCCTTTACACAGCTCAGATGATGCACTGAACGAATGTTTCCTTTTGAGGAGAAAATGAAATTCCAAGATTTACAAACATGTATGCAAAACCTGCCTGCGCTGCAAATTTTTTATGTTCTTAACTTAAAATTTAGTGGGCCTGACGTTTCGATCCTAGCAGGACCTTTCTCAAAGGCAGTGTGACAAGGACAAAACAGATACATGTACATGGAGGAAGGGGGGGAAGAGTGAATAGGACACGGATGAGAAGCAAAGGACACATGAAGTACTTATTCATAATCACTTGCCCAGTGTACACGTTCTTAGCGTCACTGAAACCGGAAAATTCTCAATTTCACATTGATCATATCAATGCATTTTGTCCTGTACTGCAGGCACATGTTGAGTGTACAGTACAGTATGTGTGCGTTCTGGGAAAGTTTGGCAAAATTATTTTGTTTCCTGTATTTCCCTTTGAAAGGGGAAGTTGCTTCAGACTATTATCAACTGTAGACATGGTAGAAGGGGACGTGCACGTGTACATTTGTCACACTCCATGTACCGGTACATTTTACATGTACTGTACACAAATTTCACCGGAGGATTGTGGAGGATTGTGGAGGGTTCCAAGTACCGGTAAACAGTACTAGGGGTTAGGGCCAACCGCTTAGTACATACTGTACATGACACAGTATGTACATAACTGAACACGTAATACATGTATATGTTGACTACATGTACATCCCAACTCATTCATTTCAGTGTTAAAGAGTCATGATGTAAATTTACACAATGCATACAGTACTTAGGTTTCTCGGTTTTCTCTTCTGAAGATTTCCAACAGCATCAGTAAAGAATGGAAGCCAACTTCAATTATTGAAATGAGCTGAGTAGAGAAAATGTGACTCCAAACAACATGATATGATTCAAATCATAACAGTCACCATGACTTTAACCCCACATTTCTGGTTTTACACACATATGCAATCAAAGAGCCACACACCATCTCACAAGAGATGATTTACATGGTTTCACCGCAAATCCTCCAACGCTGTACTGCCATCATGCAAACCTTCAAATCGTATTACTGAAGTGTGCTACATGAACATGTACATGTATATTTGAAGGTTAATTTATATTTCTATTTTTTATTTGCACTCAAGTGTAAAGGTACAGGTTTACTTGTACATGTATATGTACGTATATCTTCAAGCCTTGCGCTTAAGTTTTTTTTTTAACTAGCCCACCGGGCTAGTAAATTGAGTTTTTTGCTAGCCTGCAGCAAGTTTTACTAGCCCTGTATAATTAATATTGAATTTAAGGTTATTAGGTAAAGTAAAACAAATTATTAGTTTCTACTTTCTCATCCCCGCCCGCATTGTTTTTTGCCGCCACACCGCTGTCTACTTTTTACTAGTCCGCCGGGCTAGCAAAGTGGGTCATTTTACTAGCCTGCAGCTGTTTTTACTAGACAATGACCGTCGGGCTAGTGCTAAGGTCGAGCCCTGATCTTAGATGTTGGCTTGGATGTTATCTGTGTTTCAGGGAGAAAGTCAGCTTTCATTGTTTAAAACGGACAGGGATTGTTTTCCCCTTCCTTACCCCTCTCCCCTCCGCACCCCTCTCCCCTCCCCACCTCCCCCCTCTTTCCTCCAGTATTTGGAGAAGCAGCTCCAGATTCTGCGAGACGTGACCGACTCCAAGGCCCACGTGTACGAGCAGCTGGACCTCAACGCTCAGGAGACGGAGAAGAACAACCAGAAACTGCAGCACGAACTCCGCACAGCCCAGCAGAAGATCCTGGGGTAAGAGGGCTGACTCCTCTTCGGCTACGTTCAGACAGCGTGTTAGCTTGAAACCAATCGACTCCAACAGAAGCCAACAAATTTTGGGGCCTGTTGTCCTCTGTTGGGTTCAGCAGTGTACAGTACTAAAAAAACTGTGTTGAGGATTGTTGGGGTCAGCATGGTTGTCTGGCCTGGCAGCCACACAATGAAGATAGTCCAAAAAATATATACATAGAAAAGCCCCAAAACAAAGGGCCTAAAGGAAAAGACCCCAAAGAAAAGGCCCAAGAGAAAAAGGCTCAAGAGAAAAGGCACAAAAGAAAAGTCCTAAAAGAAAAGGCCTAACAATTGTCTATTACTTGAGTGTTGGTCTTTGTTGGGATCAACACTGTACAATACAGTTGGATTTTGTTGGGCAGGGCATTGTATGCAAAGTTACTGCAATATTACCGTCATTGCAGGACCCTGCTGAACCCAACAGTATCCACTGTTGGGTACTGTTGGGATCAGCAGGCTTCACACTTTCATGCTTGTTGGGTACTGTTGGGATCAGCAGGATAGAGTTAGGCTAACAGTGAGGGGGGTAGGGATAAGATGCCTTCTAACCACAGGGGGACAAGTCGTCAATTTAAAACTCTGTGCGTTCATGCAGCGTCCTACAGCAAGCAGTTAAAACTTTAACTTGTGTTTTGAACATGTTGCTAACTTCCATCTCAAAAGTTAGACAATCCTACTACTGTTTAACCCTCAAAGAGCATCTCGGTAATTATTTCTGCATGTTGAGGCTTTATGACCTTTTCGGCAATCTTCTTAGGCACATTTTGATACCAATTTTATTAAAATTGGTGGTGCCGTTCTCTGACAATGAACATTTTCAGGGCTATGTTGTACAGGTGTAGTTTGACGGAAATGTTCCATTGACTTACACTACATAAAAGCATAGCATCCAAGGTGCATAGGGTATTTCTTTTCAGGAATTTGTTTGCACAATTAGCTCAGTAATATTGCTGTATGCAATTATTGGTTCTTCGTGTTTCATTATCATTGTAAAATGTATTCAAATTGTGGAAATTCAATAAAAAAAATTAGGAATTTCAATAGAAAATACTGAAACATGAAAAAAGCCCACAAATGGAATCATGAATAAATTAATGAGCTATAATTAGACAAAACATTTTTTTTTTCAAATGAAATTTTACACAAATGTTCATTATGTAATTATCTATTACCCTGCCAAATATCATTTGAATCCATCATTGAACGACCGAGATCGGGGGGGGGGGGTGGGACCCGCCCCCTCACGGCTGTGAGACGGTAAAAAAAAAAACGGCTCTTTGAGGGTTAAAAGATGGTTGAAAAAAAAATTTGTTAAGTAGCTTTCAAAAAGAAACTTTTTTTGCGGGCAGTGTGGATGGATTTTTCATTTTGTGAAAATGCCAACGATGTGCCATGTGTATAGTCTCCTGTTTAACATCGAGCCACCGAGAGCTGTCACTGTAGCATTGATTGCCCAAGAGGCCTGCCCATGCTTCTAATCCTGGCCACACTTCCGTCTACCCCGGAGCAAGGCATGTGCTTGTATGTCGCCCCCCTACTCCCTCAAAAAGAACGATTATGGGAATGACGCAGGTCCCAAGAATCGAATTGATTTCGTCGCCACTGAGGGAGCAAGGCTATCGATACTATCTAGAGAGGATAAAGATTTTTTTTTTTCATCAATTGATTTCTCAGTGCTAGTTATATTGCAGAGACGCTGTACAAAGTCCAGTGAAGATTGGAATTATCCTGTTGTTTAGCAAAATGGGCTTAAAAAGACCAAAATCTATCTGCTTTTGAGAAAAGGCCGTTGCAGGATTGTAACATGCAGGATTGAAAACCAGTAAAATGTGGCGCAAAATCTGTCTTCTGATGTTGCCAGCTTTAAAGGCCATGTACAAACATTGGTATAGGTCAAAACTTGCCACAGTTTGTGTGTTAAACCATTAAACATTCCAAAAAGGAAATCCTGTGAAGGTTTGAGCTCAAATGGTAATCTGAGAAAGTAGACAAAGGCAAAAAACCGTCATGTTTTTTTGCAATGTTCTATCTGTAGTGTAAGAAAACTTGTATTACTTGCGAGTAATAAACTATCAATGTTTGAGTGAAGATTTCTCGAGAGGTACAGCATCCCAGATTGTGAGATATCAACATGAGGATTCTATCATGACCATCTACAAACTGTGGGAATTAGAAGGAAATCTGTGGCCATCGATGTTTCCCGATCTTCCTAATGTTGTATTGGGTACCCAATTTCTGCCCAAAATGTTGGGTTTGGTTGGGTTAGGTATGCTTCCTAGTGAAAGGGCCTAGGGGGTTAGGGGTTAACAAACACGGACTGTCAGAATCTTAAGCCGCGTTTCCACTGGACTTATTTTGGTTAAAGTAACCGAGACGATGGTTTCTTTGACCAAAATAAGTCCAGTGGAAACGGCCCAGTCAAATTTCTCCAATGGTTACTTTTACTGAGCAACCTCTGCCTAGTAAAAGTGACCAGGTAAGTTTAACCGAGCCGATTAGTCCAGTGGAAACACGCCATTTGGTTACACTTTTTTGGTCTGCCTAGTTCCTCTTTGGTTTGGACGATGTACTTGGTAGTGAGTACTGTAGGTGTCAGTTGTCAGTTCAAGTCCAATAACCGCTGAATGAAGTGCTCATGCCTTGCAGTGAAGCATAGTGTCTGTCTGATGTCTGATGACAAGTTGAAGATACGGCTTGACTGTCAACTCAGCTTCTCAACACAATTTTGTTCTGCACTTGAGAATATTAACATTGGAGGGTTTGCGGTGACACCATGTATAAGGTCCCTTAAAGGAAGAGGTGTGGTTCTGAAAAGAACCTGAGAGATAACTCGACGTTTCTCCAGATGACGGCCAGAGCATACCGGTCAAAACGTCGAGTTACCACTCAGGTTCTTTTCAGAACCACACCTCTTCCTTTAAGAGACCTTATACATGGTATCACCGCAAACTTTCCTATATTGATTAACCCACCATTATTGAGAATATAAGTCATTCTACATCTACATTTTTGACCATGGAGGAGTTCTTCTTATTCCTCCATTATTTGATAGATCCATCTCATCAGCTGAATGGTATACGGTATTCAGTACATGTACAAGATGCAATGCATTCATGTATAAATACATGATACTGTATGAGTCCAGACATGTGCCAGATGGCAATTGTGTACACGTGTACGTATACATTACACACATGTACGCCATGTGTACAATTGTACATGTTACATGTACAAGTCCATGTACATGTACATGTACATACCGGTACATGTACACTGTATAATTACAATGTACATGTATGTACCATAAACGTGCATGTTCGTGTATTCTTCAATTGTACAATTGTGTATACATTACAAAATCTGTACAGTATACATGTACATGTACAGTACATGTACTTTCAGTGCACATGTACTGCTTTCAGTGCACATGTTCATGTACATGTACATGCACATGTATGTACGGTACACGTATATACACATTGTGTACATGATGCACAGGTGCAAGTGTAGTGTGTTCCATGCATCTTCATGTACATGTACATACTAATGAGAACCAGAAGCTTCAGAAATTGACCTTCAGTGACCTTGTACATGTAGTGTGCAGACAGCTCAGTGTAGCCACATGAACATGTACAGTAGGTATACATGTATGTATGTGCAATCATGGAGGAAGCAATAGACCCAACTCAAGTCTTGAGACATGTACATGTACACAGTGAAAGTGTGTACATGTACATGTACAGGTCATGTATTTTGATGGTCCAGAGATGTACAGTACATGTATAATGTACTGTACAGTGTACATGTAATAGAACTTTGTGTAACATGTACAAGCAACAAGTTATGTACTGTACACAATGTACACATGTACACATAATTACATATGTACAGTGTACATTGTACAGCACATGTACACATAATAATTACATACATTGTACAGTACATCATATACATGTGTGTACGTACACATGTGCAACAACTTTGTGTAACATGTACATGTACATGTACATACAGTATGTGTTTGTAATCATGTGTACATACTTACTGTACATGTACATGTACATTATGCATTATCACCTGTGTACCCGGTATACTGTAGATTTTAGTCAGACATATTTTCAAGACGCACTTCCCTTTTGACCGACTTCCAAACGCTCTGTGCGTTTGCCATACAGACATGACGCTGACAGAGGAAATACAAGTTAACCTGTTGATGAGCCATCCCTGTTGTAGTTGCGGTAACAGTAACCCTCATCCTCCCGAAGGTCGCAGGTCTGCAGACCTGCGACCTTCGGGAGGATGAGGGTAACGGTTACCGCAACTATCCCTGTTTCTTACTAGAGCTTTTCCTTCCTTCAACATGTTCAAGGCAATGTACTTGTACTCTGTACTGTATTTTGACCTTTTGGCTTCAGAGATGAGTACCTGCAATTCCTTGAGGGCCTGGGTATGAAAGTGTACATGTGCCTCAATGGGATTACAATATGATTGCAGTAAGTGACTGTCTCCAGTGGCATAAACTGCTGAAAATCTACTGTACATCATGACACCATACACATGATGTACATGTACATGTACATGATACAAGCCTACAGTACATGTACTGTAGACACACTCTTTTTTGTATCCTTGTGGAGACATTGCTTTGTTTTCTATACAACCGAGTGAGAAATGATGTTTTAAAAATGCTCCCATTTCAGCCACATTCACTTTCCTGGTTAGAATTTTGGACCGTAAATCTACTGTACATGTACACATGTTGATACCGTACAACTAAAAAAGTACAGTACATGTACACATGTACTTTGTACATGTAGACACACATACTCCTTTATGTAGCCTTGTGGAGACATTGCTTTGTTCTCATGCAGTATACAACCGAGTGAGAAACGATGTTTTAAAAATGCTCCCATTTCAACCACATTCACTTTACTGGGTAGAAAATTGGACCGTATGTTTCTTAAAATAACACTTCAATTTGCGACAGATTCTTCTTACCTATCACAAATTTCCCGTTTTTGAATTATTTCCAAATACCAGTTTTGTGAAAACCTTGTGGAGACTGGAGACCCATTACACCTTTACAATTGCCCTGTGGAGACCTATTCAACCTATTGGACTACATGTAGGTCTTCACAAGGCACTAGATTCACGCCCACCGTACAATAGTTATAGACTTGTATGTACCGTAAAGGCAGGGGAAAAAAATGATCTAATGGTCATGATGGTTGTCAATGTCATTGACAATTCACCCGTTGTTATGGCTTTGTGATCTCCTTGGTAACAATAGGATTGGCAATTACCGTAGAATCCATTGCCTCCAGTAGGCAGGGGGGGGGGGTTGGGGTAGGCGGAGGGCCGGGGGGGGGGGGGGGAGGCGGAGGGCGGGGGGGGGGGGGGGGGGGGGTTTGAGTGTTGGAGGGGGGGGGTCTCGCTTTTTTAATTGGCTTCATTATGGATTCACTACTCAGTTTTGAGGGTCGGGCCTTGGGAGTCCTGCTATGAAATATGATGAAAAATTAACCACTCAGGAAGTCGGGAATAAACAAGACAGGCTTGGTTTATTCATAATTGGAATAATTGGGTCCTTGTTTGGGCAAGGAATATGCCTGATGACCAGTGGGAAAATGACCAGTTTGGAGCCAGTACATTGGAAAATATGACTGCTACTTGCATAGATTAAGAAATTATGGTATGTACATGTATGTACACCACATGTACTGTACAGTCATAATTATGCAATTATGCATTGTAGTTTGTACAGCACACAGTCCATACAGTGTGCAGTGAACAAAGCTACCGGTACATGTACACGTACATGTATACATACGTTTGTGTATAGTACGTACATGTACCATGTACATGTACATGTACCGGTACATGTACATTCAACATGTGTGAAAACAAAAACAATTGGTGACCCATTGTGCAATAACCCAGCGCAGAAACCAAAATGAGTTCCCTGCCAATTTGTGAATTTAGCCCAACCATTCTTGCATTGTCCTTATTATATCATTAATTTTGAATTACACAAATAAATAAAACTGTTTATTACACACCACATTCTGCAAGTTACACTGAACCTCTCCACATACTTCATTTTACTGTTATTCCTAATTTTCATGGAGCAATCTAACTCACTGGGGATATCCTGCATTCTGTTCACTGCCAGTAGTAGACTGATAGACCTATACAATTTTTCTTGATGCATTTGTTAAAATCTAGTCCTTTATATACTAGTCACCTTCTTGTCAGAGAAGAAATCGTTTTGAAAGATTCAAATACCCACCCTCTCTGTGGTAGACAGCCTGTTACCGCAAGGCGGACTGTGCAGAATGGGCCCTAAGAATTCATACCTCCAGTAATTTCTAACTACCCATTAGAGTCACCTTCTTGTCAGAGAATTTGTTTTTGGGAAGATTCAAATACCCACTCACTCTGTGCATAGAGCAAGGAAAGAGATCTGTGATCTGTGCCTCTGTGGTAGACAGCCTGCAAGGCAGACCTTTGCAGAATGGGCCCTAAGAATTCATACCTCCAGTAATTTCTAACTACATTGTACCCGTTAGAGTCACCTTCTTGTCAGAGAATTTGTTTTTGGAAAGATTCAAATACCCACTCACTCTGTGCATAGAGCAAGGAAAGAGATCTGTGATCTGTGCCTCTGTGGTAGACAGCCTGCAAGGCAGACCTTTGCAGAATGGGCCCTAAGAATTCATACCTCCAGTAATTTCTAACTACATTGTACCCGTTAGAGTCACCTTCTTGTCAGAGAATTTGTTTTTGGAAAGATTCAAATACCCACTCACTCTGTGCATAGAGCAAGGAAAGAGATCTGTGATCTGTGCCTCTGTGGTAGACAGCCTGCAAGGCAGACCTTTGCAGAATGGGCCCTAAGAATTCATACCTCCAGTAATTTCTAACTACATTGTACCCGTTAGAGTCACCTTCTTGTCAGAGAATTTGTTTTTGGAAAGAT
Source organism: Luidia sarsii (assembly GCA_949987565.1). Lineage (NCBI taxonomy): Eukaryota > Metazoa > Echinodermata > Asteroidea > Paxillosida > Luidiidae > Luidia > Luidia sarsii. The sequence continues at coordinate 2,578,192 of OX465104.1, read as the reverse complement.
TCAAATACCCACTCACTCTGTGCATAGAGCAAGGAAAGAGATCTGTGATCTGTGCCTCTGTGGTAGACAGCCTGCAAGGCAGACCTTTGCAGAATGGGCCCTAAGAATTCATACCTCCAGTAATTTCTAACTACCCGTTAAGAAAACAGAGAGCCATTTAATTTTCTAATGGGATTTGGCTTAGCGAAGCCCCAAGAGATGAACAAAATAGAAGTAGACCAAATGGAATTATTGAGAGAACTCAGTCAAGTACATGTAGGGGGCGGGTGTATGTTTGTCACATGGCTCTTGAACTGTTCCCGTTAAAGCCCCTACACAACATTGGTGAGCTCGAAAAACATAAATGTTCACAGATTTACATGAAACTTATACAGTTTGAAGATATGGTTATGTAGTAGAACCCTCGCACTGAAATATTTCTGCCTGAAATGTTGTATTTTGGGAGAAAAGAGTAAAAGAAATCGTTGAAGTCTCACCGAGATCTGAACTATTTTTTGGAACAGTACGGCGTTGAATGCTGCATTTTCGTGGAACAAATGAAGCAGTTTTCACGATTTTCTCGAGACTCGAATTGAGCTGAAATTTTTACAGGTGTGCTATTTCATGCATACTGTATGTTAGATCAGACAATATATGGATGCTATTCTTTGACCTCCACCAATGTTGTGCAGGGGCTTTAACACAGCCGAGCAGTTGTTGGCATTTTCACAACAAATTCAAACAACAAAATGAAGATAAAACAGCAACATCTTGAGTTCGAATGTTATTATCCATTGATTATATTTACAACTAACGAAGAGAAACACCGAAACAAAGTCCTTAGAATCTATGATCAGTTGACTATTTGGGAAGGCTGCCATCTAACTGTCTAAGGGCTGGATAGCTCAGATGGTAAGAACGCTGGTGTGCCAAAGACTAGTTGACTATTAGGGAAGGCCGCCATCTAAGGGCTGGATAGCTCAGATGGAAGAGCACTGGTGTGCCAAAGACTAGTTGACTATTAGGGAAGGCCACCATCTAAGGGCTGGATAGCTCAGATGGTAAGAGCACTGGTGTGCCAAAGACTAGTTGACTATTAGGGAAGGCCACCATCTAAGGGCTGGATAGCTCAGATGGTAAGAGCACTGGTGTGCCAAAGACTAGTTGACTATTAGGGAAGGCCACCATATAAGGGCTGGATAGCTCAGATGGTAAGAGCGCTGGTGTGCCAAAGACTAGTTGACTATTAGGGAAGGCCGCCATCTAAGGGTGGATAGCTCAGATGGTAAGAGCACTGGTGTGCCAAAGACTAGTTGACTATTAGGGAAGGCCACCATATAAGGGCTGGATAGCTCAGATGGTAAGAGCGCTGGTGTGCCAAAGACTAGTTGACTATTAGGGAAGGCCGCCATCTAAGGGTGGATAGCTCAGATGGTAAGAGCGTTGGTACGCAAAACCAGAGGTCTCGGGTTCAAGGCCTGGTTCAGTCAAAGTTTTCTTTGCCAATTTTCAAAAATTAAATTGTAGTCGGAACATTTTTAATTCGCCTTAACTTCCAATTCATCAAATCGTCATCATAATTTAATTTCAAATTCAGTAGGTATTAATTAAACTAAAATCTTGCCTTGCGTATATATAATCAATTAATATTTATCACAATATCAATTTTGAAGACCGTTTTAGAATGTCGGTCTTCATTATAATTCAGGTTTCAATCCAACTAGCAATTCAAATGCGTGTATACATTTGAAATACATGAAATCAGATACAAAAACTGTCGCAAACTGCTCTCTGACTAAGATGATCTGTAATACCTAAATCTCAAAAGTTAGAGGGCCTGAAGTTTCGATCCTAGCAGGACCCTCAAAGGCAAAGAAACGTCAGGCCCTCTAACTTTTGAGATATACATGTACATGTACATGAAATTAGGATTGCAGTGGCTGTTGTTACGGCAGTCGTCCGTGTGGTTCCCTGACTTGATTGTATTTCGTCAGCATTGCAGGCTGGTTGAACCAGTCTATTAGCTGATAGTCTGGTTCCAAGAGCTAAACATCCTGACAAATACTGTGAAGTCAGGGAACCACACGGACGACTGCCATAACAACAGCCACTGCGAATAAGGATTGCTTACTGTTACATGCAGTCTCCTCTTGGTGATCTGAATGCCTTCGTCCGCTGCTATAATCCAAACGCCTTCTCCTCAAAGCAGTGTGCCCCCAAAAACTGGCACAAGAGTTCACGCAGAAATCTCAGCAAAGGCACTTCAGCGCTGGCTGGTTACAGCCATGGAGTCTCCTTATTCCTCCATGTTACAGCTAAGCAAGATGTGCCCCACACTAAAGACCATGCATGCTAAGACCGAATCACAAAGTCCAGTATTTCATCCAAGGCTGCTGGCTGCTAGTGCTTACAGAAGCAAAAAAAACCCGCAGTGGCTGTTGTTACGGCAGTCGTCCGTGTGGTTCCCTGACTTCACAGTATTTGTCAGGATGTTTAGCTCTTGGAACCAGACTATCAGCTAATAGACTGGTTCAACCAGCCTGCAATGCTGATGAAATACAATCAAGTCAGGGAACCACACGGACGACTGCCGTAACAACAGCCACTGCGAAAAAAAAAAAGTCTCACACTGAGACCGAATCCGATATCTCAGCTACAATCAAAGTAGTGCACAGGCAGCTACATGTACTGTATCTGACTGGGCAGGCATGTCCTATACCTCTGGCATCCAGCGAGTGATCTACTACCACTAGTTACTACCACTAGTATCAGGGACAACAGTCATCTGCCTTTTTGTGTGTGGTTGTATAGGGAGGGGTTGGCCCAAACTAGAACAAACTAAAACTCCCACGGTCACTCTACCCAGCCAGCTCCACTCCATGATGCGCTAACATTCCTCAGCTCCCTACTACAACAAAAGATTTGATTTAGTCCAAGTCTTGACCAACCCTACTGAACCAAACTCTAGCCCCATAGTCTGTAGAGATTCCAATTCCCAGCTCATGATGCACTAAAATTCCTCAGCTCCCTACTACAACAAAAGATTTCATTTAGTCCAAGTCTTGACCAACTCTGTTAACAGTTAACTAGGGCCCTACTGAACCAAACTCTAGCCCCACAGTCTGAAGAGATTCCAATTCCCACATGATGCACTAAAATTCCTCAGCTCCCTACTACAACAAAAGATTTAATTTAGTCCAAGTCTTGACCAACTCTTGACAGTTAACTAGGGCCCTACTGAACCAAACTCTAGCCCCACAGTCTGTAGAGATTCAAATTCCCACATGATGCACTAAAATTCCTCAGCTCCCTACTACAACAAAAGATTTCATTTAGTCCAAGTCTTGACCAACTGTGGACAGTTAACTAGGGCCCTACTGAACCAAACTCTAGCCCCACAGTCTGTAGAGATTCCAATTCCCACATGATGCACTAAAATTCCTCAGCTCCCTACTACAACAAAAGATTTCATTTAGTCCAAGTCTTGACCAACTCTGTTAACAGTTAACTAGGGCCCTACTGAACCAAACTCTAGCCCCACAGTCTGAAGAGATTCCAATTCCCACATGATGCACTAAAATTCCTCAGCTCCCTACTACAACAAAAGATTTCATTTAGTCCAAGTCTTGACCAACTGTGGACAGTTAACTAGGGTCCCACTGAACCAAACTCTAGCCCCACAGTCTGCACAGATTCCAATGCTAAAGACCCATTGTGTTTCCCCAGAGGCTTAAAGGATTAAGTTCTGCACTGAGCTGAGATTGAGAGACATGCAACATATAATTTAAGGAACAGCCCCCCAATAAGGATAAAAAATAGGATAAAAGTAAAATGAAAATAGAATAGAATAAAGTACATGTACTCATAGTGATATACAAACTGCTTATTGATTAAAATTACCAAAATGCAAATCTCAAAATTGAGTGGGCCTGACGTTTCGATCCTAGCAGGACCTTTTACATGTTAAAAGGGATTCATCTTGGTATCATTCGTTGTACGTAGGATTCCAAGAAAAAAATCAGATCCAATTCAGTTTTTAGGACGTATTTTCTATGGCTGGTCGAACGAAACCACCATGTGAAATGCCCGTATGGGTTTGTGCAGTGGAGCCACGATATCTGCCGGATGCAAAAAATCTGATATGAGCGCCGCAAATTAATTAAATGGAAGTTGATAATTCAATAACCTGGTCCCCACTGTGGATCATACTGGTCCCAGTATGACCACACAGACAGCGGTGCTGTGACTATCTACAATATTGCCGTGCGACGGTAACCAATGCCACAACAGACCACAGTTGGCTGATCATAAAAAAAAGGGACAAATGTTGACATAAGCCGTTCGTCCAACCATGTATTATTTGGAGTACACAGTTCCTTCATAAAAAATTACAACCGAGATGCAATGAAGCATGTGATTTATAATTTCCTCTGCTGTTCATTTTTTAAATAGGTTCGTTCGTAAAATCACGTTCAGACAGCGTTTTAAATTCGCTAAAAACTACCGTTTTGACCCGATCAGTTTAAAAAATAGTGTATGAACACTCCGACACCGTTTTGAATTTAAAACCGATCCGGTTTAACTCGCCACAAATTTAAAACTGCGTGAGAGGAGGGTTTAGCTTTTTTTTAGCACTTTTTTTTTTAAAATCCCACAATGCACCGCTCACGCTCTGATTGACAGGAAGTGCCGTGCTTGTTTATATGTCTCCCTTCATGGGCCACCCTCAAGGACACGCCCACCATTTGACCACAACTGCTAACGACAATCGTCTCGCGATTTTTTTTGGCGTGTGTGGACACGACCCCCCCCAAAAAAAGGTTTTTGAATCGCGATTCAAATCGCAATTATTTCCGTAGTTGGAACGGCCCTTACGGTGAATGCAAATGAATGCATGATGACTTTTGTACCTTGCAGTAACGTTATCCAGCTGTTGAAACTATAACGTTTACTGAAACTAGTAAATGGAGGAAAGAAAAAAAAACCAGACAAGTTGGTTGTGTTTTTAGTTTAGTAATCGTGCACGATTTAAAAAAAAAAAAAAACCAATCGGTAAACTAAAAACACAACTAACTTATCCATTTTTTTTCCATTTACTAGTTTCTGTGAGGAAAACATGTCAGGTTGTCTGCACTGGACTTGAAAAGGATTTTTTCTATTTTTGTATAGCTTATTTTTAACGCCACAGAGCTGTGAAAAAAAATTCTTACCAAGAATGAAATCAGATGCTGGTTTCTAATCTAAATTCTAAATGAAAATTATTTGTGGAAATTTACCTTTTCAGATTTCAATTTATATTGAATTTGCATATTCAAACAAGCATTGTTATTCCTCTATAAAATGATAGAAATCATCGAAATTCAATAACAACTGAGGGGAGGTCACTGCTAATCCACTGAATTATCTAAATAATCCATTTTGCTAATTTTGCTACTAATACCTTACAGCTATACAGTGTTTATTTTATGAGAGTTTCTCTGCCTTTGAGAAAGGTCCTGCTAGGATCGAAACGTCAGGCCCACTAAATTTTGAGATTTGCATTTTGGTTTTGTTCGACCAGCCATAGAAAGTATGTCCTAAAAACTGAATTGGATCTGAATTTGTTCTTGGATCCTACGTACATTGAATGATACCATTGATGAATTCCTTTTAACATGAGAAAGGTCCTGCTAGGATCAAAATGTCAGGCCCACTAAATTTTGAGATTTGCATTTTGGTAATTGTAGTCAGTAAAGCAGTTTGCCACATTTTTGTATATCACTTCTTACATTGCTGTTGACTGTTTTTGTTTTTGGTTGCCTTTCCCTGCTCATCAGGATGAGTGAGACGATTGAGTACCTGGAGATGAAGAGCCAGGAACAGCAGGCCCACATCCAGCAGCTCAAGACCTCGGAGCTGGAGCGACTGCGGGAGGGCCGGAGGCAGAAGCGAATCCTGGAGGCGCTGGGCGCCAACAGCTCGGGCGCCTACCCGCTGCGCCGGGCCCGCAGCCACGACTTCGGCGTGGCCGCCAGCGAGACGCTGCGCGAGGAGGAGGTGGCCGGCCTCCACCGGAGCCTGCGGACGCTGCAGGAGAAGCTGGCCGGGAGGGAGCAGCGGGTGCAGGACGCCGAGGCAGAGCTGACCGTCCTCCTGCGGGAGAACCGGCGGCTGGAGGAGCGGGCCAAGGAGCTGGAGGTGCAAGGCCAGATGCGGGCCATCCGCCGGGACTACAAGTCGCTTGCCACCTCCAACGAGGCCGTCTGCAAGTACTGCGACAGCTTGATCCACGCCGACTTCGAGGCCCTGGCCGCCGGCGGTCGAGGCGGTTGCCCGGCCGCCGTGGCCGCCTCCCCGACGGACCCCGGCGGCGAGGAGGGACTGATGAGCGCCGAGAGGCTGAGCCAGCTGGTCGGCCACCCGAAGCCGGAGGGCGTGTCGCTCCTGGGCGAGATCGACGCCCAGTACCACGCCCTGATGGGCAAGTACAACTCGCTCCTGGCGCGCAGCCGCTGCGGCTCGCTGCGGGAGGATCAGTGTGCTCGCCCGCGGGCCCTCAGCCTCCGGCGCAAGGCCGAGACGGGGCACCAGACCGGCGACAAGGCGGCCGCCACCACCCCGGCCAAGAGCGTCCAGGCCAGTCCCATGGAGTCCATGTTCGAGAACGGGCCGCCCGAGTACCGGAAACTCTTCAACGAGATCTTTGAGATACTGCACAGACCTCACTACGCGCACCAGCAAGACGCGGCGGCCGCGGATGACTGAGGGCGACTGAGGGCCCACTTTTAAAGCGGAACGGAATCGCTGGGCATTAAACGCTTTGCACCTACATGTACCGCACTGGACACACACTGTATACTGCAATTTACCACAGTGCCCACAGGGGTGTACTGTAGGCTCACATACCACAGGATACCACAAAAAACCCTGCTGTGGAATGTCCTGGTGCATGGCCCTTATCCTCCCGCAGGAAAAACCATGTGTGGTTAATTGTGGTTTCAATGCCCGGTTAGGGTTAATTAATGAAAAAAGAAAGAAAGAAAGTAAAATTGCAATATATCTATAGTTTTATCCCAAATTCATGCAAGTCAGGGTTGTAACTTGTAAGACACCTTTTATTTGAAAGGATCTGCATGCAATTACAGTAACATGCTGTCAGTGTACTGCATGAATTTATTTTTTTGTCAGTCTGAATTATTGCCAAACAAAATTAATATTGCGTTTACCGAACTTGCCTGTAATACTCTTTAAAATCGGTAATTAGTGTTAGTAGTTTAGTAGATTTTTTTTTTTTTAATTTCTAAAAATTTATTGTTAATGCCAGACAAGCGGAAACTTTTACAAGCTGTCCAGAGTCAAACATCGCCATAGTAACTGAAATGAAATTTGCTTGGATGGAAGCATGATGAATTTATTCCACCAATAATTGATCCCAACTCGCTATGGATGTGGATGTTGATTCAAATCTGTATAGCGGTGAGTACTGCATTGCATCATAGATATAAATATTACTTTGTGTCTGAATACACCGATCCAGTAGGCCACGCCCACCATAGCAACGGCCATGCAACCGCGCACATGTGCACAACACTGCACGCCCGCAACCACCGAAATCACTGTTGGTTTTGGAAAAGGCCAAAAATGTACATTTCCTCTTTTGCCAAGGTATCGTGAGTCAGAATTACAATGAATATAATTATTAACACCGCTTGACCATGGTTAAAGGCCGAATACAACATTGGGAAGATCGGAAAACATCAATGTCCACAGATTTCCTTTACACAGTTTGTAGATGGTCATGATAGAATCCTCATGTTCAATTCTTACAGTCTGGAATGCTGTACTTCTCTAGAAATCTTCACTCAAACATCGACAAATAGTTTATGACTCGCAAGTCATAAACTATTTCTTACACTACAGAATGGTGCAATGGTTTTTTTCCCTTTTTCTACTTTCTCAGATTACCATTTGAGCTAAAACATTCTTTTGACCTTTACCAATGTTGTATTGGGCCTTTAAGGATAAAACTCGGGTTTGCAAAGGAATTGCCTGGTACTGTACATATGAAACAAAAGCAAACACAACGAAAGGTGTGTAGTAAAGTATACAAAATTAAAAATGTTGTCGGACGAAATGGCGGCAATTTGTCGGACCTTGAATCTTGCGTTGTGATTGGTCAGGTTGTCAAGGGTCGTGGCCTACTGGAATGGTGTATGGGAAGTTTCCAAGGTCAGTAGAAATAGCCGCGGAAATGATACTGTATGCCATTGAGTACAACAGTATCTGGGTGTGTTCAGATTTTTATTCAGGAAATTGAAAAAATGTGGACAATCTTACTTCTTCTAACTTCTTACAGTAGTTTTTTTCTTCTATCCTCACTCATCTGTTTATAATGGTATACAGCCAGACAACCTATGATGCACAACTTATCTCAAGACTGAAACGCACACTTTAGCCCTTTTCACACTACATGGTAAATCCCCGGGGATTAAATCCTGGTTAGGGCTAGGGTTAGGGGGTTAGGGGGTTAGGGTTAGGGTTAGGGAATTCCAGGGGAATTTTTACCCCACCAACACCCCCGCAACCATTCACACTGGACCCATTTAGAAACTCCCGCGAGGTACTCTATTTCCCCGTGGAAATCGTAAAACCCCGGGTTTTTCTCCTTCTACCCCTACCCCCGAGCAGGGGTAAAAATTCCTTGGGGAAAAGCTTATCCCTGGGGTTTTCTTCCTTAGTGTGAATAGACAGACCAAAATCACCGGGGATTTTGTCTAGTGTGAAAGCCCCTTTCCATGACTTCAAGGCTGCAATCAATAACTGCCAGCAATATTTGTCTTGCAAAAGATTGCAAAACGGCGCACAATTTCACAGCAGGGAATTTCTCTTTTACTGATTGTCCCATCTTTGTTTGACAAATCAGCAGTGCTGCATCTATGCAGCGCACATATACCAACATTCTTTGTACACGTAATGTACATGTATACATGTACAGTGTAGGGTCAATATTACTTGTACTTGTTCAAGAAAACTTTTACTGGACCGGGACTCAAACCCGAGACCTCTGGATGAACGTACCAGTTTTTCCTTTATTTCTTTGCCAAAATAAATTCTCCTTATCAACATGTTGATGTTGAGTGTTTGTATTGTACAGTATGTGTGCCATTTGAACATTAGAAATAAACAAAGAGTATTAAATTTGATTCATATAAGATATGTTTGAGCTATCAGGGATGTGAATACAAAAATAAGACATATATCTTGTAAATTGGTGCAGTAGAAAGCTGAATTGGCACTAAGTCATAAAAATAAATCAATTTCTTTTTTAAAATCTTCCAAGGCGAAGGAGTGAAATCCTTGCTGTACATGCTTGGGATTTTGCATTTTTGGATGAAATTTTTGTCAACTGCTGCGTTAATTCTACATTTACATAGTGTGTAGAGTTTAGACTTGTGATTTGATCACAATTCACCAGTCAAAGCTATCGCTTCAAGTCATAAGGCATCTGAAGCCTTCTCTGAGTTGCGTAGGCAGTTTACGAAATGAAAGCTTAGGCTGGGGCTTAGACTTCGGTCATATCTCTCTCGCCCGTTATAATGTCACAGGCATCTAGACACAAGCATTCGGCCCCAGTTTCTTGGTGAGTATTCTGTACTTATTCATCCAATAAACTCTCAAATTTGGCGACAAACCTGAATTTTCAGGTTTTGTAAGACCGGAGACGAAGCCTGAGCCTGAGCCCGATCCATGGACTCGTAAAGGGACCTAGGCCCCTTTTTCCAAAACCCGGCTTAGGCTCGGGCTACGGCTTAGCCGTTTCTTTCTTTCGTCCATTTTTAAAGTACAATGCATAAAAGACAGGAGGCCTTTGGCTTCGTTTCTGAAAGTTTCACTGCGTTTTGAAAAAGAATCCAAAGCTTCAACTTCAACGTAGAACTCCAACCTGTGTTTTCTGCGTTCGGATGATAGAGACGAAGCCGGAGCCGAAGCCTAAGCCGGGTTTTTGCAAAAGAGCTCCCGTGTATGGTGGCAATTAGCCGGTTCCCTTCATTTGATAGTTGATAATTATATGTGTATGATGCTGGAACCAACTCATACATTAGTTTCACACATGTCCATGTACCGGTATGTGTATATTGTAATACTGTACGTGTATGCTGTGCATCATATAGCTGAACAAACTCATAAGAATCATTACATGTACAATAAACGTACCACAGATACCAACCTGTATGATTTAGGTGTAATATTTACAATTTATTTAGTCTGTTTACAATTGTACGATCCAGGCTTAATTTGTTAACGATTTTTGACTCCATGGAATCAAGAACATATCAATTTCATATGATGTACATGTAAGCTAGCTCAGTGCCAGAAACAGCCTTGTATTGCACGCGATAGGAATGTATCGCCGGTATTCGGCAATTTGATGTGTATACATTGCATAAGTAGCATGGAAAACCAGTGAAGTCAAATTATAACTACAACTGTATGTTAGATGAGCGATTCGATATTGTTTCATGTAACATGATGTTTTGCATCGAGGAGAATGTAATTCAATGAAGTTTTGCCCTTACTCGACGTGATAAACACTGAGTGCTCAGTGCTTTGCCCGGTGCCTGATACAAATATTTCAGGCAGCTTGGGCGGGATTCACATATCTATGATGCAACGCGGTACCCGCTGCTATATATTATTCAAATCCACCACACGACCTCTACCAGCTCAATGGTCCAGTGGTTAAGACGTCCGTACTAGAATTCGGGTGTCGCGGGTTCGAATCCCGCCCGAGCTGCCTGAAATATTTTTATCAGGCACCGGGCATAGCACTGATGAGCACTCGGTGTTCATAACGTCAAGCATGGGCAAAATCGATATTGTTTGACAGGATATCACTTTTTTTCATTTTTTAAAATTTAGTGGGCCTGACGTTTCGATCCTATAGCAGGACCTTTCTCAAAGGCTTATCCAGACTTACATGTATCATTTGCTGCATCTCTGTTTATGTACACACATGTATAATTGTTCTCGCTATTGGCAAAACATTGCTGAATGTAACAATTGCACGAAAACTTGTCTCAAGATGGGAATCATTGATGTTGTTGACCTCATTGATCACCGTATTGCAAGGAGTTGACACTTGTACACTGCCCATTGCAAGAAATGCTACTAACTTTCAAAAGTAAACAAATTGAAAAATTGGCAAAGAAACTTTGACTGGACAGGAACTTGAACCCGAGAGCTCTGGTTTTGAGTACCAGTGCTCTTACCATCTGAGCTATACAGCCCTTAGATGGTGGCCTTCCCTAATAGTCAACTAGTCTTTGCCGGAGTGGGGGTGCCAGTCAGAAGCAATTCAACCATTAACTGCCGTATATCTCCAGGGATCACATCCCCGTTTTCATTCAGATGCAAACAACTTATTGTTGTAAACCTGGCTACTGCAGCTCGGGGGATCACACAAAGTGAATGCAGCTTTTTTCAATTCAAGTCAAACAAACCAAGGAAAACTGACTGGGACCTTTTTGAACAAAAAAAGTGTTTATGTCAAAACTCAAAAGTGTTTATGTCAAAACTCAAAAGTATTTAAGTCAAAACTCAAAAGACTCCGCCTTTGAGAAAGGTCCTGCTAGGATCGAAACGCCAGGCCCACTAAATTTTGAGATTTTAATTTCGGTAATTTTTGTCAGTAAGCAGTTTGTATAGCACTTTTAGAACTCAAAAGAGTTAATGTCAAAACTCAAAAATGTTTTTTTCAAAACTTTCTCAAAGGCAGAATGGCATTCTGTCGAAAAGTCCTGCTAGGATCGAAACCTCAGGCCCTACTTATTTTTCGATGTTTGCATTTTGGTCATTTTAATCAGTACCAAACAGTTTGCAACCTTTGTCTATATTACTGTAGGGGTTTTGTGTTAAAACTTCCTTTTCCTGTTCCTAAAAAAGGATATCTCAAGATAGAAAAGGATGAAGTGATTATGGTGTACTGCTAAACAGCAGTACACTAAAGAGAAAAGGATATATTAATAAGTGTACCATATCTGTACATCTTTACAAGATATATTTTGTACATGTACACATGTACACGTTAGAATTGCCGATCTCTCTTCCCCAGATTCCAGGGAATTTTTTTTATGCAAGTCTTCTTGTGTCTTCGTCAAATTATCTGTAATTTAGAATTCTATCTGGTGCTTTCTAAGTTTATTCTGACTTGTGTGCTATTGAATATACATGTACAAGTAGTTGTATTTAACTTGTCAACTTCTTTGGAGAGATTTTATCTAGAGGCATGTACCGGTATTGCTGTGTGGCGATACTTAGATGTGTATCTGACAAAGTTCTTGTCAGAAATTCTGTGGTTTTTTCCTTCTTTTATCAATGGTGTACATGCAGAACTTGGCTTCAACTCCGAAGAGGATTCGATTCCAATTCGGTCCTTTTCTTTTCATTTGACCAGGGCTTGAATTGAACGACGGCCAGTGCTGTCGTTGCCCTACCCACTGGCCTTGGTGCCCCCAAAAATTTTGCATCATTCAAGGCCAAAGTGGCCTTGCCCTGAAAATTACCAAATTCAAGGCCATGATATTAGTGTGGCAGGTTTGACAGTCACTGTATCAACCCTCTTCCGATTGTAGGTATTTAGTCTAAAGCCGTGAGACTACAAAGCAAGTAGGAACAGAATCAATCGGCTCTCCCGATGAATTTTACAACTGACACAACTTTCTTGGGCCTTTTTGAAACAGTCAAAAACCTGAAAACACTACAGAGCTAATCCTGGGGGGAATAAATCCCCGGTAAAATCCTGTGGATTTTTTTTTTACCCCACCAACACCTCCGCAACCGTTCACACTGGACCCATTTTTGGTAACTCCTAGGGACACTGTTTCCTGGGGAATGTGCATGGTCGTTTCAGACTGGCAATCAATCCCCGGGGAATGTGTGAACGGAAGCCGCACTTTCTGAAGTTCCCAAATGGACTCAAAAAAGGTGGGGTAAGTAAAAACCCCGCCGACGTTCACACTAGTTGCTTTTCCCACGTGGAAAACGTTAAACACCGGGGTTTACTCCTTCTACCCTACTTTATAGGAGGGTTTGCGGTGGCACCATGTATAAGGTCTCTTAAAGAAGAGGTATGGTTTTGAAAAGAACCTGAGTGATATCTCTATAGGAGGGTTTGCGGTGACACCATGTATAAGGTCTCTTAAAGAAGAGGTGTGGTTCTGAAAAGAACCTGAGTGATAACTCTATAGGAGGGTTTGCGGTGACACCATTTATAAGGTCTTTTAAAGAAGAGGTGTGGTTCCAAAAAGAACCTGAGGGGCAACTCATCGTTTCGGCCAGTACGCTCTGGCCGTCATCAGGAGAATTTCCCTTATGACGGCCAGATGACGGCCATTCTCCTGATGATGGCCAGAGCATACTGGCCGGAACCGTCGAGTTACCACTCAGGTTTTTTTCAGAACCACACCTCTCCTTTAAAAGACCTTATAAATGGTGTCACCGCAAACCCTCCTATAGAGTTATCACTCGGGTTCTTTTCAGAACCACACCTCTTCCTTTAAGAGACCATATACATGGTGTCACCGCAAACCCTCTTATAGAGTTATCACTCAGGTTCTTTTCAGAACCACACCTCTTCCTTTAAGAGACCTTATACATGGTGTCACCGCAAACCCTCCTATAGAGTTATCACTCAGGTTCTTTTCAGAACCACACCTCTTCTTTAAAAGACCTTATACATGGTGCCACCACAAACCCTCCTATAGAGTTATCACTCGGGTTCTTTTCAGAACCACACCTCTTCTTTAAGAGACCTTGTACATGGTGTCACCGCAAACCCTCCTATAGAGTTATCACTCAGGTTCTTTTCAGAACGACACCTCTTCTTTAAGAGACCTTATACATGGTGTCACCGCAAACCTTTCCTATATTGTTTCACCCACCATGCAAAGCCTCAAGTCCAGTATCGTCCTACTTTGGTAGTGTGAACTGACTGATTTTGTCAAGTGTGAAAACCTCTTTGGAGTCTGCAAAACGTGGGAGTTTTTCAAAAATAAGCCAAAAGCCTGGATGTCTTACCTTAAAACAGAAAGCAGAAATTGTGTCAGGCCAGAGCGAAAGTCGAAAATGGACACTGTGCTTTCCAAAGTGCTCATTGACTGAAGGAATATAAATTAATTATAAGAATTACAAAACCCCAAAACAGTATAATCTCATGGTCACAACTCATAGATTTGAATAAATTTTTACTAAACAAAAACCCTCACAATAATTTTGTTTTATAAACGTTTTTGCATTGTGTTATTTAACCGGATGCTAAAGTAATCTCATAAAACAAGCTTGCATTTACTTTAAGTTAAAATCCTAAATAGATAGTTATTTGTATGCAAGTTATACTTCTTTTTTTTATGCATGCTTTTAGGAATGCGTGGCAATAAAACTAAAACTGAAAGAGGAAAAGCACATGTTTTGTTTGGACTTTTTGTTCTTATATTCTCAAAATCAATAGGTTACAGGTTAGAATAGGTTACAGGTCTATCAGTCCAGTGGTCCACAATAACATTTTTATTTTGGGGGGCATGGCAGCAAGGTGAAAGTTGACCACTTCCTGTGTTTGTGTTATGTCATTTCCCAAAGGCAACAACATACATGTGTGTGTACCAGTAGACACAAACTATATCTTGACCATTATGTAAGGTAGTTCTCATCATCCTCGGTACACAAGGCCAGGCTGCTATGAGATTCCTATAGGGTGCAGCACACAAAATCCATCCAAGATGGCTCCGCCGAGCTGATTATCATAAAGTGTGTACCCACAACTTTTTTTTAATAAGGGGTCTTTGGAGGCTAATTAACTGATGCATTGTAGAACAAGTGAAGCTTAAGACAACCTGGGGGTTCACTCTTCAATTTGGTATGTAATTTGGACCATATCTGGCTTTAAATGTGGCCCTATTTGGCTGTGGAAGTGGAGGGGTCCATCCCAAAATCCTTGCAGAAATTCGGCTTGGATGGCTACACATTTTGGGGGTGTTTTTTTCTGAAGGTAATTAGCAAAAAAATCTAATCGGCTAAGAGCACTAAAATTGAAAAGAATCTGAGAGATGAAGGTCCAAACTACAATTTTAAGTATAGCTACAAGAACTGAGAGACTTTTGGGCATGGGATAATTGACTTTGAAAGTGAGTGTTTTTGTACAGTGTTCAATGGGAGCTCTATTTAGTGTTCTGCACCCTATACTGTCCTTGGCTTTCTTGTCTGCTGCCCTCTAGGTCAGCATGGTTGCTTCCAGTTCTGCTGTGATCTTAAGGCCGTTTACGAAATGAAGGCTTAGGCTCAGGCTTAGGCTTTGGTCATATTTGATCTTTCTCGTTATAATATCACAGGCCTCTAAAAATAAAGCATTTGGCCCCAGTTTCTTGATGAATACTCTGTACCTATCAAGCCAACAAACCTTCAAATTCGGAAACAAACCACAACCTGGATTTTCAGGTTTTGCCAGATGGAGACGAAACCTAAGCCCGAGCCTAAGCCTTTATTTCGTAAACGGCCTATCTCCCTCGGTTTCTCTCCCCTTGAGCATGTTGAGACGACCAATTCAGAGCGACTTTTGGTACGCTTTCTGGTGGTATCCTGAGCACCTGACTCCTCAACCACTTCATTGTGCTGCGTCTGACCCTGGTCAGACATCAAGGCTCTTTTCCGAAACCCGGCTTAGGCCGCGTTTCCACTGGACTAGAATTTAACCGAGATGATGGTTAAATTTCTAATAGTCAAATTTGACCGTCGTTCCCACTTGGACTTTTGAGTCGGTCAAATTTAACCGAGACGATGGTTAAAGTAACCGAGCTGGCAATATAACGGCTAATGAAGGTCAAGTGTCAGCCGGATACACAATGTACGTCTGTACATTTAGCGCGCGATACGAAGCAGACGCAGTGCAGGCCGGATGTGGTTTTTTACTGAGTCGCTTTTAACCGAGTGGTGCGTTTCCACTGGACTAATCGGCTCGGTTAAACTTACCTGGTCACTTTTACTGGGCAGAGGTTGCTCGGTAAAAGTAACCATTGGACTCGGTTAAAGTAACAGAGAGTAATTTGACTGGGCCGTTTCCACTGGACTTATTTTGGTCAAAGTAACCATCGTCTCGGTTACCGGTACTTTAACCAAAATAAGTCCATCTTAAAATTTAGTGGGCCTGACGTTTCGATCCTAGCAGGACCTTTCTCAAAGGCAGAGTGACAAGGACAAAACAGATACATGTACACGAAGGAAGGGGGGGGGGAGTGAATAGGATACGGATGAGAAACAGAGCACAAAGAGTGAAGCTGGTAGGGAGAGATCAAAGGGAAGGGCAAGGAGTAGGGTAGGGATTAGTGAGAGGAGGGGGAAAGATCAAAGAGAAGAGCAAGGAGTAGGGTAGGGATTAGTGAGAAGAGGGGGAAAGATCAAAGAGAGAAGTGTGAAGGACTGAACACAAAAGAAGGATTATCAGAAAGCTGCATGGTGTTAGTCATTACCCTCCTGGATGTTGAGACCATGTGGTTGAATAGTCCGAAGACGCTTCATCCACATTTTCTCACGGCTAAGACGGACAGCATTACTACGGTGACCAAGGGATTCTATGCCCAGTACACTCATATCTGATATCGAATGATCAGGGAGATTGAAGTGATACCCAACAGGCTCAGGCTCCGGCTTGGTCTCTAGTTCCTTCATCCATTCTCAAGTACCAGTACGAGGCATGACCAAGGGAGGTCTTTGGCTTCGTTTGTGAATGTTGTACTGTATTTTGAAAAAAGAAAGAAACCAATGCTTAAACTTCAACAAAGAAGTGTTTTCAGGTTTTGGATGACAAGAGACGAAGCCGGAGCCGAAGCCTAAGCCGGGTTTTGGAAAAAAAGCCCATGTAAGCAGACACTGATTCACATGCACCATACAGTGTACAGGGCCCAGGGGCCAATTTCATAGCGCCGCTTAAGCGTCAAAATGTGCTTAAGCGCAAAAAACTCATGAGCCACAGGATCCCCTTGCCAAACCAAACTTCACTTTTGTTTCATGCTAAGTAAAGAAGAGTGGAAAACAAGTCAAAAGTAATGGACATCACATTGCAGGGCAGTTTGTAATGCTGCTTACACGAGGAAGACTTTTTCTGCTTAGTAGATTTTCACGCTTAAGCGGCTCTATGAAATTGGGCCCAGCTCATGATCCACCATTTTATCTGCACATGGTTTATACATGAAATCCAAGATGGTCAACAAAATCATGTGACTGTTACCATGGACCTCCATATGTAATATTTGTTTCAGATTTTTATAATTTTTATTTCATAGAAATTTTTAGTTATAAAACTGTTAACCAATATAGTGCACGAGATATTACAAGAGATTATATCAATTGCCATGACAACAGTCTGATTACAATTGCCAGAATGAAACAGTTTGACACATTTAAAAACAAAGATACATGTCCTATATGAACTGCAACTGACAAATTCAGAATTCCCTGTCTTAAAATTTGAATTAAAAAAAGAGTAAGAGTAAGTTCAAAATCAAAAAATAAACAAACAAAACTCAACTGAACTGCAAGGAAGAACGAAAACAATGGACTAAAGTTTGTATGGGACAGTTTCAAAACGTTCTTTAAAGCCCCTACACAACATTGGTCGAGGTCAAAGAATAGCATCCATACTTTGTCTGATCCAACATATGCATGAAAAAGCACACCTGTTAAAATTTCAGCTCAATCCGCCAACCTGAGTCTCGAGAAAATTGTGAAAACCGCTTCATTTGTTTCGCGAAAATGCAGCATTCTACGACGTACTGTTCAAAAAAATAGTTTAGATCTCGGTGAGACGTAAACGATTTCTTTTACTCTTTTCTCCCAAAATACACCATTTTAGGCAGAAATATTTCAGTGAGAGGTTTCTACTATAACCATATTCAAACTGTATAAGTTTCATGTACATCTGTCCTATATGCAGCACGATTTCAGGCAGAGATTTTAGGACATTCAATGCGCAGTGCTACACAAACCCCACACAACTGGTATCCTGCTTGAGCGTGTAGTGCAATGCATTTCCGTGTTACCAATGCAATTTCCGCCTCAAATCGTGCTGGGTATAAAATCTGTGAACATTTCTGTTTTCCGATCTTACCAATGCTGTGTAGGGGCTTTTAAGAAAGACAACTTCGAACGACGAATCCAACAAATAAAGGAAGAACTGACTTTGATAAAAAATTCAAGAATGGCAACAAAAACTTTGGGTGGACCGGGACTTGAACCTGGAACCTCTGGTTTAGTGTACCAGCACTCTTCCCATTTGCCATCTGCCAGCCAGAAACATGCAACTATGTGCAGAGGTCTCGGGTTCAAGTCCCGGTCCAGTCGACGTTTTCTTTGCCAGTTGTCTACAAATGATAAACGATAAACGCTTATTTCCAGTCCACGCATGTATACTCATGAACAGAAATTCTTAATGCCCTTTGCAAATGCAGATTAATTCTTCTTATTAATTGCGTCAAATCTTTAGCCGACATTCTCCTCCACTTTGCCCAGTCCCTTAAATCAATTATGAGCCAGGTGGGGGGTCCACATGTTTTCCAATATTCATGAGAGAATAGAAGAGCACATGATTATTCATGTCATTCAAATTATCTATTTACATATTTAAATACCGGTATTCATTGGCACACTAGTCGACACAACTGTCATTCTTGCACATTTTGTTTACCTTTCCAGTCTTACTAAATGCTGATAAAAAGTTCCAAGTGCATATATAATTGTGTATGCTAATGTCCAGTAATGCACAACAATGGCTGATAATTTGAACAAAAACAAGCATTTAAGCGTCCCAAAATATTAAAGGGAAAAACTGACTTGGAGCTTTTTAAACAATTTTGAAAAAGGCCAAAGAAAACTTTGACTGGACCAAGACTTGAACCTGAGACCTCTGGATTAGCGTACCGGCGCTCTTACCACCTGCCTGAGCAATTCTGCCCTTAGATGGTGGCCTTCCCAAATAGTCAACTAGTCTTTGCAGGGGGGGGGGGTGCCCAATCAGTCATCAGTAATTGATTCAATTGATAAATCACATTATTATTCCTTGAGAAAAAAATAAATACAGTAAATTAAGTAGAGTAAAATTGTCCAACAAAAATAGAGTAAAATATATTAAAATGTACTACCATTTATCAGGTGTTTGATCCATTTAAAAAAAATCAGAATGTATATATTTTTTTTTCCGGAAAGAAAAAACAGACGTTTCATAAAAATTCAATAGAATGTTAGTAATTCTGATTATTGTACATCATTCTTCTATAGAGTGCTATTGCACTAATGATGCAATGTTTGGATATCAATGGCGCTATGGTTGTGCCTTTAGGCGACTATAGGTATGCATTGAACAATCATGCATTTATAGGGCAATACATGCTGTAAAGCATTCATGGTGCGATAGTTATGTATTCAGGGGCAATAGCTATCAACTCTTGATGGAATAGTTATGTATTCAGGGGTAATATTTTTCCATTTGTGGTGGAATAGTTATGAATTTAACTGCAATAGTTATCAACTCGTGATGGAATAGTTATGTATTCAGGGGCAATATTTTTCCATTTGTGGTGGAATAGTTTTGCATTTAACTGCAATAGTTATCAACTCGTGATGGAATAGTTATGTATTCAGGGGCAATATTTTTCCATTTGTGGTGGAATAGTTTTGCATTTAACTGCAATAGTTATCAACTCGTGATGGAATAGTTATGTATTCAGGGGCAATATTTTTCCATTTATACAGTGGTTGCGCAATCAGTCTATTGCTGCATGCAATGAAGACTTGCAGAGTTGTTCCAGTTTAACCACTTCGCGCCGGGGTTTTTTTTCAGCGCCGATGACCGCCATACAGGGTTTTTTGAACAATGCATCATTTTAAAATCTTGCTAAAACAATCGGAACAATATATTTCTGTGAAATAAATCAATAAGGGTATACTATGGGTACAAGAGAGTAAATCCTGGCACATTTCGGACGTTGTTGTGGCTTTTGTCAAGAGATTATCCGTTCGAAAAATGGCCCTGTGTGTGCGTGCGTGTACGCTGCTGACAATCCCTGACCGCAGACTCCAGCCTCCACTCCAGGCAGTCAAATCTTCAAGTTGGTAGGCCACAAACGAGCGTACAGATTACGGTAAAGAATGTGGGGGGAATTCCAATGCCAGACCGACGACCGTTGGGCTGTGTGGCATGCAAAGACAATGTCCCCCGCGTGCTTTCAGCGGCAGCGCGGTATCCCTCGATCCTCCACAGTAAAAGTCCCAAAATTGCACAATTACTGCTGCTCATCTTGCAATTCATGTGGCAACTTGGGTCAAAGAGGGTCTTTGTATTGATTTGTATTGCGTTGTTCTAAGCTGTAAAGAGTCTTTGTTTAGAATGTGGACAATAGTGGTGCCCGGATTCGGAGGGCCCCGTTGCATAGTCAAGCGAACGAGGCTCCGGATTCGGAGGTCCCAGCGCGAAGTGGTTAACAATAAAATACTATACAGCTATTAATACAACACTAGTTAAAACCCAAATCAGATTATGTTTCCAAAAAGAAAAAAAAAACCTGATGAGCAAAGATAATAGTCTGGTTCCTGAACATACCTCAATAGCACATACCTGGTTGGAAAGCAGGCACAATACCCACTTTCGATCAGAGATAGGACCTTTTTCCAAAACCCGGCTTAGGCTTCGGCTTCCGTCTCTGTTATCCAAAAGCTGAAATCACAGATTGGAGCTCTTTGATGAAGTTGAAGCTTTGGATTCTTTTTATTTAAAAAAAAGCAGTAAAATCGAAGACAAAGGTTTCCCGTTTGTATGCCTTGTACTTTAAAATGGACGAAAGTAAGCCAGACAAATCCAGATTCGACGGCAAAGCCAGATTTTTTCGAAATGGGCCCCCCCCAAAAAACCCCAAAACACTGCTTTGTCAAATAAGGATTTACAACTGTCACAAAGGATAGATACACGTGTACCGTTTTCAGCCATTTTAGCCAAATTCGGCTTATTTTGAGCTTTGTTTCGGTGCTTTAAATAAGTCTTTAACATTGAGCGGACATCCCTACAATTTCAGAAGTCGCTGAGGACACACGAGGGCGCCAGACTAGCTGTGGGAGATGTTCAACTCCTCAATGGTGTACTTCCCTCTCTTGGAGCGCACCCGATACCTAGCCAAGTCCTTGCGAGTCACAATCCCAATCACCTTCGCCAGTTACGAAAGAAAAAAAGAAAAGAAATTCAGAATGATTATCACTATCCATCCAGTCGAAATAATATTGCTGAAGCAATACGGCAGCCATGTTTTTTTTTCCCCAATCATGGTTGACATGGAAACCCCCAAATTGGCTGAACCTTCAAAATTACCGTACATGTTTCCCTTTTTTTTAAGGCAGGTTATATTCACCCGGCGACGGCATTCTTCCCGCAAATGCTATTCTGCTGGTCCCTTAATAGTCTGATTGGCCAATTGTCATTACATCATATCTATGCATATGCATATTACACCTTCTTGGTATTTCCACCAAGTAAAATCTCTTTTGAGAATTGAAAAAAAAAAAAAAATCTTTTTATGCATGTTTGCCCAAAACAAGGCTTAAAAGCCACTCAAAGTTACAGGCTAACATGGCTATTAAAGCCCCTACACAACATTGGTCGAGGTCAAAGAATAGCATCCATACATTGTCTGATCCAACATATGCATGAAATAGCACACCTGTGAAAATTTCAGCTCAATCCGCCAACCGAGTCTTGAGAAAATCGTGAAAACCGCTTTATTTGTTTCGCAGCATTCAACGCCGTACTGTTCCGAAAAATAGTTTAGATCTCGGTGAGACGTAAACTATTTCTTTTACTCATTTCTCCCAAAATACAACATTTTAAGCAGAAATATTTCAGTGAGTGGTTTCTACTATAACCATCTACAAACTGTATAAGGTTCGTGTAAATCTGTGAACATTTCTGTTTTTTCGATCTTAACAATGTTGTGTAGGGGCTTTAAGGAAAGAAGGAGATAGAGAGGGACTCAGGAATGCTGGATAGAAAAAGGGCAACATCATAGAATGAGTGTGTCTCGGAGAAGAGCCATACTCATCTTAAAAGAAGAATGAAACCCAGAGAAAAATGTTGGCTTATCTGATTGGACGTTAAAAACAACCTACAATTACCTATGTGCTACTCACCTACGAATTTCATAAAGAGGGAAAAATCATGAAATTCGGTGGTCGAATTCGCGTTCCCGTAAACTGCCATCTTTTCGAATGGCCCGCCAGTCACTGCGGGGGGTATGACATCGCAACGGAAAACTCCCGCATGGGCCCGGACGGATGTACCCCTTACTATACTGCATGCAGTTTGTATACACTCGCGAGCTGAACGATGGTGTACTGCCAGGCTTTTGGATGTCAAAATGTCAGCGGGAAAAAGCTGGGGAAATCTTTCCATGTATAATTCCCAACAAGGACAAGAGACCTGAGTTGTTTAGGAAGTGGGCTGTGGCCTCAAGTGGAGTGTTTAACTGCACGCGGTATATATACGTGTACTGTACATGTAGTAAGGGTACATCCGTTCGGGCCCATGCGGGAGTTGTCTGTCATTATGTCATACCCCCCGCAGTGACTGGCGGGCCATTCGAAAAGATGGCAGTTTGCGGGAACGCGAATTCGACCATTCAAATTCCATGATTTTTCCCTCTTTATGAAACTCGTAGGTGAGTAGCACATAGGTAATTGTAGGTTGTTTTTGACGCCCAATCAGATAAGCCAACATTTTTCTCTGGGATTCATTCTTCTTTAATGCTGTTTATTCTTCCTGTTGTCAGGAGACTGGTGGATTCTAATAAATGAATTTCCAAAGCCGTGATGCACTTTTACCTGATTACAGTCGTCAATGACAACTACATGCCGAAGACCCAGGCCCCTGAACAGTCTGAATATCCGGGGCAGGGACGCTTCCTGGAGGAGAGGAATGCAAACAAACAAAGAAATGGAAGTCTCTGTGCTCTGGAGCCATATATGCGTCACGACGTATGACACTTAACCACCGTGGCTAAGCTATAAGTGCGCATGCGCGAAGCTAGGTTTTGCTGAGGCCTCCCTCCATTCATTCATTCATTCATTCATTCATTTCTCAGATAGTTACAGGCACAAGCACGAAACAACCCTAACCCTTATCCTAATCCTAACCCTATCAACCCTAATCCTGAACCTAACCCTAATCCTAATCCTAACTCTATCAGTAACGCTAACCCAACCCGAACTCTAACTCTAACCGTAACCATAACCCTAACCGTAGCGCCCTAAGCCTAACCTACGCTGGTTTACAAAACACGTCCTTGTATAGTCCCCACACAATTTACCAGCATGGCTCAACGACGGTGGTTAAGCGTCATATGTCGGTCCTCTTATATATCTCGTGCTCTGTCAACACTTGGCGACCATTTTGAATACCTGGCTTGGACTGTGGCCCTTTGCGAAAGGAAGGCTTAGGCTCGGGCTTAGGCTTCGGTCACATTTATCTTATTCGTTATAATATCACAGGCATCTAAAAAACAACCGTTTAACCCCAGTTTCTTGGGGAATACCCTGTACCTATCAAGCAAACAAACCTTCAAATTCGGAAACAAACCACAACCTGGATTTTCAGGTTTTGTCAGACGTAGATGAAGCCTGAGCCTGAGCCCGATCCATAGATTCGTAAAGTGCCTATGGCTTTGCGTCCATCTCTCACAGCCATTCTGAAGCTTTTTTTTTTTTTAACAATGCTTTATTTTCAAATCTCGCTAAAACAATATATTTCTGTAAAATGAATCAACAAGGGCAGACTAGCCTCCACAGTCCATTCCAGGCAGACAAATCTTCAAGGTGGTCCCAACCGAGCGTACAGATTGCGGTTAAGAATGTGGTTGGAATTCCACTGCCTGACTGACGACCGTTGGGCTGTGTGGCATGCAAACACAATGTCCCCCGCGTGCTTTCAGCGGCAGCGCGGTATCCCTCAATCATCCACAATTAATGTCCCACCATAGCACGATTGTTGCCGCTAATCTCGCAATTCATGTGGCAACTTGCGTCAAAATGGGTCTTTTGTCATGATTCGTATTGATTTGTTCTAAGCTGAAAAGAGTCTTTGTTTAAAATGTGGACAATAGTGGTGCCCGGATTCGGAGGGCCCCGTCGCACAGTCAAGCCAATGGAGCTCCGGATTCGGAGGTCCCGGCGTGAAGTGATTAAAAACAACGTGGTCTGATCGTGTGATTCCGCGCGCAATGGACAGTGCGTTGACATCTGTCTGGTTTCGGACAATTTGACAATTCGTCAGCACTGTAACCAGACTATTTAGGATCACCTCCTGACCCACAAACAAATTTACCGCGTGCATTCACAGCTCCAAAAAGACAGATCTTCGCGCTACGGTTTTCCAAATTATTCCATGCCTTGCTTTTAGGATCTGATAAGATAATTAGTCAATTCCACGATTCCATATTTTTTTTTAATACCTTTGAATATTCAATTTAATACCCTTTTAATGCTTTTTCAGGCCTTAAATTAGGAAAGTTAAATCTAAGACTTTTAAAGACTTTTTAATGACCCGCGGACACCATGGTATTGCTTTGTTTAGAATGTGGACAATAGTGGTGCCCGGATTCGTAGGGCCTCGTCGCATAGTCAAGCCAACGGAGCTCCGATTTCGGAGGTCCCGACGCGAAGCGGTTTAAATAAATCCCTCCAAATCTGAACTGCTGCACCTACCTTGGAGACGGTGTAGGGCGACGGGTTCATGAACTGCTGCAGGTTGATCATGCAGTCCTTCTCCAGCTCAGAGATGACCAGCTTGTCAACGTCCGGGTAGCGCGGGTAGTCGTCCCGGAATTCCTCGACGCCGACCGTTGGCTGCTGCTCACACAGGTTTGGCCAGACACAGAACGCCTGAGAAAATGGGATAATAATCATTAATCATCATCATCATTTAGGGGCCACTCAAATTTTTCAATGTTTTTAAATTTTGAGCTTTTTTCCCAATTTTTTTTTTCTTCACAACCACCCACCCACCCCTAATTTTGATTTAAAAAAAAGGTGTGATTACCGGTACTTTTTCTCAAGCAAATTGTACATGCATTTGATATAATTTCAAATACATGTACAAATCTATTCAAATGCAACACAGTATGACAAGATGATGGCTGAGTATTGATTTTTGGAAAGATGTCGCGACGCGCACAATATGTAAAAAGCAAGCTAGAAAAATATTTTTTGTCCGGATTTCAATATGAAAAGTGAAATTCGATTTTAAATTGATTTCAACGACCCCCCCCCACAATTTTGACATGTTTGAAGAAAACAAAGTCAAAATTTAAAACATTGAAAATTTTGATTGTACCTTTAGTGTGCGGCATTCCTGAAGTAAATTTTTTGAAGGTGTAGAGGGTATGAAAAATTACAGAGGCCTCGAGCTGCTAAACATGACGACAAATTGTGGCTGAGTTATCCCGTATGTACATGTACTATCGCGTCAATGCTTCTGACTGGCGCCCCCATCCCGGCAAAGACTAGTTGACTATTTGGGAAGGCCACCATCTAAGGGCTGGATAGCTCAGATGGTAAGAGCACCGTTACACAAAACCAGTGGTCTTGGGTTCAAGTCCTGGTCCATTCAAAGTTTTCTTTGCCATTCACCAAACAAAATAAAAATTGTCACCCTGCCTTTGAGAAAGATCCTGCTAGGATCAAAACTCAGGCCCACTAAATTAAGATTTTTTATTTTTTAATTTGATTCAGATTTGTATTTTTTCTGGTTGTTTGCATCTGAATTATAAATGAAGGTGCGATCCCTGGAGATACTCGTAGGTTTAATGGTTAATAATTTAATGGTTAATAATTTAATAATAATCACCCCATAATTTATGGGGTGAGCGGGCTTTCTCCCATGCTGGTCCTACCCTGTGGAATGTTCTCTCTCAGGAAGTCCGTAGTATGTCCTCCATATCGGATTTCAAATCCTCTCTCAAAACATATTTGTTCGATCATAGTTTTCCTAATTAATAGTATATGTAGTCTTTTTCTTTGACTCTGTATAATGTTGTTAAGCGCCTTGAGCGTCTTTGCAGACGGATTCTGGCGCTCTAGAATTATCTGTTTTCGTTAATAATGGACGGTGATCTCTTCATTGGTTGCCGTACCGAATGAAGTACTAATGGATAGAGGGAACCGGGGGAAAAATAAGTCAGGGAATACTCACTTTGTTTTTAAGCAGAACTATGAGCTGTGACCTCAGAATGATTCCTCGAAATGTTCCAAAGGTTACTCCACTCTGAAAACAAGAAGTCAATAAAATAAAACCCTGATATACAAAAATGTTGCAAACTGCTTACTGACTAAAATTACCGAAATGCAAATCTCAAAATTTAGTGGGCCTGACGTTTCGATCCTAGCAGGATCTTTTCTCAAAGGCAGAGAAAGGTCCTGCTAGGAGTGAAACATCAGGCCCACTAAATTTTGAGACAAAAAAACTGTTGCAAACTGCTCACTGACTAAAATGACCTGCAAAGTGCAATACATAAATCTAAAAAGTTAGAGGGCCTGACGTTTCCATCCTAGCAGGACCTTTCTCTGCCTTTGAGAAAGGTCCTGCTAGGATCGAAACGTCAGGCCCGCTAACTTTTGAGACACCCTGAAAACAGCATGCAAATAATCACAATAATATATTCAAAAAATGAACTGACGGAAAAATAATGACAGCTCAGATGGTAAGAGCGCTGCTATGCAAAACCAGTTCAAATCAGTCCAGTCAGAGTTTTCTTTGTCATTTTTTTTATTAGTTCAAAAGTGGCCAGTCAGTTTTGCCCTTTTTTTTTAAAAACGGAGAAAACTTGATAGGACAAACAGCTGATTTTAGAAGAATAAATAAGACTTTGCATGGTGTCACCGCAAACCTTCCTATATTATTGATTTTAGAAGCCTTACGATCCATTGCAACTTAAATAGACCGATTGTGCGACCACTGTTTACATGCCATCACGTGGCTTATAGTGAGTATCCTAGCAGGATCCTAGCAAGACAATCTCGACCAGCTCGGTGGTCCAGTGGTTAAGACATCAATACCAGAATTCGGGAGTCACGGGTTCGAATCCCGCCCGAGCTGCCTGAAATATTTTTATCAGGCACCGGGCAAAGCACTGAGCATTCAGTGTTTATCACATCGAGTAAGGGCAAAACCTCATTGAATTACATTCTCCTCGATGCAAAAATCATAATATATCTATGATGCAACACGGTAATACCCGCCGCTATACAATATTCAAATCCACCACACGCCCTCGACCAGCTCGGTGGTCAAGTGGTTAAGACGTCCGTACTAGAATTCGGGAGTCGCAGGTTCGAATCCCGACCGAGCTGCCTGAAATATTTTCATCAGGCACCGGGCAAAACACTGAGCACTCAGTGTTTATCACGTCGAGTATTGGGCAAAACCTCATTGAATTATGGTACATTCTCATCGACGCAAAAATCATAAATAAGACTTAAGGCCTTGCATGGTGGGTGAATCAATATAGGAAGGTTTGCGGTGACACCATGTATCAGGTCTCTTAAAGGAAGAGGTTTGGTTCTGAAAACCCGCCATTCTCCTGATGACGGCCAGAGCATACTGGTCGAAACGTCGAGTTACCACTCAGGTTCTTTTCGGAACCACACCTCTTCCTTTAAGAGACCTTATACATGGTGTCATCGCAAACCCTCCTATAGAGTTACCACTCAGGTTCTTTTCAGAACCACACCTCTTCCTTTAAGAGACCTGATACATGGTGTCACCGCAAACCTTCCTATCGCAAAAATCATAATATATCTATCATTTTCAAGCAATGATAAAATACGAATTGAGTCACGAGGTAAAATTACCAGACGACTTGTTATGTTAGCAAAATGATAATGAGCACTTGAATGCCACTTACAGGGTCGCTTGGTGTGACAACTGGGAAGCCATTGTGACTAGACTCCTTGAGGACTTTCAGGATGCGGCCAACACGCTCAATGGTGTTGAGAGTTTTCACGGGATGAGCCATGACCTCCCTGCCGGATAACGCGAGGGGGGAAAAATTTCTCATTATGTCATCAATATCAATTTCTTTTTGCTCCCTTTCACAATGCACCACACAACCATTAGAACATCCCCCATAGGAACGGTACACTGGAATCAGCCGGCTATTTTCATAATACTGTCATAACTAACGAACGCGGTAAAAGTCTTCGTTGTTAATCGAGTATCATGAAGAATATATAATATACTTTCGCTTCATGTGAATTTTATTTGAAAAAATGACAATTAAGGACCGTCATTTTCTGGATAAACGTCACGACTCTCTCCAGTTTTGTTAAAATTTGTGTGTAGAATCGGTACTTCCGCTAGTTTCTGCTGTACTGCCCACCGTTAACCACCATCCAAATGTAGACAAAGAATTTCCAGCCAATGGAATAAATTCTTATATCCATGGTCAACCAGGACCCAACACATGCTGTACCCGGTATGTGTTTATGTGTACAGTACATGTAGCATGTGTGACTTGTGTTTACACAATATAATAGTTAATCCCAAAGATCAAGGTTTTTGCTATGGAAGGAATTGATATGAAAGGTTCTTACCTGCCATATAATTAGAGTTAAATGAGACTTTGGAGGAGTTGGTAAAGTGGATGAAAAACTGGACGTGTGTGCTAAACTGTACCACTAGAAACAAAGAGACATGCTTCAGTGGTTTCTTGGGGGACTTTATGCCCAGCCTGCTAGGGCTCATTTGCATTTTTATGAATGAAGGAATGATCTATTTTCTTCAAAGGGTGGTGCAAACCGTATTACCAGGGACAATAATACAGAGTGAGTCTTGACGATGAGGACGGAATATAATAGACGTTAATAGAGGCTGTGGAGGCGGTGGGGTGGGATTTAGGATAGGTTTGGGTAGGAGGCTTGATAGCGGGGGGTTTGGGTTGGGTTTGTGGGGGTTGGGGAGGAGAATGGGAAAAGGTGTTTGAAGGATTGCGAGAGGTTTGGAGAGGCTCTCTATCGTTTGAGGTGATGAAATACAGGGTAGAGGATTGCGATGGGTAGTTGAGGACTTGGATTGGTAAAACAGAAAGAGGCCTTGAAGGAGGCTGCACAAGGGTGGACGATGTGAGGTGGGGGGAGCAGGGGGTGGGGGGAGCAGGGGGTGGGGGGTATTGGCATGTGGAGAAGGGGAAGAATCTGCACTCACATGGCCCGGATGGTGGTGGACATGGGAGGGGGGTCCCAGGTCAGGAAGGGCACGCTCTGCAGCTCAATGTGAATGTCGTACAGGCCGTGATTGAAGATATCGCCGACCCACTTGGCTAGCACCATGATGAGCATCAGGGGGAGGCCCAGGGTAATGTTCCCTGTGGCCTCCATCAAGATGACGGTCAGACTGATCGTCATTCGGACTATCCCACCTGCACGAATGAAAAAAAGAAGAAAAGCTTTAGATGTCAGAGAGTTGTAGTTATAGCTGTAGCTGTAGCCGTAGCCGCAGCCGCAGCTGTAGTTGCTGCAGTTGCTGCAGTTGCTGTTGCAGCTGTAGCTGTAGTTGTAGTTGTAGTTGTAGTTGCAGTTGTAGTTGTAGTTGTAGTTGTAGTTGCAGTTGCAGTTGTAGCTGTAGCTGTAGTTGTAGTTGTAGTTGTAGTTGCAGTTGTAGTTGTAGTTGTAGTTGTAGTTGTAGTTGCAGTTGCAGTTGTAGCTGTAGTTGTAGTTGTAGTTTTGTAGTTTTGTAGTTTTATAGTTGTAGTTGTAATTGTAGCTGTAGTTGTAGTTGTAGTTGTAGTTGTCGTTTTGTAGTTGTAGTTGTAGTTTTGCAGTTTTGTAGTTGTAGTTGTAGTTGTAGTTGTAGTTTTGTAGTTTTGTAGTTGTAGTTGCAGTTGTAGTTGTAGCTGTAGTTGTAGTTGTAGTTGTAGTTTTGTAGTTGTAGTTGTAGTTGTAGTTTTGCAGTTTTGTAGTTTTGTAGTTGTAGTTGTAGTTGTAGTTTTGTAGTTTTGTAGTTGTAGTTGCAATTGTAGTTGTAATTGTACATGTAGTTGTAGTTTTGTAGTTTAGTTGTAGTTGTAGTTGTTGCTTTGTAGTTGTAGTTGTACATGTACATGTAGTTGTAGTTGTAGTTGCGGCCAATACAAAGAGGCTGCAGACCTTTTCGAATGTCTGCCTCCGAAAAAAATACTAAAAATTCATTGGCTCGATTCTATAAGTAACCAGGAGCTATGGCAGAGGACAAAACAACAACCAATAGAAGAAGAAATCCTCCAGAGACGATGGAGACGGACCGGTCATAATCTAAGAAAAGCCAAGCCAAACATCACCGGGGAGTCACTCTCTTGGAATCCACAAGGGAGGGGGGAAAAGAGGACGGCCACGGAACAGTCGGGAGGAGAGACGGATAAGCAGAGATGAAGAAAATGGGACGCACGTGGGGGACAACTGGAGGCACTGACTCAAGGATCGTCTTTCTGGCGGAAACTTGTTGATGGCCTATGTCCCAAGAGGGGCGACACGTCTAAGTAAGTACCATAAGTAACCAGACATACAGTAGAACGTCGCTATAACGAACATCCCGGGATCCATGAAAATTGTTCGGTGTATAGCGGTCGTTCGTTAGAGCATAGCCGCTGCACATCCGCTGATGTAAAATCGGGAAACCGAAGGGCATGTTCGTTATAGCCGAATGTTCGGTAAATCGGCGTTTGTTATAGCGGCGTTCCACTGTAGAACGTTTACAACATTGAAGGCTTAGGCTCGGGCTTAGGCTTCGGTCATATTGTCTATAAGTTTTCTCTGCCATTTTCCGAAAAAAAATTCAAAAAAATCCCAGTAATTTTTTTCATTTCTTTCCCTTTTTTTTAATTGTTTTTTTTTTTATATTTATTTTTAATTCACTCACCAAGTTGAGCTGCAGCTCCAAAAAATGCATAAATACCGGGCGGAGACAAATTCTGGAAGGCAAAGATGAAAGCAAATAATTCAATTATCAGAGAATTCCATGACGAAAAAGTGACTGGCAGGTGGAAGATCTTGGTAGGATCAAAGTGCCAGTCCTTCTTAACCCTGACCTTCCTCAATCCTCCACAATCCTCCAGGTTGTGTTGTAGGATTGTGGAGGATTTGAGGCAAAGTAAGAAAATGTCCAGTTGGAGGATTGCGGAGGATTGAGGAAGCATGCTAAAATGAGATCTTGGAGGATTGCGGAGGATTGTGGAAGCATGCTACAATGAGAAATTGGAGGATTGTGGAGGATTGAGGAAGGATGTCAAATTTACACTGGAGGATTGTGGAGGATTTAGGAAGCATGCTACAATGAGATCTTGGAGGATTGTGGAGAATTGAGGAAGGTTGTTAAATTTACACTGGAGGATTGTGGTGGATGGCCTGGTGAAAAATGGCTTGGTGAAAAATGGCCTGGAGCAAAACGGCCTGGTGCAACATGGCCTGGTGAAAAATGGCCTGGTGAAAAATGGCCTGGTGAAAAATGGCCTGGTGCAAAATGGCCTGGTGCAAAATGGCCTGGTGCAAAATGGCCTGGTGGAAAATGACCTGGTGAAAAATGGCCTGGTGAAAAATGGACAGGTGAAAAATGGCCTGTTGAAAAATGGCCTGTTGAAAAATGGCCTGGTGGAAAATGGCCTGGTGGAAAATGGCCTGGTGAAAATGGCCTGGTGGAAAATGGCCTGGTGAAAATGGCCTGGTGAAAAATGGCCTGGTGAAAATGGCCTGGTGGAAAATGGCCTGGTGAAAATGGCCTGGTGGAAAATGGCCTGGTGAAAAATGGCCTGGCGAAAAATGGCCTGGAGCAAAACGGCCTGGTGGAAAATGGCCTGTTGAAAATGGCCTGGTGGAAAATGGCTTGGTGAAAAATGGCCTGGTGAAAAATGGCCTGGTGAAAAATGGCCTGGTGGAAAATGGCCTGGTGAAAAATGGCCTGGTGGAAAATGGCCTGGTGAAAAATGGCCTGGTGGAAAACGGCCTGGTGCAAAATGGCCTGGTGAAAAATGGCCTGGTGGAAAATGGCCTGGTGAAAAATGGCCTGGTGGAAAACGGCCTGGTGAAAATGGCCTGGTGAAAAATGGCCTGGTGAAAATGGCCTGGTGAAAATGGCCTGGTGGAAAATGGCCTGGTGAAAATGGCCTGGTGGAAAATGGCCTGGTGAAAAATGGCCTGGCGAAAAATGGCCTGGAGCAAAACGGCCTGGTGAAAAATGGCCTGTTGAAAATGGCCTGGTGGAAAATGGCTTGGTGAAAAATGGCCTGGTGAAAAATGGCCTGGTGAAAAATGGCCTGGTGGAAAATGGCCTGGTGAAAAATGGCCTGGTGAAAAATGGCCTGGTGAAAAATGGCCTGGTGAAAAATGGCCTGGTGGAAAATGGCCTGGTGAAAAATGGCCTGGTGGAAAATGGCTTGGTGAAAAATGGCCTGGTGAAAAATGGCCTGGTGAAAAATGGCCTGGTGGAAAATGGCTTGGTGAAAAATGGCCTGGTGAAAAATGGCCTGGTGAAAAATGGCCTGGTGGAAAATGGCCTGGTGAAAAATGGCCTGGTGAAAAATGGCCTGGTGAAAAATGGCCTGGTGAAAAATGGCCTGGTGGAAAATGGCCTGTTGAAAATGGCCTGGTGGAAAATGGCTTGGTGAAAAATGGCCTGGTGAAAAATGGCCTGGTGAAAAATGGCCTGGTGGAAAATGGCCTGGTGAAAAATGGCCTGGTGGAAAATGGCCTGGTGAAAAATGGCCTGGTGGAAAACGGCCTGGTGGAAAATGGCCTGGTGAAAAATGGCCTGGTGGAAAATGGCCTGGTGAAAAATGGCCTGGTGGAAAATGGCCTGGTGAAAATGGCCTGGTGAAAAATGGCCTGGTGAAAATGGCCTGGTGGAAAATGGCCTGGTGAAAATGGCCTGGTGGAAAATGGCCTGGTGAAAAATGGCCTGGCGAAAAATGGCCTGGAGCAAAACGGCCTGGTGGAAAATGGCCTGTTGAAAATGGCCTGGTGGAAAATGGCTTGGTGAAAAATGGCCTGGTGAAAAATGGCCTGGTGAAAAATGGCCTGGTGGAAAATGGCCTGGTGAAAAATGGCGACACTTCACATTGGGTATTTGCACCGGCAAACCCAAAGTTATCATTTCTGGTGGTAATGAATGCAATAGATTGATGGATTATCAATGGATGTTTTTTCTTACAGCGGTGGGGAAGATGATGGGCATGGCTGTGCCTAGGAGTCTGCCCCAGGCAGCCCCCGCCAGCAGGGATGGGATGAACAGACCACTGGGCACGCTCAGACCGTACGTCCAACAGGCCAGTAGGAAGTAGCAAACGCAGAATGTGCAGAGAGTGGCAACGCTGTAGGAACCTGTGTCATGGAGGGAGAGGGAGAGAGAGAGATGGAAGAAAGGGAGGGAGGGAGAGGGAGAGAGGGAGAGAGAGAGAGAGGGAGAGAGAAATGAGGGAGAGAGGGAGAGAGAAATGAGAGAGAGGGAGAGATGGGAGAGCGATAGGGGAAGAGAGAGATGAGAGAGAGATGGGAGAGAGATGGGGAGAGAGGGAGGGAGGGAGAGGGAGAGAGAGGGAGAGAGATGGGGAGGGACGGAGGGAGGGAGAGAGAGAGAGAGGGAGAGAGAGGGAGAGAGATGGGGAGAGAGGGAGGGAGGGGGAGGGAGGGAGAGGGAGAGAGGGAGGGAGGGAGAGGGAGAGAGGGAGGGAGGGAGAGGGAGAGAGGGAGTGAGAAATGGGGGGGGGGGGGAGAGAGGGAGAGATGGGAGAGCGATAGGGGAAGAGAGAGATGAGAGAGAGATGAGAGAAATGGGAGAGAAAGTGGGAGAGAGGGGGAGAGAGAGGGAGAGGGACAGAGAGAGAGGAAGGGAGAGAGAGGGAGGGGAAGAGAGAGAGGGAGAGACAGAGAGATAGAAGAGGGAGAGAGGGGAGAGAAGAGGGAGAGGGAGGGAGGGAGACAAAGAGAAATAGAAGGGGGAGAGAGAGACGAAAAGGGAAGGAGGGAGAGAGAGAGGGGGAGAGAGAGGGAGAGGGGAGAAAGAGAGAGAGAGAAAGGGAAGGAGGGAGAGAGAGAGGGGGAGAGAGATGGATAGGGGAGAAAGAGAGAGAGGGAGAGGGGAGAAAGAGGTAGAGAGAGAGAGGGAGAGGGGAGAGAGAGGGAGAGGGAGGGAGGGAGGGAGGAAGAGGGAGGAAGAGAGAGGGAGACAGAGAGAGACAGAAGGGGAGAGAGAGAGGGAGAGGGAAGGAGGGAGAGAGAGAGAGGGGGAGAGCGAGGGAGAGAGGAGAAAGACAGAGAGGGAGAGGGGAGGGAGAGAGAGAGGGGGAGGGGGAGAAAGAGGGAGAGGGAGGGAGGGAGAGGGGAGATAGAAGAGGGAGAGAGAAAGAGGGAGGGAGGGAGAGAGAGAGATAGAAGACAGAGATAGAAGAGGGGGAGAAAGACGGATAGAGAGAGAGGGAGAGAGAGAGTGAGAATGAGACAGAGTGAGAAAGGCTTTGCCTTTGAGAAAGGTCCTGCTAGGATCGAAACGTCAGACCCTCTAACTTTGGAGATTCATTCCGATGTAAACGCAACTTTGCTGGATACCTGGCTACAGCAGCTTTGGGATCCCACAAACCGGATGCAGCTTTTTAAAAATTGCACCGGCGAGGGCGCTGTTTACCTTTGATGTCGTGGAACAGACTCTTGACGGACTCCTCCGGCGTGTTGAAGAACAGGGAGGCAGAGGCACTGTATTCACCGTCATTGCAGAACATCTAAAAAGAAAAACAAGCCCATAAAGTCACATGTACTAGCTCTAAAACTGTGATTTGCTTGCATAAGCACAAAACTCAAGTACTCAAGTCCCAGCATTGAAAACCACTCAGCAATCCTTTCATAATTTCATGGAACCAACTACTATACCGGTATGCGAGATTTGACAGTTTGCATGGTGGAAGTACCAAGTAGAAGGTTTGCAATGACACTGTCCCTCAGCAGTCTCTCTTTAACCCCCTTGACGGCGTGATTGTTTTAGTGCCCATGGCCGGCACAGTGCCATTTCTAAAAGCTTGCTAAACAATCAGGGAACAATAAACCTGCAAAGTAAATCAATAAGAGTGCACTATTTGTATCAGTGAATCAAATGTGGCACAGCAGGACGTCTGCGTGGCTTTTGTCAAGGGATTATCAGCCCTCAAAGATGGGCCTTTTGTGTGGAGTCCAATGGAGAGTCGGCTCCGAGAACTGTGTGTGCTGCTACCCTTTGACCGCAAACATTCCTGCGCTCCAGCGGACAAAGGATCCAGCTGGACGGCCTCAACAGAGCGTGCAATTTGTGGTAAAGGGCAGCGGGTGCATTCCACAGTCTGTCCGGTGACCTAATTGGTTGTGGGGCAGGCCAGCACACTGTCTGCCGTAGTAGTGCGCAGACCCTCGATCGTTCACAATGAAGCCCCACAATAGCACCATTGTTACCGCTAATCTGGCAATTCATGTGGCAACTGACGTAAAAACAGATATTGCTGAAAAAGAGTCTTTGTCTACAATTTGGACAATAGTGGCATCCAAATTTTGAAATTCCCAGAGCGGCTATCATCCGTACGCAAGGGGTTCACAGATAAAAACTAAGCAGTTTGAGATACCTGATTGACATAAAGAAATAAAAAATCATAATAATAAAATAAAAAAATAAAAAAAAAAATCTCCGGAAGTCTTAATACATCTTAATGTCCGAATGTCAAAGGTCAGTCGCCATCCGCCTGCAAGGGGTGAACCACTTGACCATCGAGCTGGTCGAGGCCGTGCAGTTGAATCAGTACAGCGCCGGGTACCAGTGGGTAACCAGTGGAGGAGTCGGTGTGGCATTCGGAGTGCGGATACCTGGAGTGAGTTCTTCATGTCCATGATGATTGGCCGACAGTCGTCGCTAAGGTAGATGCACATGAAGGACAGGGTGACTGTTGCCAAGGCAACCATCATGGCCTCCAGCACGCAGGACAACCGGGAGTACACATATCTGGCAGGGGGGGTTGGTGGGAGGGATAAATGAAGGAACAATATGTGAAATGTCAGGCATACATACAATGTGTACAAAGGCCATGCATTGTACGGTGTCCTATCAATGCCCTACAGGATAATAGTGAGTGTTCATGTGTTGGATAACTACACACTATTTATGTCACTGCCTTTGAGAAAGGTCCTGCTAGGATCGAAACGTCGGGCCCACTAAATTTTGAGATTTGCATTTTGGTAATTTTAGTCAGTAAGCAGTTAGCAACATTTTTGTATATCACAATTTATGTCATTAACTTTTCTAAATCTTTCTTACTTCAGTCTTAAGATGACTCATTAACATACATACAATGTGTACAAAGGTCATGAATTGTATGGTGTCCTATCAATGCCCTATAGGATAATAATGAGTGTTCATGCGCTGGATACTGCACACTCTTCCTGTCATTTATGTTTCTCTGTGGTACTTACTTCAGCCTAAAGATGGAGATTCTGAAGTTGATGGAGTTGAAGATCGCACCGGTTAGGCCGCCAAAAACGCCCATCAGTAAGAAGATGGGAATCTCATAGGTAAAGTACATCACACCCTGAAGGAACAACCGAAAGACAAGAAGGGGGTCTGCAATAAATATCACAGTCAAGCTCATGTTCTGCTGTCATCTAGGGATCTGAAGTATACATATTGGCAAGCTTCTTTTTCTTATTGGAGTCAGAAATTGGTCAGCTTTTTTTACCTTAAAAAATATCCTAATAAGAGTGAGGGCGCTATCGTAAGGTCATGTCAGGAACCAAAAGAAAAAAAAAAAAAAAAAAAAAAATTAACTGCAAATTAATCCCTCTGGATTATAGCTTTGATGAAAAACTCCTTCACTAAATGATCATGACGCATACTTTTTTGGAAGAAAATCAACCGGTTTAGGGAAAGGTCTGCAGGAAAAACCAGACACTATGCTCACAACCAGTTGGGTTTCTGCTGTGAGATCTTGTGTGATCTCCCGATTCTTCTCAGACCCACTGTGCGAGTTACTGACTCTTCTCACTCCAGGCATGCAACTCTTGAATTGTAAAAAAAAAGAGAGGAAAATGTCCAAATGAAACTGCGAGCGCAAAAGCACGAAGCCCTTACGGCGTTGGGTTTGGATTCTAGATGCTCTGTGGTGCATTCTGAGCAGTTTGGGACCACTTATGACAAGTTTAAGCTGAGTGACATATTTTAACCTTTTTCAAGGCATACACCCAGAAAATTGCATTTGTTTACACAAAATGAAAATTAAACATCAAAGTTTTTAACCTGATCTCAGCATGTGTTTGAAATGATAGTTAGGGGAGAAAAAATATCAATTTATTTATTAATTTTTTAATTATTTTTTTAAAAAATTTAATTTGGGTTTTTTTAACAGATAGATTTTATTTTTACGGCCGAATTTAAAAAAAACGCGGAAATCCGCGGATCCACAAAAAAGTTGCATGCCTGTCACTCACAAGAGAGACTGCACAATGGTGGTGCTGCAAAAACTATTTTACACGGAGTACTGACAATAACAATTTTTAAAACGCTGTGGCTGTTGTTACAGCAGTCGTCCGTGTGGTTCCCTGACTTGATTGTATTTCGTAAGCATTGCAGGTTGGTTGAACCTGTCTATTAGCTGATAGTCTGGTTCCAAGAGCTAAACATCCTGACAAATACTGTGAAGTCAGGGAACCACACGGACGACTGCCGTAACAACAGCCACTGCGTTTCTAAAAAGTTAGAGGGCCTGACATTTTGATCCTAGCAGGACGTTTCTCTTTGAGAAAAGGTCCTGCTAGGATCGAAACTTTAGGCCCTCTAACTTTTGAGATGGATGTATTGCAGGTCAGTGAGCAGTTTGCAACAGTCTGCAACTTTTGGCTGACCTCAAACTGGCCAAAGTTGATGAGTCCCGGGTTGGTCAGGTTCCACGGCTCCTGCTGCCAGAAACTGAGGAGCACGTTGAGAGTGAACGAAGATATCATGGATGCAAAGAACTGCGGAGAGAGAGAGAGAGAGAGAGAGAAAAGAAACCTGTGACTTTTGAACTCTTATGTGACCCACTCTGCAAAAACGTGCTTTAACCACTTCACGCCGGGACCTCCGAATCCGGAGCTCCGTTGGCTTGACTATGCGACGGGGCCCTCCGAATCCGGGCACCACTATTGTCCACATTCTAAACAAAGACTCTTTTCAGCTTAGAACAAAGCAATACGAATCAGTACAAAGACCCTTTTTGACGCAAGTTGCCACATGAATTGCAAGATTAGCAGCAGTAATTGTGCAATTGTGGGACTTTTACTGTGGAGGATCGAGGGATACCGCGCTGCCGCTGGAAGCACATGGGGGACATTGTCTTTGCATGCCACACAGCCCAACGGTCGTCGGTCTGGCATTGGAATTCCCCCACATTCTTTACCGTAATCTGTACGCTCGGTTGTGGCCGACCAACTCAAAGATTTGACTGCCTGGAGTGGAGGCTGGAGTCTGCAGTCAGGGATTGACAGCACCGTACATGCACACACACACACAAGTCCGTTACGCTCCATTGACGACGCACAATGGGCCCTTTTTTGAACGGAAAATCTCTTGACAAAAGCCACAACGACATCCGAATTGTGCCAGGTTTCACTCTCTTGTACCCATAGTATACCCTTATCGATTTATTTCACAGAAATATATTGTTCCGATTGTTTTAGCAAGATTTGAAAATGATGTATTGTTAAAAAAACCCAGTATGGCGGAAATAGGCACTGGAAAAAGACCCGGCGCGAAGTTGTTAAACCATTAAAACTCACGATTCTCCAAGTCAGCGCCTGGTTCCAGAAGCTGGCCCCCTCCTCCAGCGCAAACAGGACTCCGCCCACCGGGGCCCCAAAGGCGGCAGACACGCCGGCCGCTGCCCCGCCCGAGACAAAGTCTCTCTTCTCGTGGTCCGAGCGGAAGTATTTAAAAACCTTGGCAAGACAAAAGCAGAGAAAACGAGAAATATATGTCTGTTGTGAAACAGAGCATAGAGCTTTTCCGCTTCTGTTTTTAACAAGTCATAGAATAGCCCCATTCCTACTCCAAAATGCATGTACATATTTTGTGCACAAAGCCTATGGGACTTGAGTGTGGCATTCAAAAATTCATAATAATTATTAACAATGGTCCTTTGGTTCAAAACTTTAGATTTGGAATGTCTAGCACGATAGCTAACTACATACCAAATTTTGAGATGATCGGCCAATGCCTTATATGTGTTTTAAAATCACACGTTTTGATGACGTCATGATTGCGTAACAACATTTTTGCTCCGGAAGGTGTTTCTAAACCATGTCCCCAATAGATATCAAAGAAAAAATGAAACAAATCTCGCTCCGTTCGACAAATATGCTCATTTCAATGTGAAAATCTGAAAAGTTCATGACCTCATAAATATTCATGAGATGACGTCACAGTCAATTGATGGCAATTTTTGGATACACCTTTTCCCAACTTAGATACAGTGCAAAGTTGAAACCAAACGAACTTGTAATTTTGCTTTGAATGGATTTTGAAATTTGCCCCTTTAAAGCAATGTCACGTGACACGTGATGATGTCATGATGATATCAAGGTGTTTAGGATCAATTTCAGCATGGGCTTTATGCATTTGCCACGTTTGAAAAAAATCCAAGTCTGTTCAATGACCAAAGTCGTGCTTACAAAACCCCTGTGCATTGTCTATGGGCTTTGGGGGAGAAGAGGAAGAAAAAAAACGAGAACGAGAAATATATGTCTGTTGTGAAACAGAGCATAGAGCTTTTCCGCTTCTGTTGTTAACAAGTCATAGAATAGCCCCATTCCTACTCCAAAACGCATGTACATATTTTGTGCACAAAGCCTATGGGACTCGAGTGTGGTATTCAAAAATTCATAAAAAATATAAACAATGGTCCTTCGGTTCCAAACTTAAGATTTGGAATGTCTAGCACGATAGCTAACGACATACCAAATTTCGAGATGATCGGCCAATGCCTTATATGTGTTTTAAAATCACACATTTTGATGACGTCATGATTGCGTAACGACATTTTGGCTCCGGAAGGTGTTTCTAAACCATGTCCCCAATAGATATCAAAGAAAAAATGAATTTTTTTTCGCTCCGTTGGCCAAATATGCTCAATTGAATGTTAACATCTTAAAAGTTTATGACCTCATTAATATTCATGAGATTACGTCACGATTGAATGAGGGCTATTTTTGGATACATCTTTTCCCAACTTAGATATGCTGCAAAATTGAAACCAAACTAACCGATACTTTTGCTAATAATGAAGTTTGAAGTTTGACATTTTAATGACCTGTCACGTGACCCCCTGATGACGTCATGATGATCTCACTTTTTGCAATGAATCTCCATCTACTAACCTAAGTATGTGCCAAGTTTGAAGCCATTTGTATTTGATATTAGGCCCTTAATGGATTTCACAGCTAATTTGTACACAAACCTATGGCCCTTAGTATAAAAACCTAAACAATGAAAAACAAAGGAAATTCCGGAAATATGTTTTGATATTTTCAATCCGGGGTATATGTTGAGTCGGTTGAAGACAAAATAAAAATACGATTTTTTCTTCGTTCAGGTAGTAATCTTCGTCTGAAGTTTAGATCTACCTACGTGAAGCCATAATTAATGACTACAGTGTAGTGTACAAGTTGCCCCTTTAAAGCACTGTCACGTGTGGGATGTGAGATCGCGGCATGATTGCACATGCCAGTTTGGCCCTTTAAAGAGCTATCACGTGACCACCCAAGCAAAAACAGACAGAGAAAAACAGAACAAAATACATATGTTTATTCTATGATAGGTTGAGGCCCATTTCGCGTCGTTTTAATTGGATTTGTGACGGACGAAAAAAAGAGAGTTTACGTCACTGGGTTTCGAACCCGTACCCTCCATTCCTACCCCAAAACGCACGTGCATATTATGTGCACAAAGTGTATGGGACTACATTATAATATTAAAAAAATCATAACAATTCTGAACAATGGTTAATTAATTCCCAACTCAAGATTTAGAATGTCTAGCCCAATAGCTAACTGCCCAACAAATTTCGAGGAGATTGTCCAATGGCAAATATGTGATTTGAAAACACGCATTTTGATGACGTCACGATTGCGTCATGACATTTTGGCCCATTTGGGTGTTTCTAAACTACATCCGGAATAGATATCAACAAAAAAAAATAAAAAATCTTGCTCCGTTGGTCAAATATGCTCATTTCAATGTGAAAATCTGAAAAGTTCATGACCTCATAAATATTCATGAGATGACGTCAAGGTCAATTGATGGCAATTTTTGGATACAACTTTTCCCAACTTAGATACAGTGCAAAGTTGAAACCAAACGAACTTGTACTTTTGCTTTTAATGGATTTTGAAATTTGCCCCTTTAAAGCAAGGTCACGTGACACGTGATTACGTCATGATGATATCAAGGTGTTTAGGATCAATTTCAGCATGGGCTTTATGCATTTGCCACGTTTGAAAAAAATCCAAGTCTGTTCAATGACCAAAGTCGTGCTTACAAAACCCCTGTGCATTGTCTATGGGCTTTGGGGGAGAAGAAGAAGACTAAGAAAAAGCTTAACAAAAGATATAGCTTTTCCGCTTCCCTGGAAGCGGCGGAAAAGCTAAATATATGTCTGTTGTGAAACAGAGCATAGAGCTTTTCCGCTTCTGTTTGTAACAAGTCATAGAATAGCCCCATTCCTACTCCAAAACGCATGTACATATTTTGTGCACAAAGCCTATGGGACTCGAGTGTGGTATTCAAAAATTCATAAAAAATATAAACAATGGTCCTTCGGTTCCAAACTTTAGATTTGGAATGTCTAGCACGATAGCTAACTACATACCAAATTTCGAGATGATCGGCCAATGCCTTATATGTGTTTTAAAATCACACATTTTGATGACGTCATGATTGCGTAACGACATTTTGGCTCCGGAAGGTGTTTCTAAACCATGTCCCCAATAGATATCAAAGAAAAAATGAAAAAAATCTCGCTCCGTTGGCCAAATATGCTCATTTCAATGTGAAAATCTGAAAAGTTCATGACCTCATAAATATTCATGAGATGACGTCACGGTCAATCGATGGCAATTTTTGGATACACCTTTTCCCAACTTAGATACAGTGCAAAGTTGAAACCAAACGAACTTGCACTTTTGCTTTTAATGGATTTTGAAATTTGCCCCTTCAAAGCAAGGTCACGTGACACGTGATGACGTCATGATGACATCAAGGTGTTTAGGATCAATTTCAGCATGGGCTTTATGCATTTGCCACGTTTGGAAAAAAAACAAGTCTGTTCAATGACTAAAGTCGTGCTTACAAAACCCCTGTGCATTGTCTATGGGCTTTGGGGGAGAAGAAGAAGAAGACTAAGAAAAAGCCTAACAAAAGATATAGCTTTTCCGCTTCCCTGGAAGCGGCGGAAAAGCTAAAAATCAGAACTGGAAGGAAGCGGCGGAAAAGCTAATAACATCGTGATTTTTCGCTGCAATGGATCCACTTCCTGCGCTTTAAAAACTGAATTCATCCAGAATTAACTTAAAAAAAAGTAATACAGCCATATTGCAAACTACTTAAATGATAACACAAATGCAAATTGATAACATGTATGCAAATTGATAACACATATGCAAATTCATAAAATGTATGAAAATTTTAAAATTTAGTGGGCCTGAAGTTTCGATCCTAGCAGGACCTTTTTTTAAAGGCAGAGAGAAAATTGATAACACATATGCAAATTAATATTGATATTATGTATGCAAATTGATATCATATATGCAAATTGATAACGCATACATTGTATGCAAATTGATAACACTTATGCAAATTGATAATACACATGCAAAATGATATCACATATGCAAAATGATATCACATATGCAAATTGATAATGCATACATTGTATGCAAATTGATAACACTTATGCAAATTAATAACACACACACATGCAAATATTGACAAATCATATGCAAATTGATAACACACATGCAAATATTGACAAATCATATGCAAATTGATAACACACATGCAAATATTGACAAATCATATGCAAATTGAAAACACATATGCAAATTTCAAAATTTAGAGGGCTAATTGTTTGAATCCTTTCTACCTTCGAGGATGACTCTCAAAATTGTTGGGCTCTGGAAATTTTGAATTGGCTAAAAAGCAGAAGTACCACACCACTGGCCTAAGGGGCTCTCTCACCTTGAAATCCTTTTTGAAGGTGGTGGATTTGCCCTGAGATATGCCCGCTGCAATAACGGAGCCTGAATGGATCATGGGACCTTCCTGTAGGAGACAGCCAGACAAACACAACAACCAACCAACTGATTAGGCCAAGTAAAAAAAGCGTCCCAACCCGCTTCCTTTTTGGAGGTCACAAATGCTGGCTGGATCAACACTACTGTATGTGTAAAGGGATAACACAACATTGGTCGAGGTCAAAGAATAGCATCCATACGTTGTTTGATCCAACATATGCATGGAATAGCACACCATTGAAATTTCCGTTCAATCTGTCAACCGAATCTCGAGAAAATAGTGAAAAAAACGCTTTATTTGTTTCGCGAAAATGCAGCATTCAACGCGTTATTCCGAAAAATCATTTAGATCTCGGGGGTGAGACGTAAATGACTTCTTTACCCTTTTCCTCCAAAAGTGCAGAATTTTAGACAGAAATATTTCAGTGCGAGGTTTCTACTATAACCATCTTCAAAAGTTTCATGTAAATCTGTGAACATTTCTGCATTTGGATCTTACCAATGTTGTGTAGGGGCTTTAATCTTTATGTTGTATAATTTTAGCCAGCCATCCGACCAACATAAGGTAAAAAACATATTACCGGTATTTATTTGTGTTTTCTAAGGTAAAGGAGTGTCCTGACTATGTTGTTTTGCTTAGCCAGAATTTCTCGAACTTAAGTTCCTGCCTTTTTGAATGGCCGCTTTCGAGGAGTTAGAATGGTGCTGCTATATTGTGTCTGGCACCAAATGAACGAGCGAAGTCCCCTTGTACTATTCACAACAAAGTTCACACGGAAATAATTCTGATATCATTTGAAAGCTAATGGTATACTCTTTCACATCATTAGAAAATCTCAAAATCTCAAAAGTGGGGGTTATTCCTCATTATGCTGTGCCGGGTCACATTATAGTCAATAGAAATGAAAGGGTTGTTCATCGCGGTGGTAC
Source organism: Luidia sarsii (assembly GCA_949987565.1). NCBI lineage: Eukaryota > Metazoa > Echinodermata > Asteroidea > Paxillosida > Luidiidae > Luidia > Luidia sarsii. The sequence continues at coordinate 2,533,936 of OX465104.1, read as the reverse complement.
AGGTAATTATAGTTGATCCTTACTGGCGGAGTTAAATCCGGTTATTTCTGGTTACCTTGCCGACCGACAGACCTCCTGCCACGGCAAACGTGACGCCAAACATTTTGCAGATCAGGGTCTTGATTCGGACCACGTTGGGGATCTTGACTCCGTTCAGGTAGCACTTGATCTGCGGGATCCCGCTGCCTGCCGCTACGGGCTGAAAAGGAGAAAGGAAGAGTCGGGGATGCGAGTGACCCTGACAAAACAAATCTCCTGAAAATCACCGAGGGCTAAAAAAATGGTGCGACTGTGAGTGAGTGCCGCTTACGGGACCGAGAGATTCACAGCAGAGGTGCAGGCGCCCTTCAGTTTTTAGAGTCTGGTTTTAATGGACAAACATTAGCAGTTTGAGATACCTGTTTGGCATAAAAAAGTAATCTAAAAATTTAGTGGGCCGTGACGTTTTGTTCCTAGCAGGACCTTTCTCAAAGGCCTGATGTTTCGATCCTAGCTGGACCTTTCTCAAAGGCCTTTGAGAAAGGCCTGACATTTCGATCCTACGGTAGCAGGACCTTCCTCAAAGGCCTTTGAGAAAGATCCTGCTAGGATCGAAACGTCAGGCCCACTAAATTTTTAGAATTGCATTTGGGTAATTTTAGTCGGTAAGCAGTTTGTAATTTTTTTGTATATTACCATAAAAAAATAAAAAATAAAAATAAAAAAAATTAACAATTTCCAGAAATCCGGAATTTTCCGGAAGTCTTACATCCCAGCGTCAATGAATAGCTCACCCCACTCGGACAATGGGTACTTACGTTGGCTATCCCCCTGGGGAGAAGGAGTGGGTGGATTAATACTTCCCCAGTTCTTAGGCCGGCAGCGCAAAAAGAGAACTTGGTCCTCTGGGATTAGCCAGTGACTCACCTCCCCTAGAACCACCAGGCAGGCAGCGATGGTCACAAACAAGACGTCAAAGATGAGCCAGATGAGAAAAGGGATCAAGATGGCGGTCCCTTCCATGTAGGTCTTCAAATCTGAGATCAGAGTCAAGGCATTTTCTAGAGTAACTTCAGTTTCTTCGTTTCAAAATAAGAAGTGGGTAATTTAAAAAAAAAAATAATAATATTTTTTTTATTTGGCTTTCTGCGGAAAAATGACCAAAATTCAAATCTATAGGCCGCCGCACACGAGAGCTATCTGCTGAGCAAAAAATTCTCTCGAGGTCGTTAGCTCAGCACGTAGCTCACCGTGTGCGCTGAACTTTTGGTGAGATTTCTGCCTCAAGAGGCCGTGAGACCAATATCTATCCTGTTTGATCTTTTTCTCCTCTCGTGGATGAAAACTCATCGTGTGCGGCGACTTGAGCTACGTGCTGAGCCAAAAAAAACCATAGCAACTGGCCAATGAAAGCGCACGCCCTATTCACGGAGTTGCCAAAATCAAACAGGATAGATATTGGTCTCACGGCCTCTTGAGGCAGAAATATCACCACAATTACAGTGCACACATGTGGGTGGAATTCCACTGCCTGACTGACGACCGTTGGGCTGTGTAGCATGCCAACACAATGTCCCCCGCGTACTTTCAGTGGCAGCGCGGTATTCCTCAATCATCCACAGTAAAGGTCCCCCAATTGTACAATTACTGCTGCTAATCTTGCAATTCATGTGCCAACTTGCGCCTAAAAGGGTCTTTGTACTGATTCCTATTGCTTTGTTCTACGCTGAAAAGATTCTAGATGTTTAAAATGTGGACAATAGTGGTGCCCAGATTCGGAGGGCTCCGTCGCGTAGTCAAACCAAATGAGCTCCGATTTTCGGAGGTCCCGCCGCGAAGTGGTTAAGGGATACAGCTCGAGACGATGTGGTACTTGAATCCGGCCAGTAGACTAATGAGGATGTCAATGATGGCTGCGACTACCGCTGTCAGCACTCCCACTAGGAACATGACAACCCAACGGGACAGACCAATCCTCAGCAGGCTCGTCTTCTGCATCGGGGTGAAAGGAAGAGACAAGAGAGAGGATAAGACCGAAGACTGCTACCATCTGTCTGTCTGTACATGTATGTCCAACTGTCAGTCTGCAGCATACAGCACAGAGCTCTATAAATAAACTAGAGTGCGCACTCGGCTATCAACGCGCGGTACGAACGTGTGCCGACATGGACGCGCATTCCGACATTACCAAAGAGGTCAGCTTCAGCTCGAAGTGCCCGGATGACAGTAGCGATCGCGCGTAATATGAACAGGGAAAAGTATAGCCGAAAGCTTGTGAATGCGGAAACTAAAATGTTATAGAAATGTTTTTTTTTTAGTAATGAAAGGAAAGGCCATCAAAACCTCGTGGGATTGGCGAATTTTAATGTCCTACTTTCTTTTGTAAAAAATTGGAATTGGGGTTTGCCCCATAGCGATCCATGCATTTGCACCTCTTTGGTAATGGCGTCGCAGTCCCCTTGTCGGCACGTACCATGCGATGAGTGCGCACTCTAGTTTATTGATAGAGCTCTATGATCTACAGTCTCAAAGGTTATACTAGGAATGAAACATCCGATGTCACGTAATTACAAAACACCCGAGCGATGGTCAGATGGTCAGGGGTGATGAGAGGTGGTCCGGCAGAAAGTGGCCGTGAAACGTTCTTGTACTGGATAAGGGACGGATCGGGGGCCAAGTTCATGGCTCTGCTTACCGTATGCGGAGAATCGGCGTTTACGGAAGCCAAAAATCCACGCTTAACGTTAGCGTATATCACAACCAATAATATTTCTTGCTTCTGTAACCGCAAAATGATTCACTACGCGCATGCATGAATTGCTTCCCTACCTGGAATGCAAAATAAATCTTTTTGCGTTGTCGTCTGCTAATTGCCGTGTTTTTCAAATTATTTGCGGCAAAGGAGGTAAAGCAACATCAAGAGGGGTAGAAAACTATACCTATATTTCTAGGGGTGTTTTCTGAATTTGCGGATGCTCTTGAAATTTAGGTTGTCGAATTCACCGCGTTGATGTCTGCTAATTGCCGTGTTTTTGAAGTCATTTCCGGCAAAGGATGTATATAAAGCAACATCATGAGGGGTAGAGAACTATACCTATATTCCTAGGGGTGTTGTCTGAATTCGCGGAGGCTCTTGAAATTCAGGTCGTCGAATTCAATGGACGACGGCTATTTTCCTCTGCTGTTGCGTACGCAAAATACTCCGCTAAGCACTGAATCCTTGCTTATAAATACGCGATCCATGAAAATGAGTTCTGCTAAAGAGAAGAGAGGAAGCAATAACATGGCGGGTATGCCGCAGGACATGCCGGGAGGCTATTGCGCAAAATCTTAGCGAATGTATTGCGCCCTCTGGGGAAATCATGCGACAGTAGTGGCTGTACGGGTAAGATGAGCGCAGTAGACTCTGTGCTTACTACAGAATCCCGTAAGGCGTAAGCGCAGAATTTTAAATTTTAAGAAAACGGAATTTGGATATTAGAAAACGGGAAACTTGGGACCATAAGCGCAGAATTCTGCGTTAAGCAGAGCACAACCTTTTTCCCAACTTCCCTCGCATCACACTGGCTCCGAGCATCTGCTTCTGACCTTACCTTAGACCCGTGACGGTTTTCCTCTTGGATGTACAGCACATTCTCTGTCTCATCATAGTCGAGGCTCTGATGGTGGAAAATACAAAGGATGCCTGGGTGAACGCAAGCAAAAGCAAAACAAAATTGAATCTTTTTTTTTTTTTTTTTTTTTTGCTTACCGTAGTAACTCTTATTGAATCTAGGCTGTCCAAATTGCATAGTTTTCATGTATAAATGTGCGGACAAGCCCACAATCCTCTGACAAAACAACAACCCGTACATCAGTCTGTCATCCGGAATTTCTGAGCAAATCCAAACACTCAAATTTGAGTGGGCCTGACGTTTCGATCCTAGCAGGACCTTTCTCAAAGGCAGAGGTGAGTTCTGGTTATTTTCATGGCTGAACCAACCAACCATTGACTTCAATGTCTTGGTGGTCTTAAAGGCCCTACACAGCATTGGTAAAGGTCAAAAGATTGCCACAGTTTGTGTGTTAAACCATAAAACATTCCAAAAAGCAATACTGCGAACGTTTTACCTGTTTTAGCTCAAATGGTAATCTGAGAAAGTAACAAAAATGCAAAAAAAAGGCACGGTTTACGCACCGTTCTGTAGTGTAAGAAAAAGTTTATTACTCGCGAGTAATAACTATTTGTCGATGTTTGAGTGAAGACTGCTCGAGAAGTACAGCATCCCAGACCGTAAGATTTCAACATGAGGATTCTATCATGACCATCTACAAACTGTGTAAATTAGAAGGAAATCTGTGAACATCGATGTTTTCCGATCTTCCCAATGTTGTATAGGGCCTTTAAAGCTGTTTTAGAGATATACCGGTACACGTACTGTACATTGTGAATTCTGTAAAGTGAAAGAAAAAGAGCCCAAATTCACCTGAAATGTAGTTTGTTTAAGATAACCTGCTTGGTACTGTACCTCGTATTTTGCCGACAACAGCTGGGTTGTGCCAATTTCTTCCAGCCCTTCGTTGCCCTATTCATGAAGAAGGAAAAAGATGGCAAAACAGTCAAGCAATCAGTATGTTATTGGAGTTAATACAAAAAACTGTTGCAAATTTCTCACTGACTAAATGACCTGTAACACATAAATCTGAAATGTTAGAGGGCCTGATGTTTCGATCCTAGCAGGACCTTTCAAAAAGGCCTTTGGAATACTGGTGCAGTCAAAGTTTCCTTTGCCATTTTTCGATTTGTTCAAAAGTGTCCAGTCAGTTTTGCCTTTCGATCCTCGCAGGACCTTTCTCAAAGGCAAAGTGACAAGGACATACACAGTCAGGGGAAGGAAAGCCCTGACACACATGACAGAGGAAGGACAAAAGGGAAGGAGTGGGATGCAGATGTACACACCAAGGGAGGGGGGATCAAAGGGAAAATAAACAAAAAGTGGGGAGGATCAAAGGGACAGGAGGGAGGTGGGAGATCAAAGGGGAAAGGGATAGAGAAGATGAAAGAGAAGAGCAATCAATGAAGACATTAAATTAATAAACTAAATAATAGTGATATACAAAAATGTTGCAAACTGCTTACTGACTAAAATAACCAAAATGCAAATCACAAAATTTAGTGGGCCTGACGTTTCGATCCTAGCAGGACCTTTCTCAAAGGCAGAGTGACAAGAACAAAACAGATACATGTACATGTACACGAAGGAAGGGGGAAAAGAGTGAATAGATCCTGGTCACATAGCCTGCTCTTTGAGAAAGGTCCTGCTAGGATCGAAACGTCAGGCCCACAACATTTTGAAACTAAATAATAACTCAAGATTAGTCATTCCCTTCCTGGATGTTGAGGCCATGAGGTTGGATAGTGGGTAGACACTTAATCCATAAAGATGCTGTCCGCCTCAGTAGGGCATAGGGATACGCAGGGATTTTGAGTGCGAAAACCACTTAATTAGTGGGATTTCAAAAGAGGTTTTGCCCTTACTCGCGTGGTAAACACTGAATGCTCAGTGCTTTGCCCGGTGCCTGATAAAAATATTTCAGGCAGCTCGGGCGGGATTCGAACCCGCGTTGTACCACGTCGAGTAAGGGCAAAACCTCTTTTGAATTACATTCTCCTCGACGCAAACATCATGTTATATCTATAGTGGGATTTGAATCGCAATTTGATCTCTAAATCATTGCCAAGAATTTTGCCAAGCGGAGTGCGTGAGAAGAGCTCCAAAGAAAATTAATTGGTTGTTTTAATCCCACAGTACACAGCTAGAACTCAGACTAACAGGAAGTGGCTTGCTTGCTTGTTTATATAGATCTCCCTACATGGGCCATCCTGAAAGGACACATATGCACCATCGCTAAAGGCCGCCGCACACGAGAGCTATCTGCTGAGCAAAAAATTATCTCGAGGCCGTTAGCTCAGCACGTACAGTGTAGGTCACCGTGTGCGCTGAACTTTTAGTGAGATTTCTGCCTCAAGAGGCCGTGAGACCATTTTGTTCGCCTCTCGTGGATGAAAACTCATCGTTCGCGCCGAATTGAGCTACGTGCTGAGCACAAAAATCACAACTGGCCAATGAAAGCAAACGCTCTGTTCACGTGATGGCTTCTAAAAATATATTTTTGGCTCAGCGCGTAGCTCAATTCACCACACAAGACAAATTTTCATCCACGTGAGGCAAAAAAAAATCAAACAGGATAGATACTGGTCTCACGGCCTCTTGAGGCAGAAATCTCACCAAAACTTCAGCGCACACGGTGAGCTACAGTGTGTATGTGCTGAGCTAACGACCTCGAGGGAATTTTTGCTCAGCAGATAGCTCTCATGTGCGGCGGCCCTTAACAAAGCTTAAATTGCAAATTAATTTTCAGCTGTGTGAACGGCCCAATTGAGAAGGCGTCAGTTGACTTCAACTACGGACCAGCATTCATCCACCAGGAACTATCGAGGGTCTTACAACATACATGCACGTGTACGTGTACGTGTATGATTGTACAGGAACATAGACTTTGACATGTTTGAGTAGCTTCTCAGCAAAATGCAAAACACGGTTCAAGATGAAAGGATTCCCATGACGCCGTGAGACAAACATGGAACGCGGACTCAAGACAGACAGTCGGTGAACCAGAATGGGAGCACAGGCGAACATCAATTCCTAGATTTAGCATTTCCCCATAAAATCGATTGAACAAATCCGCTGGCTGTCCCTGAAGGCACATTGATTAAATGTCCAGGTTGATATTAAAGGAGAATGAAACCCAGAGAAAAATGTTGGCTTATCTGATTGGGTGTTAAAAACAACCTACAATTACCTATGTGCTACTCACCTATGAGTTTCATAAAGAGGGAAAAATCATGGAATTCGGTGGTTGTATTCGCGTTCCCGCAAACCGCCATCTTTTCGAATGGCCCGCCAGTCACTGCGGAGGGTATAATATCGCAACGGAAAACTCCTGCATGGGCCTGGACGGATGTACCCCTACTACATACTGCGTGCAGTTATATACAGGTCTCTTGTCCTTGTTGGGAACTGCATGGAAAGATTTCCCCAGCTTTTTCCCGCTGGCATTTTGACATCCAAAAGCCTGGCAGTACACCATCGTTCAGCTCGCGAGTGTATTACTGCACACAATATGCCTATATGTAGTAGGAGTACATCCATCCGTCCAGGCCCATGCGGGAGTTTTCCGTTGCTATGTCATACCCCCTGCAGTGACTGGCGGGCCATTCAAAAAGATGGCGGTTTGCGGGAATGCGAATTCGACCACCGAATTCCATGATTTTTCCCTCTTTATGAAACTCGTAGGTGAGTAGCACATAGGTAATTGTAGGTTGTTTTTAACACCCAATCGAATTTAGCCAACATTTTTCTCTGGGTTTCATTCCCCTTTAAGGGAAGAGCGTTTAAGTGCTGGGCCTTGTCTCTCACTGTGGGTGATTTGGTGTTTTTTGAGGCGGAAGTGTCCTCCTCTCAAGTGTGGCCTGACGGGTTTCTGGCTAAGTTCTTTACCGGCATTCAACTTGATTGTCTGTCAGACTGTACGAGATTCAACCTGGCAGTAGTGCAGCTGAGGTGAAAGACTGTTACGTTGGCACGGGAGTTTGACAGGGAAAGCGTTCATTGTTGGTACTTGTATGATTAAAAACGGGAACCGGAATGAACTCTGGCAGGTTAGAGTGGCTGGAACAGAAGGGTGTTGAGACTTAATGTAGACCTATCTGAGTGTGTATTCATCTGTGGTGAATTGGTTACTGTGGCACATTTCTGCGCTATGATTGAGGGTTCAAATCCTACTTGGTACAGGAAGGCAGGGAGGCAGGGAGGCGGGGAGAAAAGGAGAAAGGGAGGGAGGGAGGCAGGGAGGCGGGGAGAAAGGGAGAAAGGGAGGCAGGGAGGCAGGGAGGCGGGGAGAAAGGGAGAAAGGGAGGGTGGGAGGCAGGGAGGAGGGGAGAAAGGGAGGGAGGGAGGCAGGGAGGCGGGGAGAAAGGGAGGCAGGGAGGCAGGGAGGCGGGGAGAAAGGGAGAAAGGGAGGCAGGGAGGCAGGGAGGCGGGGAGAAAGGGAGAAAGGGAGGGAGGGAGGCAGGGAGGCGGGGAGAAAGGGAGAAAGGGAGGGTGGGAGGCAGGGAGGAGGGGAGAAAGGGAGGGAGGGAGGCAGGGAGGCGGGGAGAAAGGGAGGCAGGGAGGCAGGGAGGCGGGGAGAAAGGGAGAAAGGGAGGGAGGGAGGAAGGGAGGCAAGGAGGGAGGGAAGGAGGGAGGAAGGGGGAGGGAGCGAGGGAGGGGGAGAGGGAGGGGAGAGGGAGGGGGAGTGGGAGGCGGGGAGGGAGGAAGGGAGGCAGGCAGGAAGGGGTGGAGGGAGGGAGAAAGGGAAGCAGGGAGGGAGGGAGGGAGGCAGGGAGGGACGGAGGGAGGGAGAAAGGGAAGCAGGGAGGGAGGGAGAAAGGGAGGGGGAGGGAGGAGAGAGGGAGGGGGAGGGTGGGAGGCAGGCGGGGAGTGAGGGAGGCAGGGAGGGGGAGGCAGAGGGAGGCAGGGAGCCAGGGAGGGAGGGAGGGAGAGAGGGGGAGGCGGGGAGGCAGGGAGGCAGGGAGGCAGGGAGGCAGGGAGGCGGGGAGGCAGGCAGGCAGGGAGGGAGGGAGGGAAGATTGCATTATGTTGCACTGCATGATTTGCAGTAATTCCAGGGGTAACGGCACTCTTCACAATAGCATTCTGGCATTAATTCAATTAAGCACATCATTGCTAAATGAGCTGCCAGTGCAGAGGATCCTCCCCAAGGGGCTTCCTGAGCAGAGAAGTGGGTAGATGCTGCCGGAAGACTGTTTCCTCAAAAGGGCAATTAGACATGCACCCTTCCATTAGCGAGACCCCTTGCTTTCGGATTTTTTTGGACAAAAGATCCAAGTCCAGTATTTATGATTTTTTTTGTGATGATACTGAATCGTGGGCAAATCCACGTGGAATTCAGCCTTTGCCATTCACGACAAGACCCAGTGAGCATTTCACTCAAACTTGTTTTCACTTTTGAAAGTATCTTGCTCAAAAGAGAAATTGCAATCGAGTGAAACGCAAAGAGTTTTCAGGTAGAGTAGATTGCAAAAACCTCGTGGGTGTGACGATGAATGCGGTGTCTGCCGGTATACAAATTTGAATCCACCACACAGCCTAAACTACCTCAGTGGTGAGGTTGCGCGTTTGAATCTTACCCTGGCTGCATGCACTTTTCTCAGGAGGCAAAGGGGCAAAGCACTTACAGTTACAGTGATGATTACATTTGTACATGTTGAGTATAAAGGCACAAAAAAATGTTCTTTGAAGAGCCCCGGCTCAAGTAGAACCTTTCTCCGTGGCAACGGCTACATTCAGACAGCATTAGTCACAACCAATCGAGTTAAAACGCCTCCTAGGGCAATTCTGTGCATTCATAAATGCATAAAATCACATTATACCTGAATCTGTATCCTTGTGGAGACATTGCTTTGTTCTCGTGCACTATACAACCGCGTGAGAAACTATGCCTTAAAAATGCTCCCATTTCAACCACATTCACTTTCCTGGGTAGAAATTTGGACCGTACAATTGTACATGTATGTCCCTTTTAAATAACACTTCTATTTGCGACAGATTCTTTATCTTTACCCACCACAAATTTCCCGTTTTTGAGTTATTTCCAAATATCAGTTTCGTGAAAACCTTAGTGGAAACCTATGAACCTTTACAATTTCCCCGCGGAGACCTATTCAACCTATTATCTTACAATGTAGGTCTCCACAAGGCACTAGATTCCGCGTGCAAATGAACTCAGTGGGAGTCAGTGATACACATTGCCTAAACCGGTACATGTATGTTCGCAAATTACCAATAATGATTCCAGGGGGTAATGGAGGATTGTGGAGGATTGAGGAAGGTTGTAAAATTTACACTGGAGGATTGTGGAGGATTGAGGAAGGTTGTCAAATTTACACTGGAGGATTGTGGAGGATTGAGGAAGGTTGTAAAATTTACACTGGAGGATTGTGGAGGATTGAGGAAGGTTGTAAAATTTACACCAGAGGATTGAGGAAGGTTGTTCGATTTACACTGGAGGATTTTTGAGGATATGAAAAGCTGTGGAACTTTGAAAAAGGCACGTACCATGGAGCTACCTACTTATAGCTCCATTCATGTATTGTCTATAAACAAAGGATCCAGTTACATGTACTTAGCTGTGGAGGATTGAGGCAGTGGGGATCTTGCACAAACTCATATTGGAGGATTGTTGAGGATTGAGGCAGTGAGGATCTTGCACAAACTCACATTGGAGGATTGTGGAGGATTGAGGAAGTGGGTAACATGTACATGCACAAACTCATATTGGAAGATTGTGGAGGATTGAGGCAGTGAGCATCTTGCACAAACTCACATCGGAGGATTGTGGAGGATTGAGGAGGGTTCCAGGCACGCAACACTATAGGGGGTTAGGGTTAAATGTGTTCTACTCTTTGTATTAGATACATCCTATCAGTTTGCCTCTTCCATTCTTTTGAAAGAGAAGAGAGAAGATGTCTCACAAATCGGGGGTTGAGTACCAGCAGGGCATGGGGGGAAACCTGTGCTGCCAAAGTAATCCGAGACGGTAACCTTATACACGTGAGCCAATATTGTTCACACGTGCAGTAACATAGCTCACAGGAAAAAACCCGCTTCATGGTGACATAATATTGACCATGTAGTCCGATCGATGGCGCTACTACCACACTGCCGATTGGGTTCTTATTTGCCGACTATCTATCCATGCGTAACGCAAATGATGAAACACACTCCGTAGTAAAACACCAGCGCGGGAAGGGGGACAACAGTCCACACGGTTGGCGTGGCAACGGCTCATGTACTGTAGTTCCCATTTCTGACGCAAGTGTATGCTCTGTTTTTCAGTGCAGTCATTGGCATGAACACATGAATTCCCTGGTCTGTTAGAATTGCCATTAAATCTCAAAAGTTTAGAGGCCCTGACGTTTCGATTCTACGTGTACATGTACATTTACATGTAGCAAAACCTTTCTCAAAGGCCTTTGAGAAAGGTCCTGCTCGGATCGAAACGTCAGGCCCTCTCACTTTTGAGATTTATGTATTACAGGTCATTTTAGTCAATGAGCAGTTTGCAACAGTTTTTGTATTAACCATGTTAACTTCAAAATTACCACTACTTGTGTGTTTTAAGGTCCTTTATTAGACAATTCCATTGAAAAGTTATGTTTTTCATGTACTTTATATTTAATACGGAGAGCCCTGACACACATGACAGAGGAAGGACAAAAGGGAAGGGAGTGGGATACAGATGTACACAGGAAGGGAGGGGAGATCAAAGGGAAAACAAACAATAGGGTTGGGAGGATCAAAGGGACAGGAGGAAGGTGGGAGATCAAAGGGGAATGGGACAGGGAAGATGAAAGAAAAGAGGGATTAATGAAGTGAGGATTAGTCATTCCCTTCCTGGATGTTGAGGCAATTGAGGCCATGAGGCATTGGTCAAGGTCAAAGAATAGCATCCATGCATTGTCTAATCCAATACACATGTATGCATGAGATAGCACACCTGTGAAAATTTCAGCTCAATCCGCCAACCGAGTCTCGAGAAAATAGTGTAAAACCGCTTCATTTGTTTTGCGAAAATGCAGCATTCAACGTATTGTTCCGAAAAATCATTTAGATCTAGGGGTGAGATGTAAACTATTTCTTTACTCTCTTCTCCAAAAATACAGCGTTTTAGACAGAAATATTACAGCATGAGGTTTCTATTATAACCATCTTCAAACTGTATAAGTCTGGACAAACTGGTCACTGGACAAACTGTGGAATGCACCCACTGCCTTTACCACAAATTGCACGCTAAGTTCGTCGTCATGCAACCTCAGGATGTGTCCCAAGAAACGAACTCATGACAACACTTAGGCCTAATTTTCCAGTTTTGGAATGTAATAAAGTTTTATCTATCTATCAATTTCTCTAAGGCGGTTTTCCAAATGAAGACTTAGGCTCGAGCTTGGGCTTCAGTCATATTTATTTACTCGTTATAATATCACAGACATCTAAAAACAAGCGTTTGGCCCCAGTTTCTTGGGGGAATACTCTGTACCTATCAAGCCAACAAACCTTCAAATTCGGCAACAAAACCACAACCTGGACTGTCAGGTTTTTGTCAGAAGGAGACGAAGCCTGAGCCCGAGCCTAAGCCTTCATTTCGTAAAACGGCCTTCGCCAGGAGTCGAGAGCGAGGAAGAGTCGGTTACTCCTGCAGCAATCATCTCATCTTACCAGCGTCTTATTCCAGGACATACGTCGGTAGCGCAGTCCCGAGCCGTCTGAGGGTCGATCCTCACCACGATTCTCTCGCCTGCCGTCAGTTTGCTGAATAGAATGCATTGTCTGATCCATCAGGAAAGGAAAAGAAAAAAGGGTTAAAAGTTAAAACCAATCGAGTTAAAACGCCTTCTAAAGAACTGGGGGAAAGTCGTCAATTTAAAACTCTGGTGATATACAAAAATGTTGCAAACTGCTTACTGACTAAAATTACCAAAATGCAAATCTTAAAATTTAGTGGGCCTGACGTTTCGATCCTAGCAGGACCTTTCTCTCTGCCTTTGAGAAAGGTCCTGCTAGGATTGAAACGTCAGGCCGACTAAATTTTAACAATTTAAAACTCTGTGCATTCATACAGCGTACTACGGCAAGCAGTTGAAAACCGATTCGGTTTTCTTTTCGGTCTTCAGAGGTCACGCACTCCGCCGGCCCACATCCAGTGCGGACTTCCGCTAAATGCATAAAGCGCGCGCTACACACACACATCATGCACACCCACATCGCGCATTACATTATTACCAGGTTACCTTTTAGTGTTACGCAAGCTGTACAGCCATGCAGGTCAACATCACTGCCTAAAACCAGATGTTGAAATGCGATTCTGTCCAAACAGCGTTTTTTAGTGGCTAAACCGGATCGGTTTTATCACTAAACACTCCTCTCAAACTTTAAAATTCTTATCAGGAAGGCTATTGTTACGGCAGTTGTCCGTGTGGTTCCCTCATTGCAGGCTGGTTGAACCAGACTATTCGTTATAGTCTGGTTCCAAGAGCTAAACATCCTGACAAATATTGTTAAGTACGTCAGGGAACCACATGGACAACTGCCATAAACACAGCCACTCACTTTCCCTTAAATCCCAAACGTGGTTTCCGTTTATGCTTAGTACTAAAACAACACTCGACAAAAAGAAAGAGGAAGTTGGGGCATTTGAGGTTTTGGGACTTCCCTGTGCCCAGGAAGACAAACATTTCATAAACAAACATTTCACAACAAACATTTCACAACTCGGTAACAGCCTGACCTGAGTCGTGACTAAACAAAGTCGAGCGGCCGAGCGAGGTTCGGAAAACTTTGCAGATCCTCGCAGGATCTTTTTGGAAGGCAGTTTAATCAAGTCAATTGAGCAACCTTGAAACTTGCAACTTGCAATAGCCATGGATGTATATACCCGATGTACAATTAAGGATGAGGACTAGGAAAAAAAGCAACACCGACTTTCTGCATGCAGCCTCAGACCTGAAATCCTGAGAACAGTTGAGGCCTTCTAAAGCACGCTATGATGAACGTCCGATCCATGTCGAAATCTACAAGGGTCCGACCCGTGTCAAAAATCTTAAAAATTTCAACACGGGCCACCTTCGCTCCGTTTTCACACTTCTCACCGCAAAACTGGCATTTACTCGACACGTGTGTAATGTTTTGACCTGTGTATTGCGCGATCTTTTCGCACTACACACAGGATTGCGCTTTCAACACCATGAACACGGATAGTCCCCCAATACAATCAGAAAACTCCTCATGCCATATTTAATATAACTACAGTGTGATGCTGGCACGCATGCACTCGGCCGTTACGTTGGTTACACGGGTCGAACTCAACCCAGAGACGTTCACACTACGGCTTTTCAACACGGGTCGGACTTCTCAACACGGGTCGACCGCTCTCAACCCACCTCCCGAGCAGGGTTGGTTTCAACACGTGTCAAGCGGACTACCCAAGTCGACGCCGCGTTGAAATTGTGTAGTGCGATAAGGTCAGTCTAGTTTACTTTTTGCATTACACCTTGTCGTCTTCGCATTATTGATACTTGGGTTTTGGGATTGTAGTTTATTTTTATTTTTATTTTTTTTACTTAAGTTGTTCATCACTTTCTTTTGTGGTCAGGTGGTTGTGCTTGTAAAGCACTTTGAGGTCATACGTAAGGTGGTATTATTAAATATCTGTTATTATTATTTTTATTACTATTATTACACGGTTCCGACCCGTGTCCAACCATGGTCCAACACTAGTCCGAGTAACTTGGACTCTCACAGTCGCCCTTCTAATTTTTTTTTGAGGGGGTCGGGCGATAGTAGGGTCCAAGATTCTCAGTAGGGAAACATGACCAACCAACGATGTGTTCGACTGCATGACTACCCTCGACCGAAACCCCCAGATTTTACCTAGAAAACACCCATGAAACCGTCCCACGCACCCATCTTTGGAATAAGTGAGAATCACCGATTTCAATTCTGGTCATTTGTTTCACTCACATTTGGGGGAAAAAGGAGAAATTTCCCCTCAGGTGATCAAGAAGATTCTCTCCCGTCCGACGAGCCAAAATGCGTTGGCCATCTTTGATTTCAAATTGAAACGGTATACATGCAAATCGATGACGTTTTGCGCACACCAGTAGAAGCCAACACGAAATTAGGAGACAACACGTGTGTGAGCGCGCACACACTCACACAGACCCACTGCGCACACGAACCTGTCAAAACGTCATCGATTTGCGTGCAGCGGTTTCGTGTGAAGTTCAAAATCAAAGATGGCCGCCGCATTTTGGCTCGTTGGACGGGAGAGAATCTTCTCGACCACCTGAGGGTGACTTTCTCCTTTTTCCCCAAATGTGAGTGAAACAAATGACCAGTATTGAAATCGGTGATTCTCACTTAATCCAAAGATGGGTGCGTGGGACGGTTTCACGGGTGTTTTCGGGGTAAAATCTGGGGGTTTTGGTCGGGGGTAGTCATGGAGTCGAACACATAGTTACTTACAGGGTTTCCCAGCAGTTTTCCTTGGACCCTACTATCGCCCGAAACCTCAACATTTTTAAAAAGGGCGATTGTAAGGGTCCATTACTCGGACTAGAAAAGGACTATGGAATTGGCTATTGTCACGTGCGGTTTGCCAATACATAACTGTATCATGCCATTGCCTTATGTGACACGAGACCTAAGATGTACCCACGGCTGTGCCCTACATTTCAATGTAATTCGTGCAATTGTGTCATTTGGAACAATTTGTAAATTGTAGCTCAATCTGGTCAAAGCTTTTGTACATTGTACGTGACAATAGTTCAATCCAAATAATTAAATACATGTAACTCAAACTCAAACTAGTCAAACTGCTCCTCCCAGTTTTTGAGTCCCAACATTTACCCCGACTGGTCTCCGATTGCCAAGAAGTGGAGCACGTTCGTCCTTCAGTCCGTCAGATCTCGGTGGTCGGACTTGTCCCGACGCCATCTCTGCACCAGCAATGTCAGAAAAGAGGAAGTTTCACATGATTATCTGCCGGGGAAACAGGGCGTTATTTTGGATTAGAAGTTGCCGATGTGTACCCGGCAGATCAGCTGACTAGATCGCTTGAGGAAAGACTACATTCTACGAAGGCCTGTAAATCACGCGTTAATTAATAAAAAAAAATAACAGATAAATAAATACGAGCGAAGAATATTCAAATAAGTAATAATCAAAATAAGAAGAATACATATTGATTACACTTATTGGTTATGTTCAAGATATTTCTATTTTTCAAATCAATTATTTAGTTTAAATATTGATATTATTTTGAGGGATTTTTTTTAAAAGATGACATGCTATTTGAACAATAAGAGTCCTCCGTACAATTCTCGGAGGCCGTATCAGGTGATCAAGTTGAATAATTAAAATGTTTGTAGATCTTTTTTGTGAGTGAAAGTGAAGATTCTTGGCAGAAACTCAGTCACGCGTTGCAACGAGTCACACTCATTTTGAGTGCATAAAAGTGCAATGAGGTAAAGCGGTGAACCCTTAATAAGCGGTCATGGTTTTTGTTTTTATGTCGGTGTTATAAAAGTTGGCCCAACTCAAAAGCGAAGAGGAGACATTATTTTTGTGTGTGTTGATGAGACAAGACACTCAGAGTAAAGGTGATGGAGATTATTAAATAATCAAATTATTAAATAGATTATTAAATAATCAATAAAATGTTATCAATATTTCATTTATGAAATCGTTTCAAAACTATACTCACTGATTCCTACTTGCACAACCGACTGAGAGTCATTTAATTTACTTATGAATAATTATAATAATTTATTATCATGAAGTTCATAGAAAAAACTGTTGCAAACTGCTCACTGACTAAAATGACCTGCACTAGGGCCTACATAAATCTCAAAAGTTAGAGAGCCTGACGTTTCGATCCTAGCAGGACCTTTCTCAAAGGCAAATTTAGTGACAAGGAAATACACAGACAGTCAGGGGAAGGAAAGCCCTGACACACATGACAGAGGAAGGACAAAAGGGAAGGGAGTGGGATGCAGATGTACACAAAGGGAGGGGAGATCAAAGGGAAAATAAACAAAAGGGTGGGGAGGATCAAAGGGACAGGAGGGAGGTGACGATAGATCAAGGGGGAAAGGGACAGGGAAGATGAACGAAAAGAGGGATTAATGAAGTGAGGATTAGTCATTCCCTTCCTGGATGTTGAGGCCATGAGGTTGGATAGTGCGGAGACGCTTAATCCACAGTTTCTCCCTGCTGAGGCGGACAGCATCATTCACCTTTGCCTTTGAGAACGATTCTGCTGTGACCGAAACGTCAGGCCCTCTAACTTTTGAGAATAACTATATCGCTCTGAAATACCCTACCACAGTCATTAGATGGGCCTTCTTCTCGGTGCATGGTGCAGGGGATAGGGGCGGGGCTTTCAGAAGAAGCAACTTCAATCGTCCACTGATTAATCATACAAATGATAATAATCATTAAAAAACGGATCTATGGCCATAGGTCTACTATCAAAACCGGTAAAATGGACACCCCTGTTGGGTATCACTTCAATCTCCCTGATCATTCGATATCAGATATGAGTGTACTGGGCATAGAATCACTTGGTCACCGTAGTAATGCTGTCCGTCTTAGCCGTGAGAAAATGTGGATGAAGCGTCTTCGGACTATTCAACCACATGGTCTCAACATCCAGGAGGGTAATGACTAACACCATGCAGCTTTCTGATAATCCTTCTTTTGTGTTCAGTCCTTCACACTTCTCTCTTTGATCTTTCCCCCTCTTGTCACTAATCCCTACCCCACTCCTTGCCCTTCTCTTTGATCTTTCCCCCTCCTCTCACTAATCCCTACCCCACCGCTTGCCCTTCCCTTTGATCTCTCCCTATACCAGCTTCACTATTTGTCCTTTGTTTCTCATCCGTGTCCTATTCACTCTCCCCCCCCTTCCTCCGTGTACATGTATCTGTTTTGTCCTTGTCACTCTGCCTTTGAGAAAGGTCCTGCTAGGATCGAAACGTCAGGCCCACTAAATTTTAAGATAATAATCATAATTAGAATCAGAATTTAATAATTTATTGAGACCCGTAGAGAGAGAGAAAGCCCGAGGGAGAGGTGGTGAGAAAGCAGAAAGAAGTGGAGATCAAGGGAGAGGGGGAATGAGAAAGAGAGGAAGGGAGATAGAAGGGGGGGGGGGGTTGAGCGTCAGATAAGATAAATTATCTGAAAAAGGCGCATGCCTTTATGAATTCAATGTCAACAGTGAAATTATTGTGTCAACATTATTTTCCGAATCCGCACTATACTGCAACTGCGTCTCGTGAATCGTCTTTGGCTCTGGCGTTTTGAGACGCCGGAAATATCGTGCAGGCGTGGTGACGTGAATATGACGGGCCAGCTTCAGGGGGCTTGCTCCAGGATTTGGCTGTTGTCAAGGTGACGGTCGGGAAGGGCACGCGTCTCCATGGCGACCGGAGGAAACAGAGAACGCGATCACTGAATCGCCGAGTAAATAACGCGCGATGAAAACCGGCTGACCGTCATGAGGGGAAAGCAAATCGAATTATACACGAATTACACAAACCTTCGAAAGGACGGCGGTCAAGTTGTAATACAAAAGATGACCCGCACTTAATAGCCTGCCAATGGCTGCCAGGGGCGCCGTGTGCCCACAAAAATGCTGCAATAATTACCAAAAGATCCTATTGCGCGCGAAAACGCGCAAGGTAGCCTACTCTACGCAAAAGGTGAAGTCGCTCGCGGCGGCCATTTTTTTTTAGTAAGCAACGGAGTCCTCTGTCGTCTGCTTTCGATGCTCCGGAAGTGAAGCGGGAAAGTCACAAACATGTGACAAAGATACAACATTAGATGCGTGAACAGAATGTGATAGCTTTGGATGTGATGTGACCACGCGATGGAGCGAACGCGTTCGACTCTGCTTACTAAAAATGGCGTCCAGTACGTACTTCATCCGGATGCGTGTGATCTCGCAAGAGTGGCCTATCTTGCGCGCTTCGCGCGCTATAGGATCTTTGATAAACTAGAAGGGACCCTAACTGGTAGCACGTGCAATGAGTTACGGAGCATCCCACAAGCACGGCGTGACCATCTGAGTAATTGTGTATCAAAAACAGATGCCCACGTCATAGAAATGGCATTATTCTGTGCTTGTACAGTATCGGTTGGATTTTGTTTGGAATTGAAAGAAAACAAGCCCCGGATGTATGCCTTCTGTAAACAGTTAGTCCCATTGGAAGGTATAGGTCTGAGCTGGGGAAATCTTCATGATGTTTGCTTTTTAGCCGTTGTGTAGCCTATGTCTACCTCCAATTCCCCGGATGCTTGGACATGCCTAGCGGAGACTCTGCGTTCTATTGACCCACATCATTCACTGGAGAGGGAGGGGGGGATTCCTGTGGAGAATTTCCTCGAATCGTGTTGTTTTGTAGGTCATCTCACGAGGAGAAAGTACATCACGGTCTAGCTTTAACTAGAAAAGACGAGCCACCATTTTTCTTTTTAGATTTCCTCGGACGTCATTTCAGTGCTCTGTCTCGAGACCCAAATATCGAGGACACAGTAATATCCCCGCGTTTGCGATCGATCAATAATACTAGCTGTACCTGGTAAAAAACCAAATGCGAATTCTCGCAGCATGTCCGACTTATTACAGGCAGAATGTCTTGTATTCGGCGTTAACCATGACACTACCTCTACATCAATAAACGCTATCTTCCTGAGTAGACGTAATTAGACCTCCAGGCGCCATTGAAGACGCACGTCAATTATTCTAGCATCACTCGATTCGCTCCTATAATAATACGTATATCTGTCTTAAAGGCCCTATAGGGGCCTACATCATTGGTAATGGCCAAAATATTGCCACAGTTTGTGTGTTAAACCATCAAACATCCCCCAAAAAGGCAATACTGAGAAGGTTTCAGCTCAAATGGTAAATCTGAGAAAGTATAAAAATTGGCCCCCAAACCGTCACGGTTCACGCACCGTTCTATAGTGTAAGAAATAGCTTATTACTCGCGAGTAATCTATATATTTGTCGATTTTTGAGTTAAGATTTCTCGAGAAGTACAGCATCCCAGACCGTAAGATTTCCGCATGAGGATTCTATCATGACCATCTACAAGCTGTGTAAATTAGAAGGAAATCTATGGACATCGATGTTTCCCGATATTCCCAAAATGTTGTATTGGCCTTTAAAGCTGTTTCCGAGATATACCGGTACACGCACTGTACATGTGAATTCTGTACAGTGAAAGAAAATTTCACCCGAAATGTAGTTGGTTTAAGATATTTGCCTTTAAGGGGTCACTTAGATAACGCACCCGAATTTAGGTCATCTCACGAACAAGCAGTGTGTCCTTTTCTTGTTATTAACCCTGTGTGTATACTGGGCTTGTTCGCTCCATACAAATACTGGGGGGGGGGTCTGGGAGGCCCCTATTGATCTCAGAAACGGAAGGTCACATGAACTTGAAATTTCGCTTGCAGATAGATGTCCATGTGAATATTTGACTTTAATCAAATCTGCAAAATTGTTGAATGATTAGCTAATCAACTATTCATAATGAATATTTTAGGCATTGTTGCAATTTTTTTCAACAATTTCAGCGTAAGAAAGTCTAAAAAATTAAGGAAACTGTCAAAAAAAAAAAGGTTTCCCATCCGATGACGAATCATTCAGTTCTATAGGATATCAAAAATGTGCGCAAGACAACATGGAGACAAGTCACGAAGCGAGAATAATTTTTTTGTTCGCGATGCAGTAATTATTATTATTATTATTATTATAAAAAATTATTAAGCGCAAATTCTATTTAAAAATATTCAAACGCGCTGTACAGGAAAATAAAATCATCTATTATAAAAATTTTCATTAAAAATTCTAAAGACACAAAACCACAAGACAACAATTTAAGATGACACACAGATGAATAACAAAAAAAGTTAAGTACACAGATACAGCAGACTATTAAAACTGTCACAAAAGAGTTCAACCAATAAAAAATTGCACTTCTCTTTGATCTTTGCCCTTCTCTTTGATCTTTGCCCTTCTCTTTGATCTTCCCCCTCCTCTCACTAAACCCTACCCTACCCCTTGCCCTTCCCTTTGATCTCTCCCTACCAGCTTCACTCTTTGTCCTTTGTTTCTCATCCGTGTCCTATTCACTCTCTCCCCCCTTCCTTCGTGTACATGTATCTGTTTTGTCCTTGTCACCCTGCCTTTGAGAAAGGTCCTGCTAGGATCGAAACGTTAGGCCCACTAAATTTTAGATTTACATTTTGGTAATTTTAGTCAGTAAGCAGTTTGCAACATTTTTGTATATCACCTTTAATAAAAATTTGTTAAAATACAGATTAAAACGTATCACTCTATCCAGGTAATGAGAACAATATGGAGGAGGGGACAGATAGGGTTAATTTCGAAAAATGGACAGTGACCGCTAAGGCAACCGACCCTCATCTTCATCTGGCCTCATTATCGTAATTAGATTTATGGCCAGAAAAAAAAAGATGCGGGTCACTGAAAATACAAATACTGCAAAAAAAAGAAGACTGTTCTAGATGCGGTAAAGGTTCGCGCGGTGCTTTCCATTCGGTCAAAGACGTAGGTCCGTTTCATTTCGAGTCGTTTCGTTTGAATCACACGTAATAGGACCTACCCATTTGTGTATCCTTGTGGAGACACGGCTTATTTTCTCGTGCACGAGAAAGGATGTTTTAAAAATGCTCCCATTTCAACCACATTCACTTTCCTGGGTAGACATTTGGACTGCATGTCCCTTATAATAGGCACCCCTGTAACACATTCACGATTCTTACCCATCAAAAAATTCCCGTTTTTGAGTTATTTCCAAGTATCAGCTTCGTGAAATGAAAACCTTGAAGAGACATATAGGCCTACACCCTAGCCCTATAAAAAAATTTCTTGTGGAGACCTATTCAACCTGTTGTCTTATGTCTCCACAAGGTACTAGATTCGTCCCCACACATATCGATGACTACACTGGACGATCTGTGTGTCGTGTGGTGGTGTGTGTGGTGGGTTTTCTTTTGCCCACACTTGAACTTGGCTCCGTGGTAATAGGCGTTCTTCGTCATCATTTACGCCACGGTCCGCGTGATGCACGCACATACGTACGCGCGGTCACGGATCGGGTCCGGATTTGGGTCGGACAACAACCAAACCCGATCTTACACGTCTCATCGCAGTGAGCAGGCTTCGGCCAACGCGCGCATGTGCCTTCCGATCTGCCAAGTCCTAACACTGCAGCAGCCTTGGCTTATAGGCTGTGTTGTTAAATACGCGAGGACATCTTGTCTGTACGATTCCTGCATCCTTCATACAGCAGTCATCAATCATCTTTTTTGGGAAACCGGACTTCGAAGGGATTCGGTATTGGCGCATAAAATGCTCACTGCCGCGTCGATCAAGGAGTGTTTAAAGGTACCGTATACGCTTTGTTTGTTGGTTGGGGTGTTGGTGTGTTTGTCTGTCTGTTTGATAAACCGATAACTGATAAAGGTCTGAGACTAAGACCCCATTCCCACTAGATCCACCAGTTTGGGGATCTGATCCACCTTTTGGCCAAATTGCCGGATCAGATCCCCCAACTGGTGGATCGAGGATGTAGTGGGAACGCTAACCGTTATAAGGTGGATCAGGATCTTGATCCACCTTTTACCAAATTATTGCTGGATCAGATCCCCCAATTGGTGGATCAAGGGTGTAGTGGGAACGCAAACCATTATAAGGTGGATCAGGATCTTGATCCACCTTTTGCCAAATTGCTGGATCAGATCCCCAATCGGTGGATCAAGGGTGTAGTGGAAACGCTAATCGTTATAAGGCGATCCAGGATCTTGATCCACCCTTTGCCAAATTGCAGGATCATCCTCAAATGATAATCTGAGAAAGTAGAAAAAGGCAAAAGCCCCTCGCGGTTTTCGCACGTTCTGTAGTGTAAGAAATAGTTTATTACTCGCGAGTAATACGCCATTTTTCGATGTTTGAGTGAAGATTTCTCGAGAAGTACAGCATCCCAGACCGTAAGATTTCAACATGAGGATTCTATCATGACCCTCTACAAATTGTGTAAATTAGAAGGAAATCTGTAGACATCGATGTTTTCCGTTCTTCCCAATGTTGTATTGGGCCTTTAATTAAAGCCCCTACATACACACCATTGGTAAAGGTCTTAGAAACACGTCCATACTTTGTCTAATCCACTAATAAACTCTATTTGTCGATGTTTGAGTGAAGATTTCAGCATCCAAATTCAGCATGATGATTCTGTGTAAATCAAAAGGAAAGCTGTGGACATCGATGTTTTCCGATGTTTTCCGATCTTCCCAATGTTGTATTGAGCCTTAAAAGGCTCTATACATCATTGGTAAAGGTCAAAAGATTGCCACAGTTTGTGTGTTTAACCATTACACATCCCAAAACAGTAATCCTGCGAAGGTTTTAACTCAAATGGTGATCTGAGAAAGTAGAAAAAGGTAAAAAACCGTCACGGATTTTGCATCATTCTGTAGTGTAATAGTTTATTACTTGCAAGTAAGAAACTATTTGTCGACGTTTGAGTGAAGATTTCTAGGGAAGTACAGCATCCCAGACCGTAAGATTTCAACATGAGGATTCTATTATGACCATCTACAAACTGTGTAAATTGGAATGAAATATACATTTTCCGATCTTCCCAATGTTGTATTGGGCCTTTAATTAACACTGTACAATGAATAAGGATGATTGCCTGCTTGAGCGACGCCGAGGCTGGTTCCTTATATAATGTTGTTTCCCCCAAACCAGACATCGTGCAAAGCTGCGAGTACATTGCTTTAGGTAGCCTTTTAAATGAAGTTCTGCTCACTGACTAAAATGACCCGCATTGCATAAATGTGACCCAGCACAGCATAATTAGGAATAACGCCACTTTTGAGATTTGAGATTTTCTAATGATGTGAAAGAGTATACCATTAGCTTTCAAATGATATCAATTGATCCTCTAATACTTAAAATTTCCGAAAATACCAAAAAAATGAAAATTTATTTGTAATCGAATTGTGAAGATACTTTAACTTCAGGCGTTGTTTATTCAAAAAGTGTTTTGGTGGGATATTCCTCATGTCGTTGTGCCGGTCACAAATCTCAAAAGTTAGAGGGCCTGACGTTTCGATCCTAGCAGGACCTTTCTCAAGGGGAAAGTGTTCCTTGAGAAAGGTCCTGCTACAACGAAACGTCAGGCCCTCTAACTTTTCAGATTGGTGTACATCTGCATCCAACTCCCTTCCCTTTTGTAACAGCAAACCGAAAAAAACCCCACTGAATAAATTCGAAAGCAGTGGACGCCAACTTTACCTTCAAAATCTCCTTTCAATGCAAATATCAGAGAATATTGTCAATTTCTTTCCCATTTTCGTTGCTACTACTACTGTATCGCATTACAATATCAACCACTCATCCGTAATCCAATAAAAGGATAGCGGCGGCCGTAGACATCAAGTAATACAATTCAGTGGAGAAAAAAAACCCCACGGCATTATACGCACTTTTTTTGGTTGCTAATGTAATTATTAGAATGAAATTGACCTCGGAACATAGTTCCGATAGTGCAAACTTTCAGAGACGAACGCCGTACCGATTGTGTTGGACTGTGGTCCCAAGATCGATGACGTCATCGGGCGCGGCTCGATTTCAGCCAATCGGGTGGCGTTTCGTGACGAGGCGGTGGTTGTTTCACGGACTGGCGCGGCGATCGAGGGACGGAGCAGCCGATGTTTGTTGACATTCGAGAGATGTGCACGCCTTGGTGTTAAAGCATCTCTCTCTCTCTGCTTCCTGTCTGTCAAAACTCTCTCCCTTCCTCCCCTCTATATCTTCCTTCAACCCTCCCTTTCCTGTCTCTAGTTTCCGTCTCTCAATTTCTCTTTTCCCCTCTCGCTACCTATACTCTCTCTCTTCCTCTCTTTCTCTCTCCCACTCTCTGTCTGTTCCTTTCTTACCTATCTCTCCCTCCACCCCCCCTCTCCCCTCTCTCCTCTCTCCACCAGGCTCCTCTTTCCATCCTGTCTCCGCCCTCTCTCCTCTTTCTCTCTCTTCTCTCTCCAATCTCTCTCTCCCCTCCCTCCACTTCTACACTCTCTCCCCTCTCTCCTCTCTCCCTCTCTCCCTCTCTCCTCTCTACCTCTTCCCGGCTCTCCCTTCTCTCTCCTCTCTCTCCCTCTCTCTTCTCTCCACTCTGTCTCCCCCTCCCTCCCCTTCTCCACTCTCTCCCCTCTCTCCTCTCTCCCCACCCTGTCTCTTCCCCCTCTCTCCTCTTTCTCTTTCCCCCCTCTCTCTCCTCTCTCTCCCTCTATCTTCTCTCTCCACTCTCTCTCCTCTCTCTCCCCTCTCTCTCCTCTCTCCCCTCTCTCCTCTCTCCCCTTTCTCCTCTCTCCCCACCCTGTATCTTCCCCCCTCTTCCCCACCTCTCCCTGTCTCTCCCTCTTTCGCTGATGTTTGTGCCATCGAAGTAGAGATCCCAAAAGAGGCTCAGAGATTGGCTGTGCCAGAAATCTCCGCTTATTACGCCGGGAATCCGAGCCAGTAGTCTCCTCTCGTCCCAGGTAAGGTCGATCCACTCTGTACTCAGAGGAAATCCAATCTTGCAATCTTGAAACTTTCCGAGTTGTCTCCCCAGGATAGGGAACTCAATCACAATTTCATCCCTTTTCCAAGGGGACTTGTAATTTACTGTTGAGCTCTGAAACTTGTTTTTTCCCCGTCATTTTCGAGCTAAAAATAAAACCCACACCAGAATTGCAAATTAAAAGTAATTTTTACCACACGGTTATGAAATGATCTCTTTTACGGTTTACTTCCACATTTTGCTGTAATTGCAAAATTTTCTCTGGCAAATACGGTATTAAAGTCACATGAAACTTGGGTTTTCGATAGAAAAAAAAAACCCACGCCGTCGATTATTTTGTTTTAAAGTACAGCTTTGCAACTTTGGGCTTTAATTGGAATTTTTGTTTACTTCCTGTATTCATTTTACTGAGATTAATGAGTGTGACTTTATTTCATTAAAACGTCAATTTATCTCTCCGTGGTTTTTGTGGTTGATCATGGTAAAGGCCGCCGCACACGAGAGCTATCTGCTGAGCAAAAAGTATCTCGACGTCGTTAGCTCAGCACGTAGCTCACCGTGTGCGCTGAACTTTTGGTGAGATTTCTGCCTCAAGAGGCCGTGAGACCAATATCTATCCTGTTTGATTTGTTTCGCCTCTCGTGGATGAAAACTCATCGTGTGCGGCGACTTGAGCTACGTGACCATCTACAAACTGTGTAAATTAGAAGGAAATCTGTGGACATCGATGTTTTCCGATCTTCCCAATATTGTACTGGGCCTTTAAAGCCCTACATACACACCATTGGTAAAGGTCTTAAAAACACGTCCATACTTTGTCTAATCCAGCATATGCATGAAATAAAACATCTGTGAAAGTTTCAGCTCAATCCGTCACTCATGACGCAAGAAAACGGTGAAAAACTGGCCTCATTTTTTAATCAAACCGTGTCAGCTTCGAGGATCGTAAAATGCACCTAGAAGATTTTTCAATTGCTCCATCGTGCGTTTAAACCGGAAAATTGCGAGTAAATCTTTAAAAAGTCGGCGGTATTCAGTATTTGCGATTGGACCATGTTGGATTTGTGTAAATGGTGTGTAGGGGCTTTAAGGTTGGTAAGCATGTTTTATTTTCTCATAAAGTCGTTTGAAAACGATCGTTGGAAATGTATACACAATTCCACTTTTCATGAAAATGACAGCATTCCAAGCTCTGAAAGTTCACAGCATGTCTAATACTGGTATTTACTTCCACTTGAGTAAGTCGCTTTAACAACATTCGTCAGGTCGAAATTTGGATTTGTGCCAAATGGTGTGCAGGGGCTTTCATTAACAGTAGCGTGGGAGCTTTTAACTCAACTCTGATTAATGTAAATGACGTTTGTGTATCATTGATGACATTATACCGATGACATGATAAGATCTTTATGTTTGTACACGTCCAATCTGATTCCATGCATTTCTCTCCGTGCTGGTTGTAATTGGTCTTCCATTCCCATTATACTGACATGTTTTGTCAGAGATAATGTAATCTGTCCTCTATAAAGTATCTAATTCCATAAGTCAATGTCCGTGCATCAGATTCGCATTGGATGTCGATCGTTCGAGACTTTAAAAAAGAAGTAGTTGTTGTTGACCGCTGTCACAATGAATCACGGCAGGGCTCTAGCGGCTTTGTAAATTGGAGTCGTGGCCTTCATCTTTATTCTCTTTCTACTCCATTTTCCACCTTCTTCCTCCTCCTCCTCCTCCTTCTTCTCCTCCTCCTCACCCGCCTACTCACGCGCCTCAGCCATCTCATCTTCCCCATCCTCCTCATTCTCCTCGTCCTTCTCATTCTCCTCATCCTCCTCATCCTCCCCATCCTCCCTATCCTCCCCATCCTCCCTATCCTCCCCATCCTCCCCTCACTTCCCATCCTCCTCATTTTCCCCATCCTCCCCAACCTCCCCATCCTCCGCATCCTTCCCATCCTCCTCATCCTCCCCATCATCCCCATCCTCCTCATCCTCCCAATTGTCCCCATCCTCCCCATCCTCCCCATCCTTCCCATCCTCCCCATCCTCCCCATCCTCCCAATCCTCCCCATCCTCCTCATCCTCCTATCCTCCCAATCCTCCCCATCCTCCCCATCGTACCCATCCTCCCAATCCTCCCCATCCTCCTTATCCTCCCAATGCGGTCCTCCCTAATCAACCAATCCTTCCATCCTCCTCATCCTCCCAATCCTCCCCATCCTGCCCATCCTCCTCATCTTTCCCATCCTCCCCATCCTTCCCTATACTCCTCATCCTCCCCATCCTCCTCATCCATCCTCATCCTCCCCTCCTTCTCCTCTTCCTTCTCCTCCTCCTCCCTTTCCTCCCCTCACTCTCTCCTCCATTCTCCTCCAAAACTACGTCTATCCCCTCCCCATCACCCTCCTCCTTCACCCCCTCCATTTTACTCTCTGTTCTCCCCTAAGAGCCTTGACGACCACTTTAATCCATCAATAAAAATATCGACGTCTGACGTTATAGGCTTCTAGTGCAGACAGCGACCATTATTATAGTGCTATGAAATGAATAATTTATGCTCTAGACAATATCCATTATTTGTTCATTCTCCTCCCAGAAAAAAACAACTATGTGACTTCATGATGGGACTAAAGGGGGAATTGGTATTGGCACGGGATTTCATTATACTGCCAAACTGCTAAAAAAACTCGCGTCGAAATAAAACAAAAAGGCGGGAAACCGTATCGTACCGGTACGAATGTACGGAAGCCCGATCGGGCCAGGTTTTCTTAAGATTTTTTTCTTTTGCGAAATAACGCAATACCTTTGCAAAATAACACAACAGTTTTGCAAAATAATGCAAATGTTTTGCAAAATAAAAAAACAGTTTTGAAAAATAATGCAATTGTTTTGCAAATTAACGCAAAAGTTTTGCAAAATAACGCAATAATATGGCTAAATAACGCGTTATTAGTATTGCGTTATTTCGCAATAGTACTGCGTTATTTCGCGAAGTTATTTTTGCGTTGTTTTGCAAAGTTATTGTGTTATTACGCAATAGCATAACGTTATTACGCAATAGTATAGCGTTATTACGCAATAGCATAGCGTTATTACGCAATAGTATAGCGTTATTACGCAATAATTTAGCGTTATTTCGCAAAAGTAGTGCGTTATTTTGCAATAGTATTACGTTATTTCGCAAAGTTATTGCGTTATTCCGCAAAGTTATTGTGGTATTCGCGGCGATGTCAATCACTCCTTTGTCAGCCACGGCTATGCCCGTGCATGCAAGACGGCGAGAATAAATCGACTGCGAAGCGAAGGAGAGCCCCATTCGGGTCCCATCGATTATTTTTCTTCAGCGAAATTCCCGCCTGACTTCGTCCTTCAGGTCGCCGTCTGCCTCTCGATCTCCCCTCCCCTGTCAAATCCCGACCTTCCTTGCCAATCATCTGATCTGCTCGTCATCTACACTCGAAGTACGCAGCCGACCTTTACATGTGCAGCTCCTCGGTGTCCAACCACGCTCTTCAGTGTCAACATGCTTCCCCTAGCTAGCTAGCCGCCTGAACAATATTCGCTGCGTTTACACTTGATCCCGCAACGTAGGATCAGATCCTGCGGTCGCGATCAGCGAGCGAGCGGGATCAGATCCCTGCCGCGTTTGCACTTGATCCTGATCCCGCGTGGCATCGATGAAGCGCTGCAACCTCGGGGCAAAATATTATGTGCACTGATAATGGGCACTGGAGCACAACGGCAGCCAATACGCGCGAAACTCGATGCATACTGTACGTCAGCTTACGGGATCTGATCCGGATCTGATCCCGCGTTGCGTTATTGCGGGATCTGAACCGGATCTGATCCCGCGTTGCGTTAACACTTGCAAATTGCGGGATCTGATCCGGATCTGATCCCGCGTTGCGTTTACACTTGCAAATTGCGGGATCTGAACCGGATCTGATCCTTCCCGAGAGGAGGATCAGATCCCGGGATCAGGATCTGATCCTGCGTTGCGTTTACACACTCCCAAATATCATGTAAATTAAACAAACCGAGGAAAAACTGACTGGGAGCTGTTTAACAATTTGAAAAATTGGCAAAGAAAACTTAGACTGGAATGGGAGTTGAACCCGAGACCTCTGAACTAACGTACCAGTACTCTTACCATCTGAGCTATCCAGCCCTCATATGGTGGCATTCCCTAAAAGTCAACTAGGCCTAGTCTTTGCCGGGGCGGGGTCGGCAGTCAGAAGCACTTCTGACTAGTTGACTATTTGGGAGGCCACCATCTAAGGGCTGGATAGCTCAGATAGAAGAGCACATGTACGTTACTCTAGAGGTCTCGGGTTCAAGTCCCGGTCCAGTCAAAGTTCTCTTTGCCAATAAGTTGATATATAATGTATTAAGCTCCGTTTTAACAATAAGAATGCAAGATAAAATACCCGAAGATCAGTGAGTGTCGTGTCCTATACCAACTCAAAATAAGCAATCTGACTATGAAGCCTCTAATCTGTTTTGCACTCCACGGATTAAATAGAATAGAGCCAGTCTCATGAGAACATCGCCATTATATCCCTCCAAATGACAAGCAAAACGCCAACTTCGCCATTCTCATTCTAACTTATTTTAGTACATGCAGTATAAACAAACAGTTCACCTCTAAATCTTACTGGTGTGGCCGACCAGGTCAGCTGAGGGGTAAAAACATCCATAAGACTTTTCCACCCACGTAACCAAAACACGTAATACAAAAGCACTGCCGCCACGTTGGACCGCTTTTTACGGAAAGTGTACGCACAAACATATGGTACAACTTATGTTTACACTGTGCGCTGCCATTGTAAGGCGGTCCAGCATGACGTCACGTGAAAAGGGGTCTATACTGGCCCTTCGACCACAGCTCGTGCGCCATCTTGTTTCTCCAGGCCACCTTCCCGACGAGTCGTCTTCTTCTCCTCGAGTCCTTTCTCTCAATGAAACTCAACCTAACAAAATTCTAGACGCAGGCGACCCCATTGTGAGTGGTTGTGAGTGTAGTAAGGTCAGCTTAGGTACAGGGGATTGGGCAGAAATGGGCTTACCAGGAGATGACCCCATTTTTTGTCAAGTCGTGAACTGGAGAAAAGATCTCTGCCTCCGGTTCACGACTGGTGACCACGAGTTACCAGACGATTGGAACGCCTCTTCACGACTCATGAACACGGTTATCACGACGCGATTTGAATGCGGCAATAACAATATTACATGTTTCTCCTTTTTATTCACAGGTGCCTGCCATTCTGCCGTTGAGGGAGGTATACTGCTAGGACCAAACCTTCAGGTCCCCTGAACGCAGACAGATTTGCGTTGCGTGTCATGGAGACCACGTGGGGCAGCGCTGTCGTTATGACGACGGAGGCCTGGCTCAGTGACGTAATTGCGGGAACGATGCCGAGCAACGAGTCCCTGCTGAACGGCAGCATCGTGTACATCGATGACACCTACGAGTACGAGGGCGCCACCAACGACACCAGCCCGACAGGCTCGGTCTCCGATGAGGGGCCTTCCGTCTCCCCTTCCGATCCCTTCAGCGAGTTCCCGCCCTATTTCCTTCTCAAGGTCGTGGTCTGCATCGTCTGTCAGCTCCTGACCTTGTTCGCCAACCTCCTCGTCATCTACTCGTACGCGACCACGCGCTCGCTGCGGACCTACACCAACCACTACATCGTGGGCTTGGCCGTGGCCGACCTGATCAGTGGCGGTCTCACGCCGGTCCTGAAGAACGTCCAGTGGCTTATGGGAGGCTGGCCCTTCGACTTCGTCACCTGCGCCGTCACCGAATTCTTCCTGCACGTGTTCCTCCAAGCCACCTTCATGATGACGCTGGTCATCTGCTACGACCGGTTCCGGGCCCTGAGGACGCCGCTGAGGCACCTGAAGGAGAAGACGTTCCGGCACGCCTGCTTCATGATCTCGCTGGCCTACCTCGTGCCGGTCCTGATCTGGGCCCCGATGATCCTCATCCTGCCGGCGATAGGCTGGACGGAGTGGATCTACCCGCCGCTCTGCAACGGCTCCTACGGTCACTCGCCGTCCCTGCTGATCGTGGCCGTCCTGCTCCTCTCCTGGATGCCCATGTTCGCCACCATCGTTCTCTACGCCTTCGTCTACAGCGCCGTCGTCCGCAAGGGCCTGAACAAGAAGCGCTACACGGAGGAGACGTCCTCGTCAGACCGCCATCAGTCGGACGCCAAGGACCGCGCCGCCTCCGCCAGCAGCGGGCGCCGCCAGCAGAGCCGCCGTGCGCCCGCCCACGAGCCGACCGGCAAGGAGCCGCACCCGCCGGGGGACCAAGCGTGCGCCGAACAACCCGGCGCGCCGGCGGCGTCGTTCGGTCTGACCAACCGAGGCTTCGAGGCAGGCGAGGCCTCGGTTGGCGACGCACCCGCCGCCGAACCCGGCCCGGCCGAGCCCGGCCCGGCCGCGGCCAAGCCGGAGGACCACGACGAGGAGCTACCGGGGGCCAAGGCCAAGCCGCCCCCGGCCTCCTCCCGACCCCCGAACAGGTCCACTCAGTCTTCGAAGTCTTCCTCCTTGCACCAAAGCCGGCGGGCCAAACCAGGCCGGAGTCTGGCCAACATACGGGCGACTCGCACGCTGACCTACATCCTGATAACCACCCTGGTGTCGGCAGCGCCGTGGTCGGTGCTTGCTCTCTGGGCATCTATCGACTACGGCCACTTTCCAGTCACAGACAGTGAATTCAAGGTAGCCCCTTATTTAGTGCATCCTTACACGAGAAATCCCAACAAAAAAACAGATTCACCTCTAACCATTTTAGACATTATGTGACCCGGCAGAACGACATCCCACCAAAACACTTTTTGAGTAAACAACGCCTGAAGTTAAAGTATCTTCACAAGTCGATTACAAATAAGTTTTCTTTTTTTAGTATTTTCTGAAATTTTAAATATTAGAGGATATTACATTTTGATATCATTTGAAAGCTAATGGTATACTCTTTCACATCATTAGAAAATCTCAAAATTTCAAAAGTGGGGTTATTTCTCATTATGCTGTGCCGGGTCACATATAACTCTCCACGCCGACGAATTGTTTGATAACAGTACATTTTCCTTCTTTTCAATGTTTGCAGTTCTTCGCCTGGTTGGCCCACATAAGCAGCATCTTGAACCCCCTGTGCTACGCGGCCAGCAACCCCACCTTCAAGGAGTCCTTTCTGCGCATACTCCGCTGTCGCTCTAGTGCGCAGACGCAGACGGGCCGCGGGACCGCAAGGCCCGCTGGGATAGGGGCGAGGCAAGGCACTAGAAAGTAGAGCCTGGTGCAGCCACGCGCTCTCGTGCGTCCACGAACAGACGACATTATGTGCAGCTCCTCGCACTATGAACATCTAAACCGTGAAAAAAGGGGCGAAAATGTCATTTTGTCGTGAAACTAAAAAGTCACTTTGATTTCACGGTGCATTTTTACAGTGAATTCACCGTGAAAATAATCGCTTCTCTGACCTGATAAGGACATCTTCAGGTCACAAAAAAGACCGTGAAAAAACCCGTGAATATCTAGGGTGGCAAGCTCCAGCCTTGAGGGATGGCTTATTCAATTACCAGTAGGGACCGCCAGCCCCCATAGAGGTACTGTATGGTGTCCTTGTAACTGTCACTCACAGATACTTCTAAATTGCCTCTAGCCATTTACCACCAGGAATGTGGCCTTGGAGACCACTGGTGAAAACACCGTGAAAATGACTTTGCTAACTGTGTGCCATGAAATAGGGGTGAAAACACGGTGAATTTTCTTTTCACGGCTAAATGACAATTTCACCATAGGGTAATGAAAGTAGATTTTTGGAGAAAAAAAGAAGAAAAACTTCACTTTTTTTTACAGGACACATCAGTCCAGACAGCGTATTTGAAAAGATGATTATTATTTTACATTTTTTATGTGTATTAAGAGAAACATGTGTATTAAAGAGAAACATACAGACCCTAACTGTTGTATTTAATCCACATTATGTTGAGGCACCTATACAATGTCACTATCTAAAAATTATTAAAACGTATTTAAATGAAAACATGGACATGTACACTGTGTGGCACTGTATGTGGCACCGCGTGTGGCAGTGTGTGGCACTGCATGTGGCACCGTATGTGGCAGTGTGTGGCACTGTATGTGGCACTGTATGTGGCACCGTATGTAGCAGTGTGTTGCACTGTGTATGACACTGCGTGTGGCATGCACTACGTGTGCCATTGTGTGCGGCAGTATGTGGCACTGCGTGTGGCACTGTGGCATGCACTGCGTGTGGCACTGCGTGTTGCACTGCGTGTGGCACTATGTGTGGCAGTGTGTGGCACTGCGTGTGGCACTATGTGTGGCAGTGTGTGGCACTGCGTGCGGCACTGCGTGTGGCACTGCGTGTTGCACTGCGTGTGGCACTATGTGTGGCAGTGTGTGGCACTGCGTGTGGCACTATGTGTGGCAGTGTGTGGCACTGCGTGTGGCACTATGTGTGGCAGTGTGTGGCACTGCGTGTGGCACTATGTGTGGCAGTGTGTGGCACTGCGTGCGGCACTGCGTGTGGCAGTGTGTGGCACTGCGTGTGGCACTGCGTGTGGCAGTGTGTGGCACTGCGTGTGGCACTATGTGTGGCAGTGTGTGGCACTGCGTGTGGCACTATGTGTGGCAGTGTGTGGCACTGCGTGCGGCACTGCGTGTGGCAGTGTGTGGCACTGCGTGTGGCACTGCGTGTGGCAGTGTGTGGCACTGCGTGTGGCACTATGTGTGGCAGTGTGTGGCACTGCGTGTGGCACTATGTGTGGCAGTGTGTGGCACTGCGTGCGGCACTGCGTGTGGCAGTGTGTGGCACTGCGTGTGGCACTATGTGTGGCAGTGTGTGGCACTGCGTGTGGCACTATGTGTGGCAGTGTGTGGCACTGCGTGCGGCACTGCGTGTGGCAGTGTGTGGCACTGCGTGTGGCACTGCGTGTGGCAGTGTGTGGCACTATGTATAGCACCGTGTCTGTTCATACACACCCCAAACGCCCGACTTGTGCGATGCTCTGTTATTGGTCAATTCCGCCGATGCCCTATGAATATTTATTATAGGTGTCACGTCACAAACTCTCCGGAGAAGCTAGTCCATTTTGTCAGATCTCATGTCCAATTATTATCGAAAGTTTATTGTTAAGAATTAAAAAAGAACTTTCTCCCTCGTCTTCACTTAAAAATAAAAAAATGAATAAATTAAAAATACGATATCATTTTTTGTCTAGGATGTCAGAATTTCTTTCGTCAAAAAGTGGGTTAAAAATTACTAATGCCAACTCACGCACAGAAAAGGATTTTGAGAAAGTTTCAGATTCGCTATTATGTCGAACTTTCTCACTTCGATGAAATCAAACTATGCGAAATGCTCCAGTCACAGTTTTTTTATTCCAATAAATCACAATAGATTTCTGCACAATTATCCTTACAGAAATATTTCTGATTTTTACAATTATAATCAGGAAAGTAGGAATAAAATGTAAAAAGATACTATCGAAATGTTATGATTAGATATGATAAGAATAGTTTAAAGGCCCGATACAACATTGGTATGTCAAAAGATTGCCAGAGTTTGTGTTAAACCAGTAAACATTCTAAAAAAATCAATACTGGGAAGGTTTTAGCTCAAATGGTAATCTGAGAAAGTCGAAAAAGGTAAAAAAAAGTCACGGTTTTCGCACCAGCCAGTAGTGTAAGAAATAGTTTATTACTCGCGAGTAATAAACTATTTGTCGATGTCTGAGTGAAGATTTCTCGAGAAGTACAGCATCACAGACCATAAGATTTCAACATGAGGATTCCATCATGACCATCTACAAACTGTGTAAATTAGAAGGAAATCTTGGGACATCGATGTTTCCCGATCTTCCAAATGCTGTATTGGGCCTTTAAGATTCATGTATGGTAAACATGCCTTTCAATTTAATTTTGGGTAAATTGAAATAGACCGAACATTTTAGAAAACAAACAAGACCAGAAGATTTTGAAAGTTGTATCGGTGTTACATTTAATGCACTAATCTTCGCATATACTCCTTGAGCCTTGAAAAAAAGAAAGATCACAAGCATTGTTGACATTATCTTCCCAAATCCCGATTTGGGATTCGCTTTCCATCTTCAGAATAAACTGAAACTAATGACCTATATCCTCACTAATCATTATAAGTAAGCTTCATTAAATGCTATGCGAATTACATTAGCTATTAAAAGAAATTCGTTCATTAAATCACAAGCTTAAAAGTATTACAATAATTTTGATTTCAACTTTGTTCCTGTATACTACGGTATTATATCTATTCATACGGTATTATATCTATTCAGTATAATTATGACAACCTCTTTTAGACAATGATTGACAATGAAGATTTGGGAGGATTGAGGCTGAATGCGATTTTCGGGATAGTCCACAGTGATATGGTTTAGGGGGTTAGGGTTCTTAAAACTAAGCCATTTTACTTAGGTCTTTCCTCAATCCTCCAAAATCATCCAACCTGAGTCTTAAACAATTGCATTCAGCCTCAATTCTCCAAAATCCTCCAATATTTTGTACTTTACATACATGAAATGAATGGTGCCCACTGCCTCAATCCTCCATAATCCTTCAAAAGCATGCCCCATAGGACACTGTTGGGGAAGGGTGGGGTGGGAAGGTATCCCAGGCTCATACTTAGTGCTGGCTGGTGATAGACTCAGTTATAATCATTCCCCCAAGAACTTCTGCTTACAGTAGACACGCAGCACAATTCCAAAAAAGTGACAATCAATTCTCCAAAATCTTTTCTTGAGTCAAGCACCACCCAGCCTCAATCCTCCAGAATCCTCCAATGCTTCATGTTACTACCATCCCTCAATCCGCCAAAAATCCTTCTTGAAAAATTTGCATTCAGCCTCAATCCTCCAAACTCCAAAACACCACCCGGAGGATTTGGGAGGATTCAGGCAGGTTAATGCGACAGCGTTTTTGACGTGAAAACTGGACAGCATCTTTTCTTCAATGCGAACCACGTTACCAGCAACCCCACCTTAATTGAAATAATTCAGGTTGAGATTTTTGCCAGGAGAAGTCTAGGCCGTTTATGAAATGAAGGCTTAGGCTTGTGTTTAGGCTTCGGTCATATTTATCTTACTCGTTATAATTATCACAGACGTCTAAAAACCAAGCTTAGTTGGCCCCAGTTTCTTGGTGAATACCCTGTACCTATCAAGCCAACAAACCTTCAAATTCGGGAAAAAACCACGACCTGGATTTTCAGGTTTTGTCAGACGGAGACGAAGCATGAGCCTAAGCCTTTATTCCGTAAACGGCCTTATATTTCATGACTCTGACTTGGTCCTTGATGAAAAATGACTCAGAATCAGATTGACGGATTCTGAGACAGACTCGGACTCGACTTGGGTCGACTTGACTTGACTTTTGGGTTGATGCTGTAAAGTTTAACCTCGACACAATTTTGTGACAAAATACACGAGTTGATGAAATACATGTATAGGTCTTTCTCAATGGTTTTACTAGGCTAATTTATTTATTATTATTTTATGCAAATTCGTCCAAAATAAGGCTAAAAAGCCACTCAAGGGTAAGGGCTAAGGAAAGAAGGAGATAGAGAGGGAATCAGGAAGGCTGGAGATAGGAATTGAGTTGGTTACGGACCGAGTTGGACTCGGAACGAGTTGGTTACGGACCGAGTTTGTTACGGACCGAGCTGGTCGCGGACCGAGTTGGTCTCGGACCGAGTTGGTCACGGGCCAAGTTGGATACGGGCCGAGTTGATCTCGGGCCAAGTTGGTCGCGGACCGAGTTGGTCGCGGACCGAGTTGGTCTCGGACCGAGTTGGTCTCGGACCGAGTTGGTATCGGACCGAGTTGGTCTCGGACCGAGTTTACTGGGACCGAGTTGGTTACGGACCGAGTTGGTCGCGGACCGAGCTGGTCGCGGACCGAGTTGGTCTCGGACCGAGTTGGTCACGGACCGAGTTGGTCACGGACCGAGTTGGTCTCGGACCGAGTTGGTCGCGGACCGAGTTGGTCTCGGACCGAGCCTTGGTCTCGGACCGAGTTGGTCTCGGACCGAGTTGGTCACGGATCGAGTTGGTCACGGACCGAGTTGGTCTCGGACCGAGTTGACTGGGATCGAGTTTGCCTCGGACCGAGTTGGTCTCGGACCGAGTTGGTCTCGGACCGAGTTTACTGGGACCGAGTTGGTTACGGACCGAGTTGGTCGCGGACCGAGTTGGTCGCGGACCGAGTTGGTCTCGGACCGAGTTTCCCGCTATCGGATGATGACGCACCGTGCCCTGTCGATGAAATCGCAGCCACCCACTTCATCGTTCCAGTGCTCGCCGGCGTCGCACGCGTGCGTGTACGTCTTCCCGGCGGCGCAGTGGTAGTACCGGCTGCAGTTGGCGGGGTCGGGGTAGTACCCGTGGCCGCGGTTACGGCAGAAGGTCTGCGACTGGTCGCACGACGACGGCGAGGAGGCGGCCACGCTGGCCGGCCAGTCGCAGTAGCGGCCCGGCTCGTTCCACAGGAGAGGCGGCGTGCAGGGCACGGGGTAGGTCAGGCCAGCCGAGCACTGGTAGAAGCCGGCGCAGTCGTCCGGGTTGCCGTACAGGCCGTCGGGGCGATCGTCGCAGAAGAGCGGCGCCGTGTCACGGGGCGGGTCGCACGGGACGAGGTCGGCCGTGTTGCAGGTGCTCGAGTCCGGGTCGTAGTAAGCGCCGTCCTGGCAGGGAAGGTTGCGGGCTTCGCCGTCGTTGCACACGTAGTACATCCGGCACGTCGCGGGGTCCGCGTAGTAGCCGTCCGTGAGGTCGAGACAGGAAAAAATGCCCAGTGATGTCGCATCTGCGGCACAATAGTATAGGAGAAAGAACCACTCTTTATTTTTCAGAACCACATCTCTTCTACGTTCCCAAACCTCATAAAATACAACACCGGGTTTAGACTGTTGGAATGTGTTGGATCAGGTACCCCAAGGATAGCATACTGCTGCTGAATTGTGTTGGAGTTTGTTGGATTAGGTACCAATGGCCCAGGGAGACACTGTTGGAGTTTGTTGGGTTAGGTACCAATGGTCAGTACACTGCCACACACTCCCAACACCTGACCAGAAAATGACCAAGAGCTCATGGGTAAACTCCTATGGAGTTATCACTCAGGTTCTTTTCAGAACCACACCTCTTCTTTAAGAGACCTTATACATGGTGTCACCGCAAACCCTCCTAAAGAGTTACCACTCAGGTTCTTTTTTTAGAACCACACCTCTTCTTTAAGAGACCTTATACATGGTGTCACCGCAAACCCTCCTATAGAGTTATCACTCAGGTTCTTTTCAGAACCACACCTCTTCTTTAAGAGACCTTATACATAGTGTCACTGCAAACCCTCCTATAGAGTTATCACTCAGGTTCTTTTCAGAACCACACCTCTTCTTTAAGAGACCTTATACATGGTGCCACTGCAAACCCTCCAATAGAGTTATCACTCAGGTTCTTTTCAGAACCACACCTCTTCTTTAAGAGACCTTATACATGGTGCCACCGCAAACCCTCCTATAGAGTTATCACTCATATTCTTTTCAGAACCACACCTCTTCTTTAAGAGACCTTATACATGGCGTCACCGCAAACCCTCCTATAGAGTTATCACTCATGTTCTTTTCAGAACCACACCTCTTCTTTAAGAGACCTGATACATGGTGTCACTGCAAACCCTCCTATAGAGTTATCACTCAGGTTCTTTTCAGAACGACACCTCTTCTTTAAGAGACCTTATACATAGTGTCACTGCAAACCCTCCTATTCAGTTATCACTCAGGTTCTTTTCAGAACCACACCTCTTCTTTAAGAGACCTTATACATGGTGTCACCGCAAACCCTCCTATAGAGTTATCACTCAGGTTCTTTTCAGAACCACACCTCTTCTTTAAGAGACCTTATACATGGTGTCACCGCAAACCCTCCTATAGAGTTATCACTCAGGTTCTTTTCAGAACCACACCTCTTCTTTAAGAGACCTTATACATGGCGTCACCGCAAACCTTCCTATATTCTTTATTCGACTGGCATTTCAGTGGATTGTATACAAACTTGCCCCAGCAATATCGTTTACCTATAAAGGGATATGTACATACAATATCTATGTCCTTGTATGCTTGTTTGCAATGTTTGTTTTCTTTGCTGGTCTGTCGTTATGGCACTGAAGGAGAGCAACTAGACAGTGATTGAGTTTGCTTTTTTTGTATTCCTGCAGGGGTGCTATTTGTTTGTTTTCCAGTTTATTTGTTTCGATTTTTCAAATCTTACTTTCAATGTGTATGGCATTGTTATATTTTTTCTTCTATAGTTGGATTTATAGTTTAGATTATTATTTTGTATGTAATCTGTAATTCATGTTTGTATGTTTTCTGAATGTTCCTGCAAAAATAATAAATGAATGAAATGAAAAGGGATGACTTTGGAAAGTTCACGAGATTTCAAGAGCAAAATCTCGTAGTGCATTTCCCACGTAATGCTGTATACTTTCAATTGGGGAAATTATGTCACACCCCGACTTGAAAAAAAAAAAGTCTCGTTGGATCGTATGGAGACTGTGACTATTACTGCCAGGAATCTATGGCCTGCAAACTTGGCTTTAAATCCGAACAAGGGGGATCTCTTCTTCGGCATTGCAAGTCATTTTTGCACGCCATAGCAAATTATTACATCAGCAAAATGTATCTGTGTCCACAACTTGTCCTTCAACTTCAAGGCAGTGCAGTGTTTGGATGAATTTTACAATAATAACAAAACACGAAGAACCAACAATTGCATACAGCAATATTAATGAGCTAATTATGCAAAAGAATTCCTGAGAAAAAAAAATGTACACTGCTCTTTGGATGCTATACTTTTATTTAGTGCAAGTCAATTTTCATCAAACTACACCACGGCCCTGAAAAAAAGTTCATTGTCAGAGAACGGCACCTCCAATTTGAATACAATTGGTGTCAAAATAAGTTAGCCAAGAAGTCGTATGGCCTCAGCACGCAGAAACAAATCACTGAGACGCTAGTCCTCCCCACTGGCTCTTTGAGGGTTAAAGGGATAACACAACATTGGTTGAGGTCAAAGAATAGCACCCATACGTTGTCTGATCCAACATATGCATGAAATACCACAGCTATGAAAATTTCAGCTCCATCCGCCAACCGAGTCTCGAGAAAAATAATAGTGAATAACCGCTTCATTTGTTTCGCGAAAATGCAGCATGCAAGTTGCAACGCGCTGTTCCGAAAACTCATTTAGATCTCTAGGGGATGAGACGTAAACTATTTCTTTACTCTTTTCTCCAAAAATACAGCATTTTAGACAGAAATATTCAGTGTGAGGTCTCTACCATAGCCATATTTAAACTGTATAAGTTTCTTAAAGTGATACACAAAAAATGTTGCAAACATTACCAAAATGCAAATCTCAAAATGTAGTGGGCCTGATCGTTTCGATTGTATAAGTTTCGTGTAAATCTGTGATCATTTCCTGTTTTTCGATCTTACCAATGTTGAGTAGGGGCTTTAAAGACAGCCTTCGAGAAAGGTCCTGCTAATAGGATCAAATCGACAGACTTGTTAACACGTACTTACCAGCACTGGCAGCTCGTCCATGTCGTGCAGCAGCGTCAGTAAACGCCACCGACACCAGTAATACCACGGCTAACAAACCGCTTGTCATCAGCGACAACCGACACATCGTCTTCGTCCCAGCCCAAACTGCGAAATGGAAAGTGTCGTTATTATAATGCGCAGGCAGGCAATCCGAAACGATTCCGGGGAGGAAACCTTGTCAGCGAAACAACAACACCCCACCGAGCGTTTCACCACCGCGGTTAAAGTTGTTTCCGCAGTAGATGATCACGTCTACGGTGGGAACGATAAAAAAAAAGGTGACCCCCATAATGGTCGGCCCACTGGTGCGTGATGGGACACAGAAAGCAAACAAAATCGCCCACGTCCTGTCTATTGTGTGAGCTGAACGCCAACTTTGCATAGTCACTATTATTGTAAACTTTTTATTGTCATGTTAATGTGCGGGGTGTACTGTACTGTACGTGGTACTTGCACGGGAACTAGGACAGGATTGGGGGATTTGTCAGCGATATTTACTTCCGTGCTTACAGCAAGGGTATGATAACAAGTTTATAAATGCTGTGCATACGGAGGATTGGCCCTACCTCGCCTGACGGTACAGTGTGAGGGCTCGCTCACACAACCCGATCAGACAGGGGAACGGACCCAAGAAAGATGGGAAAGCTCACAATTTAGTGGGCTTGACGTTTGGATCCTAGCAGGACCTTTCTCAAAGGAAGAAATGGACATCTCTGATGGACATTTCTCATGGGCAGACATTGGAAACAGACATGGGAAATGTTAATTTCGTTGTTTATTTTTTTAACAATTCAACTTTTTCTTTTTCGATCGATTTCTGAGAGAGTTTACAAGTTACCCGAACTCTGCACTCAAATCAGCCCAAGCAAAAGTACCCAGCTGTTTTCATCGGTTATAGCTGACTGTATTTATACTAGTGTCACTATATCGCTGTCAATAAAACACAGAGAGGGGGTAGGTGTCAGACCGTCTTGACTTTTTTCGTCATCGTCCTCAAAACCATTTCTCTCCTGAAGCTGAAAATTGACCCACCTGTAGCTCGACATGTATTTTAGTGAAA
This sequence comes from Luidia sarsii, assembly GCA_949987565.1. NCBI lineage: Eukaryota > Metazoa > Echinodermata > Asteroidea > Paxillosida > Luidiidae > Luidia > Luidia sarsii. The sequence goes on along the minus strand of OX465104.1, from coordinate 2,491,959 downwards.
CCCGCCGATATTCAAGATCTCTGAACTGATATTCAGGAATTATTTCCCGGTGTCACCTATCTCAGGTTGGCGGCCGGCGTAATTTTTTATTTTTCCTAGGAGGGTTAGGGGCATTTATCATAAATGGGCGCGTCGTAATCTCCTTCTGTCACAATTTTCTTTAAAAAACAATTCGACATGCCCATTATTTTATGATAATGAAAATCACCCCTAACCTTCCTACGAAAAAAAAAATACACGGGCTGCCGTGCTCAGATGCAATGAGCGGGTGAACTGAACGCACGGGGGCGCCCTTCAGGCCAATATTGATAAAAAAAAATCGGCCAGACCAAAACAGAAAACAAAATGGCGGCTTCCTTGTTGCTGCGATGACAACTTCAGCGACCCCGCCCCTAAAAAAACCCTGGATTCTAGTCATTTGTGTGCGTGGTGATATGATTTGACTGTCGTCGTGGCTTGTGAAATTAATCATCATGGAAGACACACGGCAAAAGATTCAGGATATCGACGAAAAGTTAGTGAAGGTAGGTAACACTTTTTTTAGTCCGAGTAACTTGGACCCTCAATCGCTTTTTTTTTGTATTTTCAGTATGGAAACACGAGCAGACAATGATGTGTTCGACTCCATGACTACCCCCGACCGAAACCCCCAGATTTTACCCCGAAAACACCCTTGAAACCATCCCTGTTAAGGCTGTTTACTGTTGTTAAGTGTTTGTTTATCCCAGTCCCACGCACCACCGATTTAAATTACTATTTTACTGTCCACTGAGTACTACTCGTCATTTGTTTTACTCACGGCTGGGGAAAAAGGAGAAATTTCCCCTCATGGCTCATGTGATCGAGAAGATTCTCTCCTGTCCGACGAGCAAAAAGGCGGCCATTAAAAAAAAAACCCTGCCGATGATGTCTGGGTACCGGGTGGAAAGTCCTTGGGGCAGAGGCCGAGTCAATCACGGGCCGAGTTGGTCACGGGCCAAGTTGATCATGGACCGAGTTGATCATGGACCGAGTTGGTCACGGGCCGAGTTGGTCACGAACCAAGTTGATCATGGGCCAAGTTGGTCATGGGCCAAGTTGGTCACGGACCGAGTTGATCTCGGGCCAAGTTGGTCACGGGCCAAGGTGATCTCGGGCCAAGTTGATCTCGGGCCGAGTTGGTCACGGACCGAGTTGGTCACGGGCCGAGTTGATCTCGGACCAAGTTGGTCATGGGCCAAGTTGGTCACGGGCCAAGTTGGTCACGGACCGAGTTGGTCACGGGCCGAGTTGATCTCGGGCCAAGTTGGTCACGGGCCGAGTTGGTCACGGGCCGAGTTGGTCACGGGCTGAGTTGACTGACACCCGCGTGGGTTTAGGAATTTTAGTGACATGGTGAAGTGCATGTTCTGTAGGCTGTACACAGTGCATGCTGTCAATTTTTTGTAGCACCTTAGGACTAAATTTGAGGCTAACCCGATTTATTTTAGCCTTAAAAATTAGTGGGTCTAGTCCCGATCCCATGCCCTGCGGGTGTTCCTTTACGACCCACAACCCACTGTGTTATTGTTTGGACAAGGCTTACTCAGTCCCCATCACATACATGTACATCCAGTGTAGGTGGCCCCTAGTGGGTTGCGCAATTATTGGTGTCACGCGGTAGCTATTAACGTAAGGTGATTGTGGACTTTTGCAGTCAGCTACTCGAACCCCCGCTGAGAAAGACTAGTACGGGGTAATCTCAAACTACGTGTAACATCAAAGCCAGTCCCTCGCAGGGCTCGACCTTAGCACTAGCCTGACGGTCATTGTCTAGCAAAAACAGCTGCGGGGCTAGTAAATGATCCACTTTGCTAGCCTGGCGGACTAGTAAAAAGTAGTAAAAAGTAGACAGCCGGTGTGACGGCGAAAAGTGATCCGGGCGGGGATGAGAAAGTAAAAACTAATCATTTGTTTTACTTGACCTAATAACATTTGTGTTAAATTCAATATTGATTATACAGGGCTACTCAAACTTGCTGCGGGCTAGCAAAAAAACTCAATTTACTAGCCCGGTAGGCTAGTAATAAAAACCCTTAAGTGTGAGGCTTGCCTCGTCTGAACATACCCTTAGTACAGTAGAAATAGTAAATGTTGTGAATTTGTGATTTTGATTCCATATTGACTCTTCAATGTGCTCTTCATTGTTTCACTTTTTCGATCAAGGGTGCGGAGGATCTTGTCTTCATTCAGGATAGCCTCAGCAAGAGCAGCCAGATGACTTCTAATATGGTAAACATCCTTGAAAAAAAAAAATCCACGTTTCCACTTCACTTAAAAAAAATGGGGAATTTAACCGAGACGATGGTCATAAATATCTCAAATGGCGATTTGGAACTTTTTTTTATCGGGAAATTTAACTGAAATTTAACAGTCTCCTGACGATGGGCAGAGTACACACTACCCAAAACATTGAGTTACCGGCTCTTTTCAGAGCCACACTCCTTGAAAGAGAAGTCAAGTGGTACATACACGGTGTCACTGCAAACCTTCCACTTAGTATTTCCACCGTGCAAACCTTCAGGTCTTATCTGAATTTAACTGAGACAGCGGTTGAAGTAACCGAGCTTGCAATGTGGCACGACCTTTCAAACACTATGAACATCTAAACCGTGGGACAAAACCTCGTTTGTACCGGTGCCGTCAGCAGGAGAAGTTCCTCCTGATGACGGCCAGAGCATACTGGCCGGGAACGTCGAGTTATCACTCAGGTTCTTTTCAGAAGCAAACCTCTTCTTTAAAGCCCCTACACAACATTGGTAACATTGCAAAACAGAAATGTTCACAGATTTACCTGAAACTCATACAGTTTGAAGATGGTTCTAATAATAGTAGAAACCTTGCATTGAAATATTTTTGTCTAAAATGCTGTATTTCTTTTTTAGAAAAGGGTAAAGAAATATTTACGTCTCAACCCCTACACACATGTAGATCTAAATGATTTTTCAGAACCATTCGTTGAATGCTGCATTTTCGTGAAACAAATGAAGTGGTTTTTCACTATTTTTTCCCTGAGACTCGGTTGGCGGATTGAGCTGAAATGTTCACAGGTGTGCTATTTCATGCATATGTTGGATCAGACATCATGTATGGATGCTATTCTTGGACCTCGACCAATGCTGTGCTATCCCTTTAAAACCCTAACCTTCCCAAATCCTGCGGAATCCTATTTGCCTTCAGCAGGATTCTGCAGGATTCAGGGCACATGAGAGTTGACACATTGCAGGATTCTGCAGGATTCAGGGCACATGAGAGTTGACACATTGCAGGATTGTGCAGGATACAGGCTACTACTATCAAAGTGCTGGAGAAGGATTTAGCAGGATTGAGGGCACATGAGAGTTGACACACTGTAGGAATGTGCAGGATTGAGGGCATGAGGTGATTTTGTCAGTAGGAAAATGCAGGATGCTGGTAACAATTCGGACGTCGTTGTGGCTTTTGTCAAGAGATTATCTGTTCGAAAAAGGGTCCATTGTTCTAAGCTGAAAAAGTCTTTGTTTAGAATGTGGACTAAAACTCCATAAACTCAGTGCAGGATTTGGCAGGATTCAGGCAATGGTCCACAGTAGCCAGTACTGCAGGATTTGGCAGGATTCAGGTCACATGGAGCTTTGAACAAGGTAGGATAGCAGGATTTTGCAGGATTCAGGTTATATCCTACAAACAATTGGTACCGACCACGAGTTGAGCACCGATTGTTTCTCATTGACTCGATTCGTTGTGCTTGTTCCGCAGGTGACCATTCTGACGTCATTTGAGGAGAGGTTAGCTATGCTCGAGCAGAACATACTGCCTGTGCATCGGGAGACAGTGTCCTTGCAGAAACTCCAGAAGAGTATCCTTAGAGCCAAGTCGGGCAATTCGAAAATAATCACGATTTTTTGGTCTTTTGGTCTTTGGTTTTAAAAATGCTCCAATTTCAGCCACATTCACTTTCCTGGGTAGAAATTTGGAGCGTATGTCCCTTAGATATAACACTTCAATTTCCCAATTTCCCATTTTTGATTTTTTTTTTCAAAAAAAATTGCGTCGCAAATATAATCGCGAGCTGATTGCGGTTTATGTTCCGGATCGAGGTCAGAGTTTGGAAGATGATTTTGGAAAAAAAGGAAAGTGACGTTGATACGGTGGCCATCTTTGGACAGGAATGTAAGACTTTGGGAAATTTCCGGATTAAAATTTTGTTTTTATCATTTTTATGTCAAACAGGTATCTCAAACTGCTCATTTCTGTCTGTTAAAACCCTAAAAACCTGAAAGGGCATCTGCACCCCTGCCATGAATCTCTCGGTTGCGGCGTAACTAGACCTCATTCGCAGTCGCATCTCTCGGTCGAGTTAGCCGTGCTCGCAGTCGCACAGTTTATTGGCTTTCAGTGATTTTCAGGAAATGACTTTGTCGGTTGCTTACTTACATCCCTGTTTGGAGTGTCCGTAGAGTGTTTTCCCTTGATGCTGTTGTATGTCAGATCTTTCAAACACCTTGTGCGTCTTTGATGATGTTCTCTCCCACCACGACGCTGTCCGGGACCTTGAGCAGCCCATGAAGGCAGGGTCAGTGTTGTCTCGTGTTCTCTCGAATCATGGATTGCTGGAATGCAGATCATGCACCAAGAACTCAAAGTTGTCTGAAGGAAATGTTCTCTATCCCTTCTTGTGTTTGTCTGACTGCATCCATACTTAACTATTCATTGTTTTCATTCCTCTGTCTATCGTACCATGTCGCTTTTTTTGTGCATTTTATCTCATCAGTTGCTCTTGAAAGAGAGCTTTTTGGATGCAAACATCGAAAGTCTCTCTTTTGATTAGCAGCCGATTTCAAGTAAATTTGCGTACCGGTAAGTTACGCAACGTACAAATGTTGCATAAGTCTTGCGCCACAATGGCTCTTTTGTGCACTATTCAGAAAAGGCAGCAAAATGTTGTGTAAGTTACGCAACTTTCGTGCAAGTTTCGTGAACTTGCGGCTGCACACACTTACCACTGGACTTCATTTTGCATCCTTGGCCTTATTCAAACCTTGTCCTTTGCATCCCACCCCTCTCCGTGCGTACAGGGCTGGTAATGGTCTGGAGCAGTACCTCAGCCACATCCAGCAGATTGAAGAAGCCAAGATCTTTTTTGAGGAGCACAACCCCAGCAGTCCTGAACTTGCCAAAGCCGTGAGTTTTTTATCCCCTAAGTATTTTTGTTAATTTTTTTTTTTTTAAATTTTTTTTTTTTAAATCTTTGTTATTAATTTTCATAATTTTTCCCAATTTTTTTTCTTTATTTTTTTTTTATTGTTTTTTTTTTTTTTCATTTTGGTTAGTTTTTATTCATTGTTTTTCCCTTTTTCCCCCCAAATCTTTTATATACATTCATATTTTTTTATTTTATGACTAACAGGTATCTCAAACCGCTTATTTCTGTCTCTTAAAACCCTAAAAACCTGAAAGGGCGCCTGCACCCTTGCCGTGAATCTCTCGGTCGCATAAGCGCTCACTCGCAGTTCGCACAATTGATTGGCCTTCAGTGATTTTTCAGGAAAAAGACTTTGTCGGTCACTTATGTCCCCGGCTCTTGGTTTAAAGATTCTTTTTGATGATGATGTTGTTGTTGTTGTTGTTGTTGTTGTTGATGTTGTTGTTTGTCCCTGCAGACTTCTCTGTTCAATACGGGCAAAGATTCCCTTCAGAATGAGTTCCGCGTGCTCCTGAGTCGGCACGGCCAGCCAGTGCCCCCGGCCATGGTGCTGGAACATGTCACTGCAGATGACGAGGGTGAGATGGTCTATCTATCTATCTCTCTGTCTGTCTGTCTGTTGGTCGGTGACCCGTCGGTCAAGTCAGCGTTTCTCTGAGTTATCAGGCCAAGTAAATGAAACAAACATGTTTAGCGTTCTGCGTTTTTTTTAAAAAGGATGGAAAAGGCCCCCCTTTTTTGTTTTTTTTAAATGGCCGACCGACCCATTTACCGGTATCCAAAACAACTGGCCAGGCTATTTTTCCAAGATGGCCGCAAGTCGTTTTTTTTAAATCAAAAAGTTAACACCTACAAATAGACAATTTCCACAGTGACGACTGACTACCGTACATGAAAACTACGACTTAAAAAAACCCCACCAAAATCCTGGGGGTTTAAAAAAAAAAAAAAGGAGAAAAAAAAAAAGAGAGTTTACTTGGCCTTAGGTCTGTCAGTCGGGTAGTTACCGGCAGTGGATCAGTTTTATGCATTTTGGTAATTTTAGTCACTAAGCAGATTGCTTTCGTTAGGAATTTAGAACTTGGCTTTATATATCAGGACAAGTTCCAATTTTGTTTTTCTTTCTCAATTTCCCCAGACTTGTCGTCAGATCTTGTCACAAGTCAAATGCCAGGTAAGTCGATGGAAAAAAAAGAGGTTTCAGTTCAACCTACAGGTAAACTGAAAAATGATATCTTTTACTCCTTTCTCCCAAAATACAACATTTTAGGCAGAAATATTTCAGTGAGAGGTTTCTACTATGACCATCTTCAAACTGTATAAGTTTCATGTAAATCTGTGAACATTTCTGTTTTTCGATCTTACCAATGTTGTGTAGGGGCTTAGGATCGTAACTATTTTTGGGAACAGTACGGCGTTGAATGCTGCATTTTCGTGAAACAAATGAAGCGGTTTTCACGATTTTCTCGAGACTTGGTTGGCGGATTGAGCTGAAATTTTCAGAGGTGTGCTATTTCATGCATATGTTGGATCAGACAACATATGGATGCTATTCCTTGACCTCGACCAATGTTGTGTAGGGGCTTTAAGGTAGACACGAGAGAGTCTGATTATCATCCTCCCCCCTCTTAGAAACGGCCATGGAAGATCTGACAGAGATTGCCAAGTGGCTGAAGAATCGCAGTAAGTCGCTGGATTTCATCGACATCTACCACACCACTCGCTCCAACATCCTGAAGAAGTCAGTGGAGTTCCTGAAGGATCACCTTCGCAAGAACTCCACCACGCCCGCAGCCAACTTCTCCCCCATGGTGGTAAGTAGATTATTGGGCTTGCTTCTCTCGTTTAATATTAATTAATTCCACCTAATTCTATTTGTATTTGTATTTGTATTTGTGCATTGTTCTTCAAGGCCAGCATGACCTTACTTTAAGAAATCTACTGCCAGTAAAGAAATGTTAGACCCTGTAATGTTTGCGAAGATTTTGTTGAATTTTCCCCCCCAACGCTTTCATCATTTTTGTATATTTCATATCGTTTTAGCTTTTCAATTATACTGAGCTAACCGCCACCAGAGACTTTTTGCTTGGCACATCGCGTTGCAAATAAACACGATTATTTGAAAAAGTCTCACTCTTAATCAGTGGAGTCCGAATCCCGAACCCAATCCCACTAATAATCGCGTTTTTTTTATGTCCACACACGCAAAAAAAAGTGGAGTTTGAATCGAGGTTTGAACCGCGATCCAAATAATTGCGTTTATTTTGTGTAGTGGAAGCAGCCCTTACACGTGTTCTTCATTTCCCTTGTCAACTTAGTTGATGAGGGTGAATATTTGAACAGGTATCTGTTTTTTTAATTTTTTTATTCAGACCTCTGGAAAAGTCCACCGAATGAAAGACTCAGCAAAAGGGAAGACACTGTCCAACTTGAGACCGTAAGTTTCCTACAAGAAAAATTTTTGCTCGATGAAATAAATTCTGCTGAGAATTTGAAAATGCACCATACCTGTCAAACTTTTGGATTTATGCCTTATGATTGATATAAAGGAGTTCAGCCTTCCCTAATAGTCAACTAGTCTTTGCCGGGGTGTGAGCACCAGTCAGAAGCAATTAAAGGCCCAATACAACATTGGGAAGATCGGGAAACATCGATGTCCACAGATTTCCTTCTCATTCACGCAGTTTGTAGATGGTCATGATAGAATCCTCATTTTGAAATCTCACGGTCTAGGATGCTGTATTTTTTAGAGAAATCTTCACTCAAATATCGACTACTAGTTTATTACTTTCGAGTAATAGACTATTTCTTACACTACAGAACATTGCGTAAACCGTGACGGTTTTTTGGCATTTTTCTACTTTCTCAGATTACCATTTGAGCTAAAACCTTCGCAGTATTTTTTGGGGGGAATGTTTAACGGTTTAATACACAAACTGTGGCAATCTTTTGACCTTTTACCAATGGTGTATCAGGCCTTTAACTGCTGTACATATATATCTCCTTCGGATCATACCCCAGTTTTCATTCAGATATAAACCAACTGTTGTAAACCCTGGCTACAGCAATTTGAGGATCGTACAAAGTGGATGCAGCTTTTTTGTCAATTTAAGTCAAGCAATTCTAGAGAAAACTGACTCGGAAGTTATGATTTTTGTTTTTAATTCTGACTGGGCCAGGACTTGAACCTGAGACCCTTTTGTTAAATGCACCATCGCTCTTATCATTTGAGCTATCCAGTCCTTAGGTGGTGGCCTTCCTAAAGAGTTCAATTACCACAAAATCCCGGGTATAATGCGCACCCGTGTATAATGCGCACCCCCCAACTTTCGCCTTCACCAAGAGGAAAAAAAAAAATCCGTGGCATGGATTGCAGAGTCCATTGTAAAGTTGTTTCCATCCCACAGTGGGAATGATGATCACAGAGTTTGCAATGGGGACAATGATTGACAGCCCCATTGTTAAAATGTTATACAATGTAAGGTCGGCTTCTGTTTGATGACTGAAACCCATACTGGCAGGACATCATTGTACCTGTGTATAATGCGCACCCCCAACTTTTGATCTCTACCGCGGTAAAAAAAAGTGCGCATTATACACAGGATTTTAAGGTATTTTTGCCGGATATAGGGGTGCCAGTCAAAAGCATTTAACCATTAACTGCTGCATGTTTCCCTAGATCATGCTCTCTTGCATCAGCTGCATACGATTGTTTGTGCACACTGCTAAGGGACTCGTACTATTCTTTTTTAAGAAAATCGTTGAATGTTGTCTTTCAAATTATGGTTTTGTCTTTTCAGTGTTGTGGCTAGGAAAGGTTCCTCTGCCAGTCAATCGAGCAAGGGAGAAACCGGTAAGAAATTTGAAAAAAAACACCCCAAAACCCATGGTTTTATTGTAAAAACTGTTTTAATGGTGATGAATGAGAATCTTTCTGTTCTTAATGATTGAGGGTTAGTCATTAATTAGGTGGTGTAAAATGCATTTCACAATTCACGCCAGAATGCGTGTTAGATCTTGCCTAGATAATGTTTTGGCTATGGCTGACAATTGCACATGCGTCTATGGAAGCCGCTTGCTAATGGCTGCAAGCCAAATCCTCATCCATTGTGTGTTGTTTCTGGCCGCAACACGGTAGGCGCAATGTTAGCCTAGTTCTGAATTGTCTTGGATAATCAGTGCCCTCTTTCTCAAACTTGTTCGATATTTCGATATTTATCGATATCGCTTTCCGACGATTATCATATCGAGCGCATTTCAGGATATTGCGATATTTTCGATATCGTCGATATCGAAAAAAGTATCACGATATCGAAAAATGTACTGGTTTCCCAACTCCATTATCGCCTGACTGTAAGCTTGTATAGCATGGCCATCAGAGAGATCTTGAAGGGCGATAAGCTTTCGTTAGTAAAAACAACGAAAAACCCGAAACCGCAAGGGGAGAGGAGTGCCAGCCAGCCATTTCTCCACAAAGGCAATGCGTCGGCAACAGACCCACTGCAAGTGCAAGCTCACTTCCGGTGCTGACTTCCTATACCAAATACACTGTATTCGGCTTTTTGGCTTCCGACATATACATTATATGATATGTAGCAGCAACTGCTATAACGAACGATCCTTATACCAAACAATTTCCATGGATCCCGGGATGTTCGTTATAAGCGACATTCCACTGTGGTTACCAAGCTAGTAGGGCAAGTGTATAGTCTGGTATCTGAACAGGGTTCACATTTTTGAGTTTTTTTCCCCCCCCTTTTTTACTAGCTGGACGAAAGTTCAACAGTCTTGCCCCGGACTCTCACGTGGACTTGGACTCGGACATTGAGAACTACCTGTACTGCATCAGCGGACTGCTCAAACTCATGCAGGTTGGTGTACACACACGGTGCAACCCATAGCTGCCAACTCTCCCGGATTTTGCCGGAAGACTTCCAGAAAATCGTTCGTTCTTCCGCTTTCTTGTGGCAAAATTCTCCCGATTTTTCAATTTTTGTATGCAGTTAAAGCCCCTACACAACATTGGTAAGATCGAAACACAGAAATGTTCGCAGATTTACATGAAACTTTTACAGTTTGAAGGTGGTTATAGTAGAAACCTTTCACTGAAATATTTCTGCCTAAAATGTTGTATTTTGGGAGAAATGAGTAAAAGAAATAGTTTACGTCTCACCGAGATCTGAACTATTTTTCAGAACAGTACGGCGTTGAATGCTGCATTTTCGCAAAACAAATGAAGCGGTTTTCACGATTTTCTTGAGACTCGGTTGGCGGATTGAGCTGAAATTTTCACAGGTGTGCTATTTCATGCATATGTTGGATCAGACAAAGTATGGATGCTATTCTATGACCTCGACCAATGTGGTGTAGGGGCTTTAAATGGTTGCTTACTTTTTTTTATATTTTTTTTTATTTCCTAACTTAAGTTGAAATAAAACGTTGGCGATTCACCGTACACAAACACCCAGGCTCAGCCAAACACACCTGGGCACTGCGCTGTCATTTCCCTCTTTCTACTCCCGCAGAGCGAAGTCCAGCTCATGACGGGCATCATTCCCGGGGAACATCAGCGGAAGACCTTTGACAAGATCATCGAGAGAGCCATGGACATGGTCTTCCAAGATGGAGAGGTAAAAAAACACGGAACCAGCCATTGACCACTTCGCGCCGGGACCTCCGAATCCGGAGCTCCGTTGGCTTGACTATGCGACGGGGCCCTCCGAGTCCGGGCACCACTATTGTCAACATTTTAAACAAAGACTCTTTTCAGCTTAGAACGAAGCAATACGAATCAGTACAAAGACCCTCTTTGACGCAAGTTGCCACATGAATTGCAAGATGAGCAGCAGTAATTGTGCAATTGTGGGACTTTTACTGTGGAGGATCGTGGGATACCGCGCTGCCGCTGAAAGCACGCAAGGGACATTGTCTTTGCATGCCACACAGCCCTACATTCGTTACCGTAATCTGGAATGGAGGCTGGAGTCTGCAGTCAGGGATTGACAGCACCGTATACGCACGCACACACACAATTCCGTTACGCTCCATTGACGACGCACAATGGGCCCTTTTTCGAACGGATAATCTCTTGACAAAAGCCACAACGACGTCCGAATTGTGCCAGGTTTTACTCTCTTGTACCCATAGTACACCCTCATTAACCTTGTCGGCAAGGAGCTTGGGTCGTTGTTGCAACCCCTTGCCCATCGTAGGACGGTGGCCTCCCTGAGCCTCTTCTACCAATATTTCCATGGAAGGTGTTCCTCGGCTCTTGCCAACCTGGTCCCACAAGTTAGGACATTTAAGCGAGCAACCAGGCTGTTTGCCTCATCTCACCCACACACTCTATCTCTATCTACCCCAAGGTGTAGAACGGAGAGGTATTGGAAGGGCTTCTTCCCTCGTTCTGCCTCCATCTGGAATTCCCTTCCTGGTTCTTGCTTTCCCCCTGCCTACGATCTTGCCATGTTCAAAAGGAATGTTAATTCCTTCCTGAGTCCCTCTCTATCTCCTTCTTTCTCTAACCCTTAACCTTGAGTGGCTTTTCAGCCTTGTTTTGGGCGATCTTACATAAAAAATATTTTTTAAAAGGCCCTATACAACATTAGAAAAAGGAAATTTGCCAAAAAGAAACTCTCTTGAATGCCCCTAGCAACAGTTACGTTCCTTTGAAGCTATCTTTCTAAACAAAAATCATGAAAATATTTTTATGATAGAAGCCAATAAACCCCCCCCCCTCCAAAAAAAAATTGACAACGTGTAAATTGTTTCCACTATCTCCACATAGAACAGCCCTTCACGCTTTATAGCATAGCGCCCCGTAATACCCTTTTTCGTTTAGATGTCTGAACGGCGTCTCGTGTCTCCTTCATACTCGACCCCCCTCCCAGGCTATTTCCTCGTCCGCCAAGCGCGCCGTGCTGAAGCACGACTACACCGCCGTGCTGACCGTCTTCCCCGTTGCCAAGCACCTGAGCCAGATCCGGCCCGAGTTTGAGGAGACGCTGCAGGTGAGGGGGTACTGCCATGCGTGAAGAACCGAGCCGGCTCAAAACGGCCACGGCTATGACTTGCTGTAGCCAGACCGGTGTCTCTGTGCTTCGCCATAGCCGCAGTTGAAATATCAATTCAGCCTGTTGTTGTATTAGGCGAGTGCAGTCTGGTACCCTGACTTATTTGCACATTGCACCCACTTCAAACAAGGCCTGTTGTTGTATAAGGCGAGTGCAGTCTGGTACCCTGACTTATTTGCACATTGCACCCACTTCAAACAAGCTTTGTACAAACTTCAAAAAACAAAAAGAGAGAGGTCCTGACGTTTTGATCCTAGCAGGACCTTTTATTATTTTATTATTATTATTATTTATTTATAAAATTATTATTTTTTTAAATTATTATTATTTATTTTTTTTACAATAAAAAAAAAAAGTCAAACAGGTATCTCAAACTGCTAATTTTTATCTGTTAAAACCCTAAAAACTGAAGTCGCACAATTTATTGGCCTTTGTCGGTCACTTACTTCCCTGTGGCATGAATGTCAATGCTGAGCTTGCTAAGGTGCTAACTGACCATTTGGTAAATAGTGCTCTGAATGTGAATGTGATCACAGGGCACCACGCCAACTACACGCTCCAAATTGCCGACCCTGATAGCCAGTCTGGAGAGCACTGGCGCCAAGGCATTGGAGGAGTTCTTTGATGTCGTCAAGGTGAGTTTGGTTTGGGCCAACAATATGACACTCTTTCAATTGAATATTCTGTCTCAAAATTGAGTGGGCCTGACGTTTCGATCCTAGCAGGACCTTTCTCAAAGGCAGAGCAGGTCACTGAGAAAGGTCCTGCTAGGATCGAAACGTCAGGCCCACTAAATTTTGAGATTTGCATTTTGGTAATTTTAATAGGTAAGCAACATTTTTGTATATCACTTTGAATAATCTATGATTAAAAGCCAAACCCCTAGTACTGTTTACTTGGAACCCTCCTCAATCCTTCACAATCCTCCAATGTAAATGTTACAAGCTTCCTCAATCCTCCACAATCCTCAACAGTCCTCCACAATCACCAACAATCCTCCAAGATCCTATTGTAGCATGCTTCCTCAATCCTCCACAATCCTCCAGGGTCAATTTAACAACCTTCCTCAATCCTCCACAGTCCTCCGGTGTAAATATGACAACTGGGGATTTTTCACTGTTGACCACAAACTCTTTGGTTAACCCTGACCTTCCTCAATCCTCCACAATCCTCCGGATTGCGTTGGAGGATTGAGGAAGGTCAGGGTTAACCAAAGAGTTTGTGGTCAACAGTGAAAAATCCCCAGTAAGTTTCCTAATGTGACCATTAGAATATTTAGTTGTTTTGCATCCGAATGAAAATGGGGGAGTGATCCCTGGAAATTTATGGCAGTTAATGGTTAAACGCTTCTCACTGGCGCCCCCACCCTGGCAGAGATTAGTTGACTAATTTTGAAGGTTACCATCAGATGGTAAGAGCGCTGGTATGCAAAACCAGAGGGCTCAGGTTCGAGTCCTGGTCCAGTCGAAGGTTTTCTTTGCTGTTTTTCAAAATTAAACAAACAAAGGAAAAACTGACTGGGAACTTTTGAACAAAGACTAGTTAACCACCTGGGAGAGCCACCATCTAAGGGCAAACCTTCAAATTTTGAAAACAAACTGCGACCTGGATTTTCAGGTTTTGTCAGATGGAGACGAAGCCTGAGCCCGAGCCTAAGCCTTCGTTTTTTTGCAAACAGCCTAAGTTGCTTAAACTTTTACTCCGTATGTTTTTCTCTGCTAGAATGATCCTGACAAGTCTAATATGCCCAAGGATGGCACTGTTCATGAACTCACTAGCAATGTAAGTAGCTGTCAAGTATTTAGCCACTGAAACCATGACCAGGGGTAGCAAGGCAATGACCAGCGGGCATCGAGGCAATGACCAGGGGCAGCAAGGCAATGACCAGGGGCAGCAAGGCAATGACCAGGGGCAGCAAGGCAATGACCAGGGGCACCAAGGCAATGACCAGGGGCAGCAAGGCAATGACCAGGGGGCAGCAAGGCAATGACCAGGGGGCAGCAAGGCAATGACCAGGGGCACCAAGGCAATGACCAGGGGGCACCGAGGCAATGACCAGGGGCACTAAGGCAATGACCAGGGGCACCAAGGCAATGACCAGGGGCATCAAGGCAATGACCAGGGGCTCTAAGGCAATGACCAGGGGCACCAAGGCAATGACCAGGGGCACCGAGGCAATGACCAGGGGCACCAAGGCAATGACTAGGGGGCAGCAAGGCAATGACCAGGGGCACCAAGGCAATGACCAGGGGCATCAAGGCAATGACCAGGGGCAGCAAGGCAATGACCAGGGGCACCAAGGCAATGACCAGGGGCAGCAAGGCAATGACCAGGGGTAGCAAGGCAATGACCAGGGGCACCAAGGCAATGACTAGGGGGCAGCAAGGCAATGACCAGGGGCATCAAGGCAATGACCAGGGGCACCAAGGCAATGACCAGGGGCATTGAGGCAATGACCAGGGGCACCAAGGCAATGACCAGGGGCACCAAGGCAATGACCAGGGGGCACCAAGGCAATGACCAGGGGCAGCAAGGCAATGAATGACCAGGGGCAGCAAGGCAATGACCAGGGGCATCAAGGCAATGACCAGGGGCATCAAGGCAATGACCAGGGGCACCGAGGCAATGACCAGGGGGCACCAAGGCAATGACCGGGGGCAGCAAGGCAATGACCAGGGGTAGCAAGGCAATGACCAGGGGCACCAAGGCAATGACCAGGGGCACCGAGGCAATGACCAGGGGTAGCAAGGCAATGACCAGGGGGCATCAAGGCAATGACCAGGGGGTACCAAGGCAAGGACAAGGGGCAGCAAGGCAATGACCAGGGGGCAGCAAGGCAATGACCAGGGGGTACCAAGGCAATGACCAGGGGCACCAAGGCAATGACCAGGGGCATCAAGGCAATGACCAGGGGCAGCAAGGCAATGACTAAGGGCACAAAGGCAATGACCAGGGGGCACTGATGCAATGACCAGGGGCAGCAAGGCAATGACCAGGGGGCAGCAAGGCAATGACCAGGGGCACCAAGGCAATGACCAGGGGCAGCAAGGCAATGACCAGGGGCACCAAGGCAATGACCAGGGGCACCAAGGCAATGACCAGGGGCAGCAAGGCAATGACCAGGGGGCACCAAGGCAATGACCAGGGGGCACCAAGGCAATGACCAGGGGGCAGTAAGGCAATGACCAGGAGCACCGAGGCAATGACCAGGGGCACCGAGGCAATGACCAGGGGCACCAACGCAATGACCAGGGGCAGCAAGGCAATGACCAGGGGCAGCAAGGCAATGACTAAGGGCACAAAGGCAATGACCAGGGGGCACTGATGCAATGACCAGGGGCAGCAAGGCAATGACCAGGGGGCAGCAAGGCAATGACCAGGGGCACCAAGGCAATGACCAGGGGCAGCAAGGCAATGACCAGGGGCACCAAGGCAATGACCAGGGGCACCAAGGCAATGACCAGGGGCAGCAAGGCAATGACCAGGGGGCACCAAGGCAATGACCAGGGGGCACCAAGGCAATGACCAGGGGCAGCAAGGCAATGACCAGGGGCACCAAGGCAATGACCAGGGGCAGCAAGGCAATGACCAGGGGCAGCTAGGCAATGACCAGGATGCATCAAGGCAATGACCAGGGGCACCAAGGCAATGACCAGGGGCATCAATGCAATGACCAGGGGGACCAAGGCAATGACCAGGGGGCACCAAGGCAATGACCAGGGGGCACCAAGGCAATGACCAGGGGCAGCAAGGCAATGACCAGGAGCATCAAGGCAATGACCAGGGACACCAAGGCAATGACCAGGGGGCACCAAGGCAATGACCAGGAGCATCAAGGCAATGACCAGGGACACCAAGGCAATGACCAGGGGCAGCTAGGCAATGACCAGGGGCATCAAGGCAATGACCAGGGGCACCAAGGCAATGAATGACCAGGGGCATCAAGGCAATGACCAGGGGCAGCGAGGCAATGACCAGGGGCAGCAAGGCAATGACCAGGGGCACCGAGGCAATGACCAGGGGGCACCAAGGCAAAGACCAGGGGCACCAAGGCAATGACCAGGGGCAGCAAGGCAATGACCAGGGGCACCAAGGCAATGACCAGGGGGCAGCAAGGCAATGACCAGGGGCACCGAGGCAATGACCAGGGGGCAGCAAGGCAATGACCAGGGGCACCAAGGCAATGACCAGGGGCAGCAAGGCAATGACCAGGGGCACCAAGGCAATGACCAGGGGACACCAAGGCAATGACCAGGGGCACCAAGGCAATGACCAGGGGACACCAAGGCAATGACCAGGGGCAGCGAGGCAATGACCAGGGGCACCGAGGCAATGACCAGGGGCATCAAGGCAATGACCAGGGGCACCAAGGCAATGACCAGGGGGCAGCAAGGCAATGACCAGGGGCAGCAAGGCAATGACCAGGGGCAGCGAGGCAATGACCAGGGGGCACTGAGGCAATGACCAGGGGCACCAAGGCAATGACCAGGGGTAGCAAGGCAATGACCAGGGGCACCAAGGCAATGACCAGGGGGCACCGAGGCAATGACCAGGGGCACCGAGGCAATGACCAGGGGCATCAAGGCAATGACCAGGGGCAGCAAGGCAATGACCAGGGGGCACCAAGGCAATGACCAGGGGCACCAAGGCAATGACCAGGGGCACCAAGGCAATGACCAGGGATACTTGTACCCCCCCCCCCCCCGGTACAAAGTTATCTTGTATTACACATCTGATTTACTTGCCATGACCCTTGACCCTTGACCCAGGCCCTGACCTTTCTGGAGCATCTTCTAGATTACGTTGACACGACAGCGGCCATGTTGTCATCACACAGAGGTAAGCATCACCCGGCAGAGAGCAGTATATTATTGGAGACACTTTCTCATTGACATCAGTTCTTGTACCAATAATTGTCTGGCAGAATGCTCGAAAAAAAACCGTCTAAAATACAGTAAATATGCCAAAAATGTTGCAAAATGCTTACTGACTAAAATTGCGAAAATCAAACATTTGGAGGGCCTTACGTTTCGATCCTAGCTTTGAGCTTTCTCAAAAGGCAGAATGCGCCGTTGAGAAAGGTCCTGCTACGTAGGATCGAAACAAAAACCCTGTCTGGTCTCTTTGAAGCAAAAGATTGATTCCTTCTTGTGCCCACGCTGTGAGTTTTAGTTTTTCAATGAGGTTTTTGCCCTGCTCGACGTGAAAGACACTGAATGCTCAGTGCTTTGCCCGATGCCCGATAAAAAACAAAAATTCAGGCAGCGCGGGTGGGATTCGAACCCGCGACTCCCGCTTTTTCAGTGCCTGAAATTTTTGTTCATCAGGCATTGGGCAAAGCACTGAGCATTCAGTGTTTATCACGTCGAGCAGGGCAAAAAGAAGACCCATTGAATTACATTCGCCTCGATGCAAACATCGTGTTATATCTATGAGTTTTAATAATAATGATAATTTATTCAACTTATATTGCACTCGCTCCAGGAACAGCCTGTTCGAAAGCGCATTACAAAAAATGAATTCCACAAAACCTGATAAAATAGTATACATAAAAGCAAGAGCAGTATTGACCAGCCTTAGAGAACATATTACATATATATATATAATAATATTATAAAGCACACCAATCAGAAAAAAAATCAAGATAAAAATGAACCTCACATAAAAATAAGTAATTACAGCAGTTAAAACTGGATAATGAGTGAATACAGGAATTAGGTATATACAATTAGGATGAAATTAAAACAATCTGGAGAAACACATTACACATCACCAAACACTTTCCTGAGAAGAAAGTTTTTAAGTTTAGTTTTAAAAAGATTTAGTGAGTTTATATTACGAATGTAAGATGGTAACTCTTTTAGTTTGCCATTCGTACAAATTGGTTTTGTTTTCTCCCTCTACTCTAAGACCAAGGCTACTCCTCCAAGACGATGGATGTCGAGGCTAACAAGAAGAAAGTGTCAATCTATGTCGGTGAGTCTTTCTCCGATACATCTCGGTACTGTGTGGTGTCCTTGTAACTGTCACTCCCAGATACTGCCAAAACTGCCTCTAGCCATTTACCACCAGGAATGTGTACTTGGAGACCACTGGTGAAAACACTGTGAAAATGCCCTGAAAACTATTGGCTAACTGTGCACAGTGAAATAGGGGTGAAAACAATGTGAATTTTCACCCCGTTTTCACGGTTTAGATGATCTTAGTGTGACCCGCTCTGTGATAATGAGTCGGATGTTGACAGATTGAAGAATTGAGTTGTATACATGGCCGGAAAGAGCACACCTACAGCAGTAGTTTGGTTTTTGTATGAGCTCTGGGTTGTCTTGCGTGGCTGAGTTATTCCTGTTGTGAAATTAGCCAGGCTATCAGTATTTTTTGAAAATGTATTCCAATTAAATCAACATTTTAAATGAATGTTTCGTTTCCTTCGAAGGACCCTACAAAATGCCCTAGCAACCAATATGCTCCAGACAAGATATCACTTTGAAACTGTCCATGGAGACTTGCTAATGTTTTTTGCAACAGTGAGACAGATTAATATCAAAATCTTAATTCAACGTTTTCAATGTTTTGGGCTCATTTGCATATTCGCATATCATTATCTGTATTTTTGTTAGCAGCAACTGGAATTGATATTTCTAAACAAGGTTAAAGAGTTGTTATTAAAAGTGGATAAAACATTTTGTTCAGGGATGATAATTCAAAGTGGTTTCTGATGTTATGACCGAAATTTTGGCCCCCAAAAGGGCAAATATTTGTTTGTAAAAAAGGGTTAAACAAAAATTGGAGGATGTTAGAGCTATCATATGCTAGACTAGTTTTTGAAAAAAATGGTAAAGAAAACTTAGATAGGACCGGGACTTGAACCCTAAAACCTCTGGTTTTGTGAACCAGCGCTCTTACTATCTGATCTATCCTGCCTGCCCTTAAATGGTGGCCTACCCAAACAATCAACTAGTCAGAATTATAACTCTGTCATTTTACTCTCTTCTTCCTTCAAGCCAAGGTTCTAGGAGCCCTCAGCCTCAACTTGGACCAGAAGGCCAAGACCTACTCAGACCAGTATCTAGGGGCCATCTTCCTCCTGAACAACTACCATTACATCCTCAAGGCCTTAGAGAGGTTGGCTTTCCTGTTTGTTTTTCTATTTTTTTTTTTTAGATATGTCATGATGTTGAATTAGATTCTCCTCGACGCAAACATCATGTTATATCTATGATGCACGCGGTACCCGTCGCTAGACATTTTTCGAATCCACCACACGACCTCGACCAGCTCGGTGGTCCAGTGGTTAAGACGTCCGTACAAGAATTCGGGAGTCGCGGGTTCGAATCCCGCCCAAGCCTCAATCCCTATCGTTGGTAGACTGCCAGCCGAGGCTGACAACTAGAACTGGGATGTTTGACTAATTACTGCTCTAAAATGAGTTCACCATCTTCACAAATGCCCCCTTCTCTCTAAATCCAAGCCTCCTTTTTCTGCGTTCCTCATCAGATCCGACCTGATGAAGCTTGTGGTTGTCAGCACGCCAGATATCGAGTCCCATTATGCCGAAGTCATCCGTGAACAGAAGAGGGAGTACTCCAAAAGGTTCGTAGTCTTATAAAGCTTACACACCATTTGCACTAATCCAAATTTCGACCTTACTCAAGTGGAAGTAAATACCAGTATCAGACATGCTGTGAACTTTCAGCACTTGGAATGCTGACATTTTCATGAAAAGTGGAATTTTGTATGATTTTCCAACGGTTGTTTTAAAACGACTTTTGAAAAAACATGCTTGATGCGCCTGGTGTACCAGTGTTGCTCACGGTCGATACACCACACATTGTCCCAATTAGGGCGGATTTTTTTAAATTAATTTTTATTTTTTATTTTTTATTTTTTTTAATGTTTTTATTTTTCAATTTTTTATTTATTTAATTTTTTTAATTTTAATTATTTATTTATTTAAAAAGAATATATGTTATTTAACAAGAAATTCAAACAGGTATTTCAAACTGCTAATTTTTATCTGTTAAAACCCTAAAAACTGAAGGGCGCCTGCACCCCTGCCGAATCTCTCGGTCGCGTAAGCGCTCACTCGCCGTCGCAACATCTCAGTCGCGTAAGCGCTCACTCGCAGTCGCACAATTGATTGGCCTTCAGTGATTTTCAGGAAATGACTTTGTCGGTCGCTGGATACGTTCCTGTGGCTGTAATTCCCTCGCATCCGCGAGATTTTTGTTGTTTTGATACCTCGATGCCATTCTGCTCTGGTCCTGCCACAGTTGGAACAAGGTCTTGTCTCACATCTTGGAGGTGAACAAGCCCATGTCCTCACAGCGAATGGCCCAGGAAGCTGGCAAACTCAAGGACAGGGAGAGACAGCAGATCAAAGACAAATTCAAGGTGAGCTCTCGCAATTCCCTTGTCTTTAAAAAGAAATAAATTATATGATGCACCGATAAACACTAAATATATTATTTGTTTTACTTGGCCTTATCCTTCTTGTATGTTTGTACCTTATTCTTTTTTTTAACAGTCCCCCCCCCTCCAAAAAAAAATAGGTACAGTTAACGTTTTTCCAGTACGCATCCGTATGACCAAAAGGGACATCAGATTGTGTTCAAGGTGATCGTTATGCCTACGTAAATGTACCGATGGTTTGTCTCCCCTCATAAATATTAATCTGAAGACCCATTGGCTCTGGCCAGACATGTATTTATGACGTCATAAGTCAGCATCCAGTTGCTGAAAACCGTCTGGGATATCGTCTTTTTATAATGAAATAGCTTATAAATTCTTAATACGTTTTGGCGTATACTTTTAGAAGAGCGACCTGGGATAGTTGTTTGAAATTATGTTGTTCGTTGATAAATGAGGAGTTTATAAAGGGGGTTAAACAATTGGTAACTTTGGTTTAAAGTTAGATGCATTTGCTACATAAAGGTTTCCGGCAATCATCCAGTGTGTATTGAATAGAAATCTAGGTCACTACCTTGACTTCCGCTTACGCACCAGGTATCACGATAATATCGAATATCGCGATATATTCCTGACGATATATCAAAACCAAAAATTTTGGATATCGAACAACCTTAGTCATGAAGGTTGAGCTATGCAGCTGCTTGGATATAGAAGTGAAAAATCTGTACAACTAACCACTGGCTTTCTGTTTTCCCTTCAACCTTAATTTGGGACAGGCCCTAGCCAGCCAAGATTGTCCAGTGCCCCTTGTTCCAAAACCCGGCTTAGGCTCAGGCTCCGGCTTTGTCTTTCTTTCTTTCGTCCATTTTTTAAAAGTAGAAGGCACGAAAACGGGAGGCCTTTGGCTCTGTTTTTGAATGTTACACTGCGTCTTGTAAAAAAGAATCCAAAGCTTCAACTTCAGCAAAGAACTCCAGTCTGTGTTTTCAGGATTTGGACGACAGAGACAAAGCCGGAGCCGAAGCCTAAGCCGGGTTTTGGAAAAGGGTCCATGTTACAGAGGCCTGGTATGTTTAAAGGCCCAATACAACATTGGTAAAAGTCAAAAGATTGCCACAGTTTGTGTGTTTAACCATTCCAAAAAAAGCAATCCTGCGAAAGTTTTTAGCTCAAATGGTAATCTAAGAAAGTTGAAAAAGGCAAAAAAAACCTCACGGTTTTCGCACTGTTCTGTAGTGTAAGAAGTTTATTACTCGCAAGTAATAAACTATTTGTCGATGTTTGAGTGAAAATTTCTCGAGAAGTACAGTATCCCAGACCGTAAGATTTCAACATGAGGTTTCTATCATGACCTTCTACAAACTGTGTAAATTAGAAGGAAATCTGTGGACATAGATGTTTTCCGATCTTCCCAATGTTGTATCGGGCCTTTAAGATTGAAAGATTGCATAGTTCTCTTCGAGGGAAGAAGGATGGAGTGGGAGGAATGAATGGACGTTGCCATGGAAACCCATACCAGTCATACCAGCGTCTGGCCTGGCAGCGGAAGACTGCACAGGCTTATCCTAGTTCCTATTCATTCTATCCCTGAGAGAGTTCCTGCTAGGATCCACACCGACACACACTGTAATATGAAAAAAAGTTTAAAAAAAAAATGTATCAATTGATTGAGACAAGCTGTGGGTGATCCAGTGGACGTGCTTTTTGACTTCGCCTGTTTTGACTCTCAGGAGCAATTCACTTACAAGGTCAAGGACAAAAAGGAGAGGCAGCTAATCAAGGATCTGTTCAAGGTCAGAGGTCATAGGTCACAGGTCACCCTCACCTCAGGCCATGCCCTTCCACCTCACCTCCCACCCCCAAAAAGCCCCCGCCAGCCGATGGGCTGATGCAAGCAACCACATTTGCATATCATTTGAATATTTGCATATTCATGTACACTTAACCACACACACCATGAGCATATACAGCTGCCAACCGTTCCTATTTTTGGAGGAATCATTCCTCTTTTTGTGTAAAAAAATTATCTTGATAATAGCTCTTTACAACAGTTTCCCAATTTGGGGCTTGGAAATACACATGTATTCCCATTTAGTTTGCTTTGTGATTCCTGGTTTGTTTTTCGCAGTGGCTGTTGTTACGGCAGTCATCCGTGTGGTCCCCTGACTTGATTGTATTTCGTCAGCATTGCAGGCTGGTTGAACCAGTCTATTAGCTGATAGTCTGGTTCCAAGAGCTAAACATCCTGACAAATACTGTAAAGTCAGGGAACCACACTGACGACTGCCGTAACAACAGCCACTGCGTTTTTTTTAGCAGAAGAATTCCTAATTTCCTTTAATTTCCCTAATTCCCTAATTTCCTGTGGTATGTCGTGGTGCGTGGCCCATATCCTCCCACAGGAAAAACCATGTGTGGTTAATTGTGGTTTCAATGCCATTAGGATTAATAGTCTATACACTGTAGATTCTAATTTTTGGCGATGGTGTGTGCGTGGAGATGGGTTAACATCCGAAGAACATTTACCTGAGCGCTCATGTTGCAAACCATTGCCATGACAACCACAAATCCAAAGAGAAAGTTATCCCCTGCCACGGCAAAGGAATCTGTCAGCATATTGCGCCTTTGTTGAATTGATGCCTAGCAAGTTTTCATGGTAACCGACGTTATACGTGGGCGTTATGAAATTGGCATCAGTTGAATAGCTTGATGTATTAAGTTACTTCAGACCATTGCAGATATCATCACATTCTGTTGGCTTGCTTACTCTGCCCGTTATTACATATGTGACCCGGCACAGCATAATGAGGAATAACCCCCACTTTTGAGATTTTGAGATTTTCTAATGATGTGAAAGAGTATACCATTAGCTTTCAAATGATATCAAAATTATTTCCGTGTGAACTTTGTTGCAAATAGTACAAGGGGACTTCGCTCGTTCATTTGGCACCAGACACATTATGGCAGCACCAGGCTAACTCCTCTAAAGCGGCCATTCAAAAATGCAGGAACTTTATATTTTCAGGAAAACAGGACACAAACACTCCCCCCGAAATCCTCGTTTTTTTCGACATTTAGAGACGGATTTCGGATAAATCCTTTGGACATAATATCCTCCAATACATTAACTTTCCAAAAATACAAAAAACCAAAAATTGATCGAATTGAGAAGATACTTTGACTTCAGGCGTTGTTTACTCGAAAAGTGTTTTGGTGGGATATTCCTCATGTCGCTGTGCCGGGGGTCACATATGGTATTGAGGACCACCCCCTACGAGCCAGCTAGCAAACACCGCATCAGCCACACAGCTATACCAAGCTGAATAATTTAACATTCAGATGCACCTCCCAGTATCAATTTCCAAAGTCCCCCTCCAAAAACCTTGACCAGAATTGATAATTTATTCATGGATTTTATGATTTATTAACTCAACCCATCCCAGAATGACACTCCTAAATCATTATCAGAATTTTCAATTCCTAGCGTTTTCTTTCGTTAACATCACCCATTCCAGTACTAATAAGCATCTGATCGAGTGCCTGTAATTTTGGCCCATTGAGGATCTTTTCAATACCTGTGGATTTGACCTTTTCGAAGATAGCCTTTTTTTAGTCTAACATTTTATAAGACAGAAACTATTGATTAACCCTAACCCCTGGTCATCACATGGTCTTCCTAAATACATAATCTCACCCGAGCTGCCTGAAATATTTTTTTTTTTGATCAGACATCGGGCAAAGCACTGAGAACTCAGAAATGGTTGTGTACTGTAGCGCTACTCGGTTGAGTTACAGCTTCTAGAATGGCTGTAGAGTCCCACTCTTGGAGTGGCAGTCTCTAGAGCACTTCTTACAGATGTAGGAGGTTGGTGCTAAGTCAGATGCTGAGGCAGGTGGTGTACTGTAGATGTTTACAACAGCCTTTTATGTTAGGATCCCCCAAGAAATAGTTCTGCTTCCGATTACATGGCATTGCGAAATAGGGCAGGTACCGGTAGGTAGGGAATTTATTTTTGCTTTGCCAATTTTGTTTGTGTGCAATCATATGGAGGCATCTGTATGTGGTTTGGCCTTAATGATAGTCTCCACACTATCTAACCTCATGGCCTCAACATCCAGGAAGGGAATGACTAATCCTCACTTCATTAATCCCTATTTTCTTTCATCTTCCATGTCCCTTTCCCCTTTTGATTGATCTCCCACCTCCCTCCCAGTCCCTTTGATCCTCCCCACCCTTTTGTTTGTTTTCCCTTTGATCTCCCCTCCCTTCATGTGATCATCCCACTCCCTTCCCTTTTCTCCTTCCTCTGTCATGTGTGTCAGGGCTTTCCTTTCCCTGACTGTCTGTGTACGTCCTTGTCACTTTGCCTTTGAGAAAGGTCCTGCTATAGGATCCAAACGTCAGGCCCTCTAACTTTTGATATTAACATATGAATAGCTTAAAGGTAGCGGGATATGAATGCCCTGCGGGAATTGGTTTTATTGACAGCAAGCGCTGTGATGGATGACCAACTATCAAGCACCAGGCCTGGGCCTGTGAGCAACAGAAATTAGTCTCCATTCCAGCCCTCAGTTGTTGTTTTTTATTGCTAAAACCGTGAGACACAATTATTATTATTATTATTATTATTTATTCGGCCAAGGAAAACAAACGAGAAGTACATGCAAGGTAAGAAAGGTCACACAGTCTATATCATGGAAATTCAAGATGGGAGATAAATTGATGAATGAATACCAAACAAGGAGAATATTATGCACATGTATCAGATATGTGATAGGTCAGGATGAGAAGGGGAAGAGATGGGGCAAGGACTGGGGATGAAGGGGAAGATATTGGGCAGGAGGGTAAGAGAGAAGGAGTAAACAAGCAGAGTAAGGATAATCCAATCTAAGATGGCCAGGAGGAACAAAAGTGAAAAACACTGTGACTCAAAAGCCTGTTCCTCCAGTCCTAGGTTGGTGAATGAATAGCTAACTATAGTTAGTAACTTAGTAAAAACAATCAAATACAAGTAAATGGCAATGATTAAGATAAATCTTGAATTAAAAGAGGTTAAAAATCATGGAAATGCAGGATAATTTTGAGAAATATAATAGATATGAATAATTTCACAAGAAACAATCAGCAGATTATCATGCGTTTGTGTTATGTGCATCAATGGTGACTTGAGCCGAGACTAGCAGTAAGTGCCCCTTTAGCTTACCTGTGACATCCATCAATTCTGAACCAGATTGGCCAGCCCATCATTTGATTCCCTTAGACAAGTATCTCGAGTTTCTAATGGTTTTTTTTCCTCTTTTTAATTATCAGTTCATCTCTAGGGAGGGCAAACATCTCATTAAAGCCCCTACACAACATTGGTTAAGGTCAAAGAATAGCATCCATACGTTGTCTGATCCAACATATGCATGAAATAGCACTCCTGTGGAAATTTCAGCTCAATCCGCCAACCGAGTCTCGCGAAAATCGTCTAAACCGTTTCATTTGTTTCACGAAAATGCAGCATTCAACGCCGCACTGTTCCGAAAAATCGGTCTCGGTGAGACGTAAACTATTTCTTTTACTAATTTATCCCAAAATACAACATTTTAGGCAGAAATATTTCAGTGAGAGGTTTCTACTATAACCATCTTCAAACTGTATAAGTTTCATGGAAATCTGTGAACATTTCTGTTTTTCGATCTTACCAATGTTGTGTAGCAGCAATGATCTATATGCTCCAAAACGCTGCTCTTTTTGAACATATTATACAAAGGAGCTTTAAACTCTGAGGTAAAGGGTCATGCTGTTGTCATCAAATGTAGGCCCTATAATGGCAGCAACTTTGTTTTACTTGACTTTTTAGCTTTTCCGCCGCGAAGAATGTTTAGAATTATATTATGCATATTTGAATATCATAATCAAGTCCCATAGACTTTGTGCACAAAATATGTGCGTGCGTTTTGGGGGTAGGAATCGAGGGTATGGGTTCGACTAGCGGTTTTGCCATTTTTTTTTTATTTTTTATTTTTTAAAGATATCCAGATGGGTAACCTCACCCATGAAAGCAGTGTCAGTACACTGCCACACAGTCCAATACCTGACCAGAACATGCCATGAAATTAACCCCTGATGGGAGAGAGTTTTCACTGATGACAAACGTGTGCTCTTAGGGAACCTCTCTCAGTCAATTAGATGGCAACCACAGGAAGGCTTTGAAGGTAATTAGTGTCGATGAAGCCCGCCGCCCATGTCCGATTCTCAATCCCAGCATGCTTGTGCCTCGGTCGCCGGCGCCGAACTTGCAGCTGCGGCCCCCCCATTCAATAAGATGCACATGAGGTAATGGCCACCAGATCTTGTTGCTCCCGAGTAGAGAGGAGACGAGCGACCTTGACCCGATTTCATGGCTCCGCTTAAAGGCCCTATACAACATTGGTAACAGTCAACAGATTGCCACACTTTGTGTGTTAAACCGTTAAACATTCCAAAAAAGCTATTCTGCGAAGGTTGTAGCTCAAATGGTAACCTGAGAAAGTAGAAAAAGGCAAAAAAGTCACGTTTTTTGCACCGTTCTGTAGTGTAAGAAATAGTTTATGACTCGCGAGTCATAAACTATTTGTCGATGTTCGAGTGAAGATACATATGAAAAGAAATACAGCACCCCAGACCGTAAGATTTCAACATGAGGATTATATCATGAACATCTACAAATTAGAAGGAAATTTGTGGATATCGATGTTTTCCGATCTTCCTAATGCCTTTAATGAAAAATTCCGCACTTACGGGACGCTTTAAGTGCAGAATTCATTCCCTGGATCGCGTGACCAAGGATTCGGCTTAAAGAGCTACTGCAGAATTTCTGTGCTTAACGGAGGATTTTGCGTACGCAACAATAGAGGAAAGTGGCCGTCGTCCGTTAAACTCGACGACCTACATTTCAAGAGCAACTGCGAATTCAGACTAAATCGTTATCTCCTTGCTTGACCCTTAGAGCAAATCACCTTTATATATCGTTTCTGTAGTATTTTCTTTGTCGAATACAAGCAACTAGTTTGTAGAGCCCCCCCCCCCCCCTGTGACAGAAACTATGGCTTCTTTTGGGCAATCCTACATGAGCTATTGGATGGTGTTTTTTTGGGGGGGGTTTAATGTATTTTTTTTTTAGTTTTATTTTTTTTAGTATTGATTTAGTGCCAGCGGTAGCGTATGAACGTAAGGTGATTTTGGACTTTGCAGTCATCTACTCAAACCCCTTGCTGAGAAAGACTAGTAACCACAAACTAACACCCAAGCCAGTCCCTCATCTGAACTTACCCTAACCACTGAAGAAGACTAGTAACCACAAACTAACACCCAAGCCAGTCCCTCATCTGAACATACCCTAACCACTGAAGAAGACTAGTAACCACAAACTAACACCCAAGCCAGTCCCTCATCTGAACATACCCTAACCACTGAAGAAGACTAGTAACCACAAACTAACACCCAAGCCAGTCCCTCATCTGAACATACCCTAACCACTGAAGAAGACTAGTAACCACAAACTAACACCCAAGCCAGTCCCTCATCTGAACATACCCTAACCACTGAAGAAGACTAGTAACCACAAACTAACACCCAAGCCAGTCCCTCGTCTGACCTACCCTAACCGCTGAGAAAGACTAGTAACCACAAACTAACACCCAAGCCAGTCCCTCATCTGAACATACCCTAACCGCTGAAGAAGACTAGTAACCACAAACTAACACCCAAGCCAGTCCCTCGTCTGACCTACCCTAACCGCTGAGAAAGACTAGTAACCACAAACTAACACCCAAGCCAGTCCCTCATCTGAACATACCCTAACCACTGAAGAAGACTAGTAACCACAAACTAACACCCAAGCCAGTCTCTCATCTGAACATATCCATACTGTAGTAGTTCAGTGACATTGCCCCCCTGGCTATTAGCCTTGAGTTTGGCTCAGGGGCGTTCAATGACTTATGCCATGGTTCGTTCTACTTTTCATTAATACCCTTCCTTTTTAGTTTGATATTCCTCCCCCTCACTGGCTATGTTCATTTGGCGTGTTAGTTTAAAACCAATCGAGTTAAAACGCCTTCTAACGAACTGGGGGCAAGTCGTGAATTTAAAACTCTGTGCGCTCATGCAGCGTCCTACAGCAAGCAGTTAAAAACCGGCTCTGTTTTAGTTTCGGTTTTAAAAGGTCATGCCACATCCATTGCGTATTTCCGCTTCGAGCGCTACACACACACACATCGAGCACACACACATCGTGCATTATTACCTGTTACGCAAGCTGTGCAGCCAGACGGGTCAACATCGCTGCCTAAAACCAGACGTTGAAAGGCGATTGTGTCCAAGCAGCATTTTAGCGGCTGAACCAGATCGGTTTTAGCGCTAAACCCTCCTCTTGAGCAGTTTTAGATTTGCGTTTTTATAGCGGCGAGTTAAACCGGATCAGTTTTTTCCAATTCCAATTCAATTCAAACTCACATTTATTTCCATGCTTCATGGGAAAAGCTGAACATATACATGTATAAGCCTTGAGCGGAAAGACATTCACAAACATTAGAATGAATTAATTGTACAAAACGTAAAGGGGAAAAAAAGTTTGAATTTGAAACGGTGTCGGAGCGTTCAGACACACATTTGTAAAACTGATCGGGTTAAAACGGTTGTTTTATCGCATTTAAAACGCTGTCTGAACGTACCCACTTTAACCCTTCTTTCCTTTCCTACCCCTTTGATCTCACCCTGTTTTTTTATCCACCATTATTTCCTCCTTTATCCATCATCTGTCGTCTTTATTGTTTTCATAGTTAAATGACTTCCCTCTCACCCTCCCTATCAATGTCTGTCCTTGTCTGTCTGCCTGTGAGAGCAGCTATGCTAGAATCTAAATGCTGTACCCTCAATCTTTAAACCATTTTTGTTGTTGTAAGATCGCCCTAAACAAGGCTGACAAGCCACTCGAGGTTAAGAGCTAGAGAAAGAAGGAGACAGAGAGGGACTCAGGAAGGCCGGAGATAGGAAATAACATTCCTTTTTTAAAAAGGCAAGATCATAGGCTGGGGGAAAAGCAAGAACCAGGAAGGAAATTCCAGATGGAGGCAGAACGAGGGAAGAAGCTGTTCCGATACCTCTCCGTTCTACAACTTGGGATAGAGACATCCCGATTCAGGATGTTATTCTAATTTTTTTTTTTCAATAGCCTGACAATCTTTGATACGCTGTCACGTCGATGCCCTGGAACCATTGTCAAAGCAGGCTGTTGAGCCAATTTCTGCCGTGTCGTGTCGGCCGTAAAACGGATCTAGGGAGCGATGCCATTTAGGGTAATGACGGAGCCTAACACCGTGACCCGAACGAGATATAGAATCTGTTACATCGCCTGCTCTGTGATTTGCCTCTGACGCCGATGCGATATACAATACGGTTGTCCATGCCCGCACGACGGGCCCAAAATCGGGAGAGACCGGTTTTGGATGTCACCGGATTTTTCACCAGATTAAAGGGTCTCTGCAATAAAACATTCTCAAGAATTTTTTTTTATTGTCGATGTTTGAGTGACAATTTCTCGAAAAATACAGCATCCCAGACCGTAAGATTTCAACATGAGGATTCTATAATGACCATCTACAAACTGTGTAAAAAAGAAAAAAATCTGTCGACTTCGATGTTTTCCGATCTTCCCAATGTTGTATTGGGCCTTTAACCCATATTCGCCGGACTGGTCACAGCACATAAACAGTGTTCCCGCCTAAGCCCCTATCACACTAAGACAACAACAATGTACACTACAAGAGAAAATTGTCAATGACAGCTTTTCCAAAAAATGAAACCCAAACAAACTATATACCAGTGGAAAGAGTATGTTTTTTTTTAACCGATCGAGTTGAAACGGTAGTAAAACTACCGTTGGCTAAAAGCCAATTTAAAATGCTGTGTGAACGAACCCACAGTTAAAGGTCCGATACAACATTGGGAAGATCGGAAAACATCGATGTCCACAGATTTCCTTCTACTTTACACAGTTTGTAGATGGTCATGATAGAATCCTCATGTTGAAATCTTATGGTGTGAGATGCTGTACTTCTCGAGAAATCTTTACTCAAACATCGACAAATAGTTTATTATGGTACTTGCAAGTCATAAACTATTTCTTACACTACAGAATGGTGCAAAAACCATGACGTTTTTTTTAATCTCTCAGATCACCATTTGAGCTAAAAACCTTCGCAGGATTGCTTTTTGGGAATGTTTAATGGTTAAACCATGGAGGAATAAGAAGGGACCTTCTTATTCCTCCATGGTTTAACACACAAACTGTGGCAATCTTCTGACCTTTACCAATGTTGTATTGGGCCTTTAAAGAAATTATCTCGGAATGCCACACATGAAATGCATTGGCATAATGGCACATGAGGAATGATCAACATTAATGCAACCGTGGATGCTATAGCCATTTCCCACGATCCACCCGTCCCTGATTCCCGGAAGGCTGTCTGTCACCTGGCTGTCTGCGCCATCTGACACTTCGTCCCCAGACGCTAGAGCATTCCCATAGCACGAAACAGCCGCACTATTCAATGTTTGAATCATGCTTTGAAAATCAATTTGTGACTCGGCACAGCGACATGAGGATATCCCACCAAAACACTTTTCGAGTAAACAACGCCTGAAGTCAAAGTATCTTCTCAATTTGAAAAAAAATAAATCATTTTTTTGGGTGTATTTTCGGAAAGTTAATGTATTGGAGGATATTATGTCCAAAGGATTTATCCGAAATCCGTCTCTAAATGTTGAAAAAAACGAGGATTTCGGGGAGTGTTTGTGTACTGTTTTCATGAAAATGTAAAGTTCCTGCATTTTTAAATGGCCGCTTTCGAGGAGTTAGCCTGGTGCTGCTATATTGTGTCTGGTGCCAAATGAACGAGCGAAGTCCCCTTGTACTATTTGCAACAAAGTTCACACGGAAATATTTTTGATATCATTTGAAAGCTAATGGTATACTCTTTCACATCATTAGAAAATCTCAAAATCTCAAAAGTGGGGGTTATTCCTCATTATGCTGTGCCGGGTCACATTTTGTCTGTGGGGGTACGGTGTGCGCATGTGTGTGTGTGTGGGCTTACCTAAGGTGGAATGTGGGGTACCAGAACAATGGGTGGGTATACTCAGAACAACGGGACCGCACCTTGTAGGGTACTTTTTTGGTACCCCTTAAGGTTTTTTACCAAACTGATTATTTGGAATTAACTCAAAAAGGAGGAATTTCCGAGGTATTTTTGTAAGTCGCAAATAGAACTATATTATATGAGGGACGTTCGCTAGAAATTTCAGCCTAGGAAAGTGATTCTGGTTCGAACTGTACACACAAATGGATTTTTGAATCGCGATCTACTTTTCCACATTTTTCCGAGTGGGAACAGCTCCTACAGACACAACCTTAACCCTCTCCTACCATCTGATCATCCACAACCCTTTAACTACTAAAAACAAATTGCAAAGACCATTGTTAAACCCACAGCAACCAACCATGTCACCCCACGAAGCCTTATCAGCCTTGAAGTCATTCATTGTATACAAAAATGTTGCAAACTGCTTACTGACTAAAATTAGCAAAATGCGAATCTAAAAATTTAGTGAGCCTGACGTTTCGATTCTAGCAGGACCTTTCTCAAAGGCTGCCTTTGAGAAAGGTCCTGCTATATAGGATTGTAATGCATTCTGCCTTTGAGAAAGGTCCTGCTAGGATGGAAATGCATTCTGCCTTTTAGAAAGGTCCTGCTAGGATTGAAAGGCATTTTGTCTTTGTGAAAGGTTATGTTAGGATGGAAAGGCACTGTCTTTGAGAATGGTCCTGCTGGGATCGAAACGTCATCAGGCCCACTAAATGTTGACATTTTGGAAGAAGTTTATCAACTGTCATTCTATTGGTTGGTTTTCAAAGTCACCAATGATTATTTTTGCTCATTTAGACTTTTGCTGTTGAAATAGTATGTGCATGTTGTTGGAGCATTTGCATTTGAGAATACTAATAGATCTAGAATGTTAAAAAGGTACAAACAAGCTTTAGAATATACCACCAAATTGTATTTAATAATTTGTTTTATTTAATAATTTAATATTTTTTTTATTTATTTGTTGGTACGCAAAACAAGGTCTCGGGTTCAAGTCCCGGTCCACTCATTTTTTTTTTCTTGGCATTTTTCAATTTGTTCAAAATTCCCAGTTTGTTTGACTTTCTGTTATAAATTATTATTATTTTAAAACTATATCTACATATGCTGATGCAGCTGGCCATATTTGATATTATTTCTTAAAAGTTTTACATGTAGTATTCCTATAGGTTTTGATTTTGAATGAGGTCAGGGCCACTAAAAGTTTTTAATGTTTCGACTTTTTTCTCGAAATAGTGGTTGGGTGGGTCAAGGAAATAAATTGAAAATCGAAATTCACTTTTCATATTAGAATCCGGAACAAAATCTATCTGCCTTGCCTTTTTACATATCGTGCGCACCGAACCTGCTTTCCAAAACTTGTGCAAAAGGCAAGACCATCAGCTTAAATACATGTATCTTTCACCATGCATAATCAATCCTTCAATATCAGCCATCATCTTGTCATACTGTGTTTTCATTTTAATAGATTTATACGTGTATTTGAATTTATATCAAATTACAAAATTGAGTGGGCCTGACGTTTGGATCCTAGCAGGACCTTTTTCAAAGGCAGAGTGACATGGACAAAACAGATACATGTACTAGAAGGATGGGAAAAGAGAGTGAATAGGACACGGATGAGAAACAAAGGACAAAGAGTAAAGCTGGTAGGGTGAGATCAAAGGGAAGGGCAAGGAGTAGGGTATGGATTAGTGAGAAGAGGGGGAAAGATCAAAGAGAGAATTTGCTAGAGAAAAACAAAATCACTCTTTTTTAAACATCCAAATTAGGGGTGTGTGGCTGGGTCAAACAAATTTGGGGGAAAAAAACCCCCGAAATTTAATTCAACATTGAAAACTTTGAGTGGCCCCTAAGGTAAGATGGGCACAAGTCAGAAGTATGGTATGGTACCCTGTCTCCTCCTTGGCATCTACACTGTGTGTGATAAGGATACCGCGTCTCCTCCTCCCCAGGGCTTCAATCAGGACTTTGAGGAGCTGTACAAGACCCAGAAGTGCTATGCCATCCCCCATGCCGAGCTGAGAGCCTCGCTCCGACGGGAGAACAAGGAGCACATTGTTCAGCCCTACCAAGTTTTCCGCGACAAGTGAGTATGGGCCACATCGGGGTGCTGTTCACACTGCACAAATAATCCCCCAATCGTGATTTAAAAACCAGGCATGCAACTTGTCCGCGGATCCGCGGATTTCCGCGTTTTATTTAATTCGGCCATTAAAAAAAAAAAAAAAAAAAAAAAGTAAAAAAAAAAAAAAATCAAAGTCATAAGTTGTCACAAACTACTCAGAATGCACCACAGAGCATCTAGAATCCAAAATTTTCCCGGGCCCTTAAGCAGGCCCCAAACCACACACCGTAAGGGCTTCGTGCTTCGAGCTCACAGTTTCATTCGGACATTTTCCTCTTTTTTTTACAATTCAAGAGTTGCATGCCTGAAAAACCATAAACCAGGGGTTTCCTAACCTTATGGGCCATTTTGACTTCAGGGATGTAAGACTTCCGGAAATTTCCAGATTTCCGTAAATGGCGTGGATTTTTAAAATTATTTATTTTATGTCAAACAGGTATCTCAAACTGCTCATTTTTATCTGTTAAAATCCTAAAGACTGAAGGGTGCCTGCACCCCTGCCGTGAATCTCTCGGTCGCGTAATTAAGCGCTCACTCGCAGTTCACACAATTGATTGGCCTTCAGTGATTTTCAGGAAATGACTTTGTTGGTCACGTACATCCCTGTAACATCTCTCCTGAGTTCCTCCCTAACTCCTTCCTTTCTTAGCCCTTAAAGCCCGTACACAACATTGGTTGAGGTGAAAGAATAGGATCCATACGTTGTCTGATCCAGCATATGCATGAAATAGCACGCCTGTGAAAATTTCAGCTCAATCCGCCAACCGAGTCTCGAGAAAATAGTGAAAAACCGCTTCATTTGTCTTTACGCGAAAATGCAGCATTCAATGCCGTACTGTTCCGAAAAATAATTTAGATCTCGGTGACACGTAAACAATTTCTTTAACTCCTTTCCCCAAAATACATCATTTTAGGCAGAAATATTTTAAGTGTGAGGTTTCTACTATAACCATCTTCAAACTGTATAAGTTTTAATAAAATCTGTGAACATTTCTGTTATTCGATCTTACCAATGTTGTGTAGGGGCTTTAACCTAGAGTGGCTTTATAGCCTTGTGGTTTTTTTTATTTTTTATTTTTTTTTTTTGGGGGGGGGGGCGAAATTTCATTTACAAAAACCAAAGCATCGTGGTACAGTACCATGCGCATCGAGAAGTCTTGATTTGTATTTTTTCTATTTCTTTTTTAGTTGCCTTATTGCTTTTGGTCCGCTAAAAAACAGCAACTCGGCCCCACCAGCGATCAACGTAATGAAAATGCACTGAAGTGGCCCGAAGTACAGTGCAAATAGATACTTCTTTCTAGCGTTTGCGCAGTCGTTAGATTAATTGGCTTTCCCAATGAATCAGTCAAGCAGAAGGTTACCGTGAATCTGCATAGCACTTGTTCATGTAGAACATTGTACGTCTGATTGGGGTCGAGCCCAAATTGGTTTTCACGCGTCATGACCGGATTGATGTTCATTCAATTGCGCACTGAAAACGCAGGGGCGTAATCCCTGGAGATATATGGTTGAAATGCTTCTAGCTGACGCCCCCACCCCGGCAAAGACTAGTTGACTGTTTTGGGAAGGCCACCATCTGAGTGCTGGATAGCTCGGGTGATAGGAGCGCTAGTAGGCCAAACCAGAGGTCTCTGGTTCAAATCCCGATCCAGTCAACATTTTCTTGTGCCTTGAAAAAAAAAATATCCTTTTAATATTGTTTCTAACTCCCTTAATTTCGTCTCCATGTATATCCTTCCTTCAATCCATCAACAGCCCTTTTCACACTACAGAGCCAATCACCGGGATAATCCTGGGTTTTTATTATTTTCAAAATAACTCCACCTTGCCCTGGTTGTATTGATTCACATTTGCACTAATTGTACTAAAAAAGGTGGGGTAATTAAAAACCTGCCGACGTTCACACTAGTTGCTTTTCTCCGGGGAAAATGTTAAACCCCGGAGTTTTCTCCTTCAGGGGTAAATATTCCTCGTGGAAAAGATTTTTCCCCGGAAATTCTTTGGTAGTCCGTATCTGTATTGTTTGTCCCAAGGTTGTTCCTATAAGCCTCGGCTTCCATCAAAGCCCCTACACAGCATTGGTAAGATCGAAAAACAGAAATGTTCACAGATTTACATGAAACTTATACAGTTTGAAGATGGTTATGGTAGAAACTTCGCACTGAAATATTTGTGCCTAAAATGTTGTATTTTGGAGAAATGAGTAAAAGAAATAGTTAACGTCTCACCGAGATCTAAAATATTTTTCGGAACAGTACGGCGTTGAATGCTGCATTTTCGCGAAACAAATGAAGCGGTTTTCACGATTTTCTCGAGACTCGGTTGGCGGATTGAGCTGAAATATTCACAGGTGTGCTATTTCATGCATTTGTTGGATCAGACAACGTATGGATGCTATTCTTTGACCTCGACCAATGTTGTGTAGGGCCTTTAACAACCTTCATACTTTTTATCGTTACCATTGTTACCATACTTTTATTTTTGCTAGCAAGTTTCACTGAAGCTACCAACCACTCTGCATTATCCGTTGTCGTGTTGGTTTTTGATTGGATGAGTATGTAAATAAATTGTAAATATGAATGTGAATGAATGAACTAACAGACTAACCAAATTCCCAGGGGATTTTTTTTCACGAAAACCCCGGGGATTTTGTCTAGTGTGAAAGCCCCTCATGTTTTCTATCCATACTTGATTAACACTCTATACTGCTCAGGCCCTGTCCAGCCAAAGAATAATTTATTCCTCAATCTGCAGGTGCTGTCTGCCATATAGTCATGGCAAAAGCCAATTACCGGTACGCAGTAATTGTCGCAGTGCTTTGGCTGTTTGCCCTGCGTTACACCAAACATGAAGCACCCTCTAAACATGAAGCACCCTCAAACTGGCTGATCAGAAAGTTCCCTTAATAGAGGGGGCAATGTAACACAGTATGACAAAAAAGAGTGATTTGTTTCCCCCAGCGAATTGTACATACATTTAAGGTGATATACAAAAATGTTGCAAACTGTTTACTGACTAAAATTACCAAAATGTAAATCTTAAAATTTAGTGGGCCTGACGTTTTGAACCTAGCAGGACCTTTCTCAAAGGCAGAGTGTACATACATTTGATATAAATTCAAATACATGTACAAATCTACAAATCATGTACAAATCTATTAAAATCCGACACATTATGACAAGATGATGGCTGATATTGAAGTATTGATTCTACCTGGTAAAAGATTGCACTTTCGTGCAATGAAGCTGATGGTTTTGCACAAGTTTTGGAAAGCTGGCGGAAATATAAATTTTGTCCGGATTTTAATATGAGAAGTGAATTTCGATTTTCAATTTATTTTCTTGACCCATCCACACACTATTTCGAAAGAAAGTATAATTTTGAAAACATTTGAACGTTTTGAGTGGCCCCCTAAGGGCTCAATAGACTGGTAAGAACACTGGTACTCAAAATCAGAGGTCTCTGGTTTAAGTCCTGGTCCAGTCAAAGTTTTCTTTGCCATTTTTCAAAATTGGATTGGGTTGGGTTTGGTTGGGTTTGGTTGGGTTGGGTTGTGTTGGGATGGGTTGTGTTGGGTTGGGTTGGGTTGGGATGGGTTGGGTTGGGTTAGGTTGGGTTGGGTTGGGTTGGGTTGGGTTGGGTTGGGTTGGGTTTGGTTTGGTTTGGTTTGGTTTGGCTGGGTTTGGTTTAGTTTGGTTTGGTTTGGTTTGGTTTGGTTTGTTTTGGTTTGGTTTGGTTTGGTTTGGTTTGGTTTGGTTTGGTTTGGTTTGGTTTGGTTTGGTTTGGTTTGGTTTGGTTGGGTTGGGTTGGGTTGGGTTGGGTTGGGTTGGGTTGGGTTGGGTTGGGTTGGGTTGGGTTGGGTTGGGTTGGGTTGGGTTTGGTTTGGTTTGGTTGGGTTGGGTTGGTTGGGATGGGTTGAGATGGGTTGGTTGGGTTGGGTTGAGATGGGTTGGGTTGGGTTGGGTTGGTTGGGTTGGTTGGGTTGAGATGGGATGGGT
>OX465104.1:2443973-2451473 GCA_949987565.1 Luidia sarsii | reverse complement strand
CCCAACCAAACCAAACCAAACCAAACCAAACCAAACCAAACCCAATCCAATTTTGAAAAATGGCAAAGAAAACTTTGACTGGACCGGGACTGAAATCAGAGACCTCTGACTTTGAGTACCAGTGTAATTAATTGTTTAATAAAAAAAATTAATTACATTTATTTTGATGCTGCGTAATTGACTGTACAAAGTGATATTAACCTTGAGGTACACATACATGTACATAACTATTTTAACTGTATATACAGCAGTTACTATTATCACACACAAAACATAAGTTACAAGATGGCAGCATCTAGGTCTGGGGTGAAACATAAGCTTTTGTTCCCCAGCCTATGGACAGACAAAGAAAAAGAGTACTTTTAATTACTGGTATAAGACAGTATCTAATCAAGGCCGGTATTAGCACATAGTTTTTAGTACCGGTATGCAGTTAAGAGTTTTTTTTTTAGTTTTCTAAAATAGAGAGAGTTGGTGCAGATTTAAAAGAGTTATCCAGACTATTCCAACGTAAATTTCATTTGATAGCACTGTTTTTGGACAACGTCGTTTCTACTATATGATTAACATGCATGTGTACAAGCAAGTCCAATCTGGCATGCATGCAATTGGTGCATGACCTCAACATCTTAGGTTTTTTTAAAAAAAATTTAAATTTTTTTTTATGGTTTATTTTATTTTGCCACATCGCAGCCGTAAGGCTGAATTGCATTGGCATTACACTCTACATTTAAAATCAATAAAACATTGCACAGTATATGAATAAACAATTAAAGACGTGATTAAGACGGAGCGATAGGAAAATAAACAAATATCTTTACCATAAGTTAAGAACAAAAACCAGACTAATTGGAACAGGTAAGGATTTATAAAAGATAAGCTCAAATATACAATCATGACCATTTGTAATTAAAAAGCTACTGGTGGTTCAAAACCCTGACAAAGAAGGGAATTGGGCTGTTTTTAAACCGCTCAGTTTTACACAAATCTTCTTTGAACTGGCTACGATTTCTTAGGTTCCTTTCTATGGTTCCTTCCTATGGTATTATTCAATTAGAAGTCATGACTTGGGGTGAGGATAGAGATAAGGGAGTGATGGGTATACATGTACGTATGGGCAGTCACTAGACTCAACACCCAAGGCCAAACCATGGCTTCATCTTGCATAGGGTGCGCTAGCATCAGTGAGTAAACACACATACCGGTACTCATTTTTGTATCCTTGTGGAGACATTGCTTTGTTCACGTCCATACAATCATTATGAGAAACAATGTTTTTTTTTTTAAATGCTCGCATTTTAACCACATTCACTTTCCTGGGTAGAAATTTGGACCGTATGTCCCTTATATCATGTATACTGGTATGACACTGGTACGACAAATTCTTACCTATCACAAATTTCTCGTTTTTGAGTTATTTCCAAATACTGTACCAGTTTCGTGAAAACCTCGTGGATACCTATACCCAGTGAACATTAGGGTCATTCCCACAAAAAGTCCCCAAAAAGCACGATTATGTAGATCATGATTTGAATCACGATTCAAATTCCACTTTGTGTGTGGACACAGTAAACGTGATTATCAGTGGGATTTGAAATCGCGATTCTGACCCCACTGTGAGTATGCCAACTCAATGGTTGTACACATGTGAATTTAAATTGGTTGGTAGCCTGGTACATGACATGTCTGCACATTTTCTTCCCCCTCATGAGCATCCCCCAAGACATGTCCGTTATTAGCTCCTTCTTGTAGCTGTTTCAGCACATTCAGAGTAGATCATTGTTGTGCAATTAGAAGCAGAGTAGTTATCCAATCTACCGCCCCCACCCACCAGAGCAGATGGAAATACAAC
Organism: Luidia sarsii; assembly: GCA_949987565.1. NCBI lineage: Eukaryota > Metazoa > Echinodermata > Asteroidea > Paxillosida > Luidiidae > Luidia > Luidia sarsii. Next base: position 2,449,621 of record OX465104.1, on the reverse strand, counting down.
TTCCTGCTTAATATGAAGGTTGTATTTGTTATCGAGGGAGGCGGGGGATCTTTATCAGGTCTTAGGAATTGGATGCTGAACATTTTGGAAATAAATCCTTCTCATACATTCCTTCTCTGTCTCTGCCTCTGCCTCTGCCCCTGCCTCTGCCTCTGCCTCTGCCTCTGCCTCTGCCTCTGCCTCTGCCTCTGCCTCTGCCCCTGCCTCTGCCTCTGCCTCTGCCTCTGCCTCTGCCTCTGCCCCTGCCTCTGCCCCTGCCTCTGCCCCTGCCCCTGTCTCTGCCCCTGCCTCTGCCTCTGCCTCTGCCTCTGCCTCTGCCTCTGCCTCTGCCTCTGCCTCTGCCTCTGCCTCTGCCCCTGCCTTTGCCTCTGCCTCTGCCTTTGCCTCTGCCTCTGTCTCTGCCCCTGCCTCTGCCTCTGCCTCTGCCTCTGCCTCTGCCCCTGCCCCTGCCCCTGCCTCTGCCTCTGCCTCTGCCTCTGCCTCTGCCCCTGCCCCTGCCCCTGCCCCTGCCCCTGCCCCTGCCTCTGCCTCTGCCCCTGTCCCTGTCCCTGTCCCTGCCCCTGCCCCTGCCCCTGCCTCTGCCCCTGCCCCTGCCCCTGCCCCTGCCTCTGCCTCTGCCCCTGCCCCTGCCCCTGCCTCTGCCCCTGTCTCTGCCTCTGCCTCTGCCTTTGCCTCTGCCCTTGCCTCTGCCCCTGTCCCCGCCCCTGTCTCTGCCCCTGCCCCTGCCCCTGTCTCTGCCCCTGCCCCTGCCACTGCCTCTGCCTCTGCCTCTACCTCCTCTGCCTTTGCCTCTGCCCCTGTCCCTGCCCTATCTCTGCCCCTGCCCCTGCCTCTGCCTCTGCCTCTACCTCCTCTGCCTCTGCCCCTGTCCCCGCCCCTGTCTCTGCCCCTGCCCCTGCCCCTGTCTCTGTCCCTGCCCCTGCCACTGCCTCTGCCTCTGCCTCTACCTCCTCTGCCTTTGCCTCTGCCCCTGTCCCTGCCCTATCTCTGCCCCTGCCCCTGCCTCTGCCTCTGCCTCTGCCTCTACCTCCTCTGTCTCTGCCTCTGCCCCTGCCCCTGCCCCTGTCTATCAGGTCTTAGGGATTGGATGCATAGCATTTTGGAAATAAATTCTTCTCATACAAAAGTGGGCTTTCTGACTTAAATCACCCCCAAAATCCGTCAAATGTTTGCAAAGAAAGACCAGATGTTTCCATCCAATCAGGACCTTTCTCAAAGGCACACTAGACTTACTCGTCTACGCCTACGCACCTGAGGATGTGCAATCCATGACATTTGCCATTTAGCCAAAATATATAATGGTCATCACCCTCTGGTCCGACCGGTTGTCAGGGCAACCACAGCGCGCACACCTGCCCGCAATTCCCCGTCTGACCAATCACGCTAGCCCCTGGTCGTCATCCTGCGATGGAGCGGCTGTGTGTCTCTCTCTCGCTCCTCGTGCGGCAACCTTAAGAGACGCCGCATCAAATGTCAAGCGATATGACTGCCTCTGCCTCTGCCTCTGCCTCTGCCTCTGCCTCTGCCTCTGCCTCTGCCTCTGCCTCTGCCCCTGCCCCTGTCCCTGCCCCTGTCCCTGCCCCTGCCCCTGTCCCTGTCCCTGCCCCTGTCCCTGTCCCTGCCCCTGCCCCTGTCCCTGTCCCTGTCCCTGCCCCTGTCCCTGCCCCTGTCCCTGTCCCTGTCCCTGCCCCTGTCTCTGTCCCTGCCCCTGCCTCTGCCTCTGTCCCTGCCCCTGTCCCTGCCCCTGCCCCTGCCCCTGCCCCTGTCTCTGTCCCTGTCCCTGTCCCTGTCCCTGTCCCTGCCCTGCCCTGCCCCTGCCCCTGCCCCTGCCCCTGTCCCTGTCCCTGTCCCTGCCCCTGTCTCTGTCCCTGCCCCTGCCTCTGCCTCTGTCCCTGCCCCTGTCCCTGCCCCTGCCCCTGCCCCTGCCCCTGCCCCTGTCTCTGTCCCTGTCCCTGTCCCTGTCCCTGTCCCTGTCCCTGCCTCTGCCTCTGCCCCTGCCCCTGCCTCTGCCCCAGTCCCTGTCCCTGCCTCTGCCTCTGCCCCTGCCCCTGCCCCTGCCCCTGCCTTGCCCCTGCCTCTGCCTCTGCCTCTGCCTCTGCCTCTGCCTCTGCCTCTGCCTCTGCCTCTGCCTCTGCCTCTGCCTCTGTCTCTGTCTCTGTCTCTGCCTCTGCCTCTGTCTCTGCCTCTGCCCCTGTCTCTGCCTCTGCCTCTGCCTCTGCCTCTGCCCCTGCCGCTGCCCCTGTCCCTGTCCCTGTCCCTGTCTCTGCATCTGCATCTGCCTCTGCCTCTGCCCCTGCCCCTGCCCCTGCCCCTGCCCCTGACCCTGCCCCTGCCTCTGCCCCAGTCCCTGTCCCTGCCTCTGCCTCTGCCCCTGCCCTTGCCCCTGCCCCTGCCTCGCCTCTGCCTCTGCCTCTGCCTCTGCCTCTGCCTCTGCCCCTGCCCCTGCCTCTGCCCCAGTCCCTGTCCCTGCCTCTGCCTCTGCCCCTGCCCCTGCCCCTGCCCCTGCCCCTGCCCCTGCCTCTGCCTCTGCCTCTGCCTCTGCCTCTGCCTCTGCCTCTGCCTCTGCCTCTGCCTCTGCCTCTGCCTCTGCCTCTGCCTCTGCCTCTGCCTCTGCCTCTGCCTCTGCCTCTGCCTCTGTCCTTTCCCCTGCCTCTGCCTCTGCCCCTGCCTCTGCCTCTGCCCCTGCCTTTGCCTCTGCCTCTGCCTCTGCCCCTGCCTCTGCCCCTGCCTCTGCCCCTGCCTCTGCCTCTGCCTCTGCCTCTGCCTCTGCCTCTGCCTGTGCCTCTGCCTCTGCCTGTGCCTCTGCCCCTGCCTCTGCCTCTGCCCCTGCCCCTGCCTCTGCCCCTGCCCCTGCCCCTGCCTCTGTCTCTGCCCCTGCCCCTGACTCTGCCTCTGCCTCTGCCTCTGCCTCTGCCCCTGCCCCTGCCTCTGCCTCTGCCCCTGCCCCTGCCCCAGTCCCTGTCCCTGCCTCTTCCTCTTCTTCTTCCTCTGCCTCTGCCTCTGCCCCTGCCCCTGCCCCTGCCTGTGTCTCTGCCCCTGCCCCTGCCTCTGCCTCTGCCTCTGCCCCTGCCCCTGCCTCTGCCCCTGCCCCTGCCCCTGCCCCTGCCTCTGTCTCTGCCCCTGCCCCTGCCTCTGCCTCTGCCTCTGTCCTTTCCCCTGCCTCTGCCTCTGCCTCTGCCTCTGCCCCTGCCCCTGCCTCTGCCCCTGCCCCTGCCCCTGCCTCTGTCTCTGCCCCTGCCCCTGCCTCTGCCTCTGCCTCTGCCCCTGCCCCTGCCTCTGCCCCTGCCCCTGCCCCTGCCCCTGCCTCTGTCTCTGCCCCTGCCCCTGCCTCTGCCTCTGCCTCTGTCCTTTCCCCTGCCTCTGCCTCTGCCTCTGCCTCTGCCCCTGCCCCTGCCTCTGCCCCTGCCCCTGCCCCTGCCTCTGTCTCTGCCCCTGCCCCTGCCTCTGCCTCTGCCTCTGCCCCTGCCCCTGCCTCTGCCCCTGCCCCTGCCCCTGCCCCTGCCTCTGTCTCTGCCCCTGCCCCTGCCTCTGCCTCTGCCTCTGTCCTTTCCCCTGCCTCTGCCTCTGCCTCTGCCTCTGCCCCAGTCCCTGTCCCTGCCTCTTCCTCTTCCTCTTCCTCTGCCTCTGCCTCTGCCCCTGCCCCTGCCCCTGCCTCTGCCTCTGCATCTGCCTCTGCCTTTGCCTCTGCCTCTGCCTCTGCCTCTGCCCCTGCCCCTGCCCCTGCCCCTGCCTCTGCCTCTGCCTCTGCCTCTGCCTCTGCCCTCGCCCGTGTGCCTTTCTTGAGGAGGGGATGTGGAGACTCATATACCTATTTGGTTCGATCTAAGAAATGGGAAAAATCGTCGGCTTTTCCTTTGGATATTTCCCATTCCCGAGATGTGTACAGGTGCACTCCCACTATAGCACGATAAGTGGATCGCGGTTGAAAATCCGCACACTAGGGCCGTTCCCACTACACCAAATAAACGCGAATTTTTGGATTGCTATTTGAATCGCGATTCAAACTCCACTTTTTTTTGCGTTTTGGACACAATAAACGTGATTATTAGTGGGATTTGAATCGCGATTCGGACTCCACTTAGAGTGAGCCTTTTCCTAATAACCGCGTTCATTTGCCTTTTTGAACGGCCCCTGCCCCTGCCCCTGTCCCTGCCCCTGCCTCTGCCTCTGCCTCTGCCTCTGCCTCTGCCTCTGCCTCTGCCTCTGCCCCTGCCTCTGCCTCTGCCTCTGCCTCTGCCTCTGCCCCTGCCTCTGCCCCAGTCCTTGTCCCTGCCTCTGCCTCTGCCCCTGCCCTTGCCCCTGCCTCTGCCTCGCCTCTGCCTCGCCTCTGCCTCTGCCTCTGCCTCTGCCTCTGCCTCTGCCTCTGCCCCAGTCCCTTTCCTTGCCCCTGCCTCTGCCTCGCCTCTGCCTCTGCCTCTGCCTCTGCCCCAGTCCCTTTCCCTGCCTCTTCCTCTTTTTCTGCCTCTGCCTCTGCCCCTGCCTCTGCCCCTGCCTCTGCCCCTGCCTCTGCCTCTGCCCCTGCCCCTGCCCCTGCCCCTGCCTCTGCCTCTGCCCCTGCCCCTGCCCCTGCCCCTGCCCCTGCCTCTGCCTCTGCCCCTGCCCATGCCCCTGCCCCTGCCCCTGCCTCTGCCTCTGCCTCTGCCTCTGCCTCTGCCCTCGCCCGTCTCCCAAATGTCATCTGTAAATGGCCCTTTCTTTGTCCTCCCTCCCTAGCTAGCCACAGTAGACCGAGCCTGATCATGTCTAAGAGCCTTGTGTATCTGCCTCATTAATGAATCATCATTGTCGGAGAGGAATGCATCGTTGTTGGGTTGACACTAAATCTCTGCACATCCGAGGCACCGGTGTTTGACATTTTAATGAATCGGATCTCCGTGTGCCTTTCTTGAGGAGGGGATGTGGAGACTCATAAACCTATTTGGTTCGATCTAAGAAATGGGAAAAATCGTCGGCTTTTCCTTTTGATATTTCCCATTCCCGAGATGTGTACAGGTGCACTCCCACTATAGCACGATAAGTGGATCGCGGTTGAAAATCCGCACACTAGGGCTGTTCCCTCTACACCAAATAAACGCGATTATTTGGATTGCTATTTGAATCGCGATTCAAACTCCACTTTTTTTTTGCGTTTTGGACACAATAAACATGATTTTAAGTGGGATTTGAATCGCGATTCGGACTCCACTAAGAGTGAGCCTTTTCCAAATAACCGCGTTCATTTGCCTTTTTGAACGGCCGCTTTCGAGGAGTTAGAATGGTGCTGCTATATTGTGTCTGGTGCCAAATGAACGAGCGAAGTCCCCTTGTACTATTTACAATAAAGTTCATACGGATATAAATTTGATATCATTCGAAAGCTAATGGTATACTCTTTCAAATCATTAGAAAATCTCAAAATCTCAAAAGTGGGGGTTATTCCTCATTATGCTGTGCCGGGTCACAAATGTGATATTTTTTTGGAATAATCAAAAAGTGAATCGGGATTCTCCGTGCTAGTGAGAATGCAGTGTCCGCCCTTTTGTCCATCTACTGACAACCTTATCGTATTACATCTCTCTCCTCCTGATGCGTTTCTGTCCGTTTCATCGGCCCCCCTTTGAGACGAATTCAGCAAAAGGTTGGGGACCTCAGGCGACGCGCCAGAAAAG